>OW679197.1:148811707-148945876 GCA_940337035.1 Agriotes lineatus | reverse complement strand
ATCAGTCGTTTCCTCATTTAACCTTTTTTTTATATATTTTTGCTGCCAATTTCCATTTGTTAACTTTGCAAATCTCTTGGTTTTATATTGTATTTTAATTTTAACAAGATCAATAAATGGGTCAACATCCGTTATTCTGCGAGTAGGCGAAGAATGTGCATTGTAAGCGTTAAATAGCAAATTTGTTAAAGAATACCTTACGTTGGAGAAGGCTTTGTCGACTATGTTATTTCTGAGTCACTTTAATCTGTAGTATTTGATGCTTTTTTTATTCAATGCCCTTTAACTACTTCGCCCGATAGCTTCCGTGCGCTTTTAAGTCAGATATTTTAACTTGCACGACCCGTACTATATTCATATTCATGTATCGAACCTGTCGTAGTAAATCTATACGTTAATAATTAAATATCTGGGTTAATTTTTCTCGTGAACCTGGTGTTAAGAATACCTTTCAGTGTATTATTGTGGTCGTTTTAAATAAATCTATGGTTTTTTTGTCACTAGCCGTTAATATTTTACCTGGGTCTTTAATGTCCTTTCGTAGCTTGTTACGTCGCAACCCGACTACTTAGCCTCGTTCGACGGACCGTACTACAGTAAGTTGTTGAACTTGGATCCCTTATCTATTAGTTGATTATTGTTTCTTACAAGTAGTTGCATTTATTGCGTGTTCTTCATTCTCATACTAGTCCAGAGAAATTAGACATTGCTCTTCGGAAAAATTCCCGGAAAGCTGGATTTTGGTATGAGTCTTGATATTGTAGTTCTAAACAAAATGTCAAAAGTCCTCATCGATCCGAGTGCCGTTAAAAATTTTAAAGGGGGGCAAAGGTCACCAAAAACGGTATTTCCTGAATATATCGTTAACGGCACTCGGATGGATGAGGACTTTTGACATTTTGTTTAGAACCACAATATCAAGGCGCATACCAAAATCCAGCTTTCGGGGAATTTTTCCGAAGTTTTGCTTTTATTTTGTCTAATTTCTCTGGACTATACGTATTTTTCATTCTCATACTCTCCCTGGCATCCTGTTTAAGCTATTTGTTTAGAACACTAAATATTACGACGTTGATACTGGATACTTTCGTTTACAGTTAGATGTTTACCCTAAACGTATACAGTGCGTCCCAGATCGAGTGGGATTGCATGGGTAACTTTCTTGTCATTGATGATGGAGATTTGGTTAATTGGGAAATGTTTTGCAGTTTCATATGCTGATTTAAAATCTGTATGTCAAATATCTTCGTAAGTATAAGAGATACGAAAAAAGTTTCATGTGAAAGTCACTGTTTTCGATAAGAGCAATTTAAAATTGGTGTCGAATCGAAATTTAAGATGGCTGCTTTTGAGGTACTCGTATCAACTTGCTTAAGTTAAATGGGCGCCATATTGGATTTTTAGATTACTGAATAGAATGTTTTATTCTCGTTTCAACGATAACGTATGATTGAATAAAAAATACCAGTAAAATTATTTGTTTTTACATTTTAATCAAGTAGACTTACATGGATCCAAACAAAATTAGGTGAAATTTCTTTTAGAACACCTTTGTATGTAATTCCTATAATACTTAGTAAATGTTAATTCAGTACTAAGTACTGGAACCACAAACAACATCGTGATATTACTTTTTAAATTTATAATGAAGTAGGTATAAGCCGTTCACGACCTTTTTGGGACAAAGTTGGCTATGATTTTTTCTTTTCATGTTGGACTAACTGATTCGATGATGTAGCGGATACAGCTTTTTTTTCTGTCAGTGTCTGTTCGACATTTTCTTGCTACCATATTGCCAGATTGATTATTTTAATATTCGTAAGAAAATAAATGATTTATCAAATGTGTAAAAATAATTTTAGTTTCCGTCAAAGGTAAAGTCACAATGCCCAAAATAATTTTGTTACAACAAAAAATTTCCATTAAACGATGCTACTTCCAATTTAAAAAGGTCAGACTAAATTTAAAAAAAAACGCGAGTCGATGTGTAGACTAGAGAATATCCGGCAACAATGTACCTATTCAGAAAATATAACCTTAAACTGAAAACATGAGGGAGTTTTGTTGCAACAGAGGTTCTGCCAACAAAATTACTAGATGGTCATAGCCTCACCTGACCCAAAAAGATCGTGAACGGCTTATAAGTAGCTATGATAAACAATAACAAAGTTAGGTAACAATGGCCAGCATTTTGATCATTTCATATGATTATCAGGATTACGTTTCGTTTTTTAAATAATTTGTTTGTTTTTGTTTTGGTTCCATGTAAGCCTACTCGATTAAAATGTAAGAACAATTAATTTTATGGAATTTATTATACAATCATACGTTATCTTACATCGTTGAAAAGAGAATGAAAAATTCTATTCAGTAACCTAAAAATTCAATATACCGCCCATTTAATTTAAGGAAGTTGATACGAGTACCTCACAAACAGCCATCTTCAATTTTCTTTCGACACCAATTTTAAATTGGTCATATTGAAAACAGTGATTTTCATATGAAACCTTTTTTGTATCTCTTATACTTACGAAGATATTTAACATACAAGAAAATGACATTTTGAACTTTTTCAAACAGATTTTAAATCAGCATATGAAACTGCAGATAATTGCCCATTTAACCGAATCTCCATCTTCAATGATAAGAAAGTTACCCATGCAATCCCGCTCGATCTGGGACACACTGTATACATAAAAACCTGCACCTTTTTAAATTTCTAACTTATAATAACGAACTATATCTCAATTTCCTTCGTAACAATCGAGAGACTTTTGTAGTCAATAAACACTACATATTTTGTTTTGTTTGGGTAAGTAATGACAATTATTATCAAACTGTGCTGATACTTGTTGTCGGTTACATACTGAGTTTGGTGAATGTTCCCAATAGCGTAAGACACCACACCGCAACTGTTTTCTGGAATATTCACTCACTGTTGATTTTGGTAGATTTCTTAGTTGGCGAGAAGAATCAAAGTGCGGAGTATTACAGTTAACTTCTTTTGAGAATCAGAGAGGCTGCGAGAGCCGAACGATGCCAACTATTGATGTATTGTCATTCCTTTACATAATAATGCCGGTCCACATGTCTGCTTAACCCAAAACACTCTGGATAAATTAGGATGGGAAGTATTGCCTCACCCACCTTATAGTTCTAAATTATCGCCTTGAAGTATGGATCCTTTGACGAGCATGTGGGAGGCAATCAATTTATGCCGAATGAGGAGGTGATACAAGTGGTGCAAATTTGGGTTCGCAGGCAACCATGACACAACAAGATTATTGGAATAAGTGTATATTGAAGCAAGGACATTATTTTAAAAAAATTCAATTGTTTTCATCAACTTTGTGTTCTTGCTAGTGTTGTTTATGAAAGTCCAAATCAAATCTATACTTCCTTCGTAGTTATTTGTGGTAGAAGTGTGTGTCATATTGCACTGGTAGCTTTTCTCAAGTGACTTATATAGGGGTCGGTTAACATAGATCCACCAACAAATATAAATGATCTCCAAATCAGGCGCTTGATGTTTTATGTCTAGAGCTATCTAGCGACACAAATTATTATTCTAGCACCATTGCAGTTTCTGATGTAGTGCTATAAAATTTAATTCCAAAGCAAAACTCGTTACTCATATTTCGCAAACAAAAATATTTTCAGCACCTGCACTATTTGTTAGGCATGTAAAATGTAAGATTTATGTACACGTCTCGCAGTATGCGAATCTAGAGTATTTGCAGCCACACGGCAATACTAATAAAATATTTGTACGTTTTATTTACGTACTTTGCATAATATAAGAAAATGAATAATTGCATACCCAAATTCTTCAATTTCAAAATTTAGGTACTGGTAATGTATACAAACCTTGGTAAATTCAGCATAATAAACACAGAGGAAATTAAAAGCAGCATCTTCGTAATGTTCTGCTGATTTCTCGTTGACAGCAAATTTCTGGTCGACGACTTTAAATCTGCAAAAAGAAAAGTTTTTAATAAGAGTGGCTTGAAAACTTCTCAGTTATTACGTATTCTCTTCGGCTGTTCTTCGACTTCATACAATTTAGATTTCCTGCTGTTCCTGGACGTGTTGGACTGCTTGGAGTTGTGCGACTGTTGCGAGCCCATTTTTCTGCTTGAACTGCCACTCTGAAAATTAAGTACCGCTGAATTTCCTTTGCCTACAGTTTGGCGTTTTAAATGCAGAACACAGTTACGTTAATCATTATATGTACAGTTACTGCCAAATAAAACCGAGCAGTACTTTACTCTATTGTGAATTG
Organism: Agriotes lineatus; assembly: GCA_940337035.1. NCBI lineage: Eukaryota > Metazoa > Arthropoda > Insecta > Coleoptera > Elateridae > Agriotes > Agriotes lineatus. Next base: position 148,941,594 of record OW679197.1, on the reverse strand, counting down.
GTATTAAATCACCTAAGAAACATGAAAATTAAAAATGACATATTAAGAATTCAAATTGTCAAGGTACTGTCAAGTAAAAACCTGATTTACCAAAATTTATGAAAATGACATAGAATGTCAAAATGATGGTCGTTTTTATTTGGCCGTAACCGTACATTGACGGCTGTCTGGTCGTTAGAATACGTCAAACGAAGAAGCATAAAACATGGAAGTGACCTTTATTAATAATCACATTTGTTATGAATGTTCAACCTAAAAATTGCGAATTTTCGTGATATTCCATCAGACACATTGTAAAACGTCATGAAATTTCAAAATAAGTCATAATAACGGTCAAGTTACATGTAAACTATGGAGATTTTAATGGTATCCATTTTCAAGAAATAGTTTTACTGCAACATAATCCGAAAAGCCTTAATCCACATTTCGTGCTAAACCAGAAGAAACTACTTAGAACAAAAAATAGATTGTAATACCAGCTTGTGTAAAAGTAAAACTGAATATTTGGACGGTTTACCTAGTTTGACTGTTTCATAAAACAAAATTTAATTGACGATCTTCTGCCCTTGCGCCCCTTGCGGTTAATTAAAAAAAACATCGTTAAGAAAATCAATTATTATTAAACCTTATAGGAAATATTACAAACTGAAGGTTTCAATGCGCATTTCCTTAAATAACATAAACAATATGTATAATCTGCTTTCAATGCTATTACGAGTACATTCCATAGAGGGTTAGGTTGTTCGGAAACTGACAATAAATTGTAAAAATTACTGCCGAAAACTTTTACACCCCTTTATTGTGCATGTAATTCGAAGTTTAGTATGAAATGATTTTCAATATTATATCTAAAATTATTTGCACTCATAATTATTTTCAAAGTAAAGTATACATAACGCTATTGTAGAAGAAAAAACTACTGTTTAAAACTTCACAAATTCTTATCATTTTGTAGTTAACCAGGAATAAAATATCTGCAATGTATCGCAGCAAATACCTTGGCTAATGTAAGAATTTCAAATAAATGTTATACCAGTATGAAAGTTGTTAGACACGTCATTTTCAATATTTTCTGAATAAGAAAAACAATTGAGCATAAAATGTTGAAGATATAGCAAATGCATTCAAATTTTTTAACGCAATGTACCCAGTATTACTACATATTCTATAGCTGTACGATATTTCCTTTACAAACGATATCTATAATATGTCATAGTCATCTAATCACTTAAAGACATAAATGGATAATTAAGTAACAACTGCACATTTACGTGAATAAGGCTTCGTTAGAAAGTCGTTTGTCAGTTGTAGATGTAACGTGTCTTAAGACTATCTTCATAACATAGGCTATTCAACGTAAAGAAGACGTAACAGCAACAAGAACAAAGTAACAATAAATTGGTTCATAAATAAAATTTTAAATTTTAGTTAATAAAATCTAAAATTACTCCCCGAAGTGATCTCCGTTGTTCGTCATACATTCCGGAGATCTGCTTATTAAATTTCTTCGCCCTTTTTGCAACATGTTTTGTGTTATTAGGCCACATTCCCTACGAATACGATTTTTGAGATCGTTTAGTGCAGTGGCTTTCAACTACAAACGCATTAACAAAATATTTTATCTATAAAAACGAATCCATATACTTAATATGTACGAAATATTAAAACTTCAAACTCAAGTTTAGAAAAATTGGAAACAGTAGACAGGAAAGGCACACGCCAGTCAGAAGGAATTTTAGTTAAGCAAACAAAAAACAACTATCTAATTTTATGGAACTGCTCGTTGCAATAAGATTAAATTTCGTGAAACAGCATTTCAGCAGGCAGACGTACGTTTAAACTACGTCGACATAGTTAAAAGTCGTTATTTGTTGAAAATTAAATGTTGCATATTAGTGAAACAATAAACGTTATTTTCGCAACCAAAATATGACGTTGATCTCTAGTAATATTAAACGTGTTATGTATGATGTTTGTTGAGCGTGTTTATATGACGATATGTTGCTGATTTTAAGAAAGTTTTACACCAGAGGTTAATGTGAGACATAAATGTTACGTCACGTCACGCCCCTCCACTCACGACGTGACCCTCCACTAACGACCTGACCAGCAAACTTTTATTTGAAAATTCAAATTCAGATAGAACAGAATATTCAAATTTAAAACCAATAAAGGACCCGCAACAGATCTAAAAACTCTAAAATAATAGTAGATTATATTATAAGTAAGATAAATGCATCTGTTCTACTTGGTCGCCTATAAACGCAGACACGCGATTGACTGTAGTCACAACATTCACAACACAAAACAGGGCCGATGCTCCGTCGTTGCAGGCTTCCACACAGAAGTACAATGGCCTTCCAGCTCTAGATCTTCCACATGGGCCGGCAGCGGGGGAGCGGGGCACCCTGCGGTCTTTTATTCTTTACTAAATATTAAACGTGAAAGGTGAATCACGCTTTAGAAATTTTCACTCACGTTCACGGATTTTCAAATATTACTGACGTTCACGGCAGGGCCCGCCGTGATCCAGCGTGACCTGACTGTTTTCACGTCAGGCGTCCATCCCAACTCATAATAACGTTTTTGTATTACGCTTCTTTGTCATTGACTTTAAGTGCTCTTTAGACCGGCAGCTGAAGTGAAACGTAGAAATGATGATTATAAAAAGACGAGCATTTAACATTTTCCATATTACATTACAATAACATTAAGATAAAACGTTTTTTAGATCAGTACTCGACTATGAACGTCAATATGACTTTACGATACGTTTCTATGTCGTTGATTTTAGGTGCATTTTATAGCAGCAGTTAATGCCAAACGTTGACATGACCTTCTTTAGTAAGGTTAGCAGCGAACACCTGTACTCGGCGCGACCATCACGCGTGAGATCATTGCCCACATGATAGTGCCGACCAATTGAAACACTTTCCTCTTCCACACCGCAGCGGAATGGTACAGTATGCTGACAATTTGTTCTTTCCTTTTGTCTGGTGATTTGGATTAACTGTTTAGGTCTCAATTTGTGTCGCTGATATAACCGTAATATCTGTGAGTCAGAAGACTAGCAGAATATGTTTCATTAAAAGAATATATAGTAGATTTTACGTCCCGCGTTCCAATTAGCTTATTTTGTTACGTTTTTCTGTCGTAAATAAAATGTCAATTATGTGTCAACTAAAATATTAGTTCAACGTAATAAGCAAGTTGAAGTAGTGGTTAAAACGTGCATGCTTATAACGTTAGCAGTTAGCTAAAAACCAGGTTTAACGAAATTTTGTTTTGATGTATAAAACATGTAAATTTTCTGTTAAAAGGGTAACGAGTTTACAGCATTAACATATGAGTGACAAATGTACAACAACATTACGTTCAAAGACATCTGCTTGGTAACCAAACGTAAAAAACACGTTAAATACTCGGCAACATTGTTGAAAACTAAGAGGTTTTGAATAGTGATGATAACGTCCACAGAAAACTGTTTTCGTTGGTCACGATTTAAACGTTAAAGGATCATCATTGGCTGACAGAATTAACCACATGATTTTGAAAAACTGGTTGATTTTCGGAACACTCCGACGGGGACTTTTACGGGGACAAAGTAACGCATGGTCCAAGGTTATGTTTTAAAGTTAGTTCAACATGTCTGTGCATACTCGGTTGAGGGAATTAATTATAAGTTACAAATTACAATTATAAATTCATAACTTGCGTGACCGATTAGCAGTTTTTCAAAAGTGGAAATGCGAGAGAATGAAAAATAAAAGCAATTCAGTAATGTCATTTTTTGGATCAACAGCTCGAACAGTAACTAATTGTTCGACGCAAATAATATACTTAAGTTATAAAGTTGCATTTGAAATGTATCAAAATTATTCAATTTACCGATATGTCCTTGCGACTTTAAGTGGCAAAAATTTGAAATATTTTTATTCACAGCCAGTAGATGGTTCTGGCGTCAATTATTCTCCATGCAATGTAAGCGGCAAAGGGAGTCTAGAGTCCCTGTATATAATAACAAAGAGTTGAGACATGTGGATACACAAATCAAAACCACATTTATATTTAACATGGAGGGCTAATATTTCAAACACATGTGTCAATATGTCAAACAGGCAAAAGTTGGCAAAAAATTTAATTCTCAGTTTAAGATTTTAGCAAGATTCCGGTTACACTTACTCCAGAATTCATGGAACTTTAATGATGTACTAGTTGTTTACGTGATTACGTGTAATGACAACCTTAATTTTGGAGCATTGCATCAGCCTGCATTACATGAAATAATATAGAAAATTAATAATTTACCAATAAATAGGAACCTGCATAACTCTTACATATTGCACTAAACTCGTAAAGTTAAGTTAGTTGATTAGTTGGAAATCAGAATCAGATTAGTTTAGTTCAATAATAATTAAATGCACATTGTGGTTCCCCAATATCACTTCTGCTTGTTCTTGGTGTCTATTAGTGATGGGCTTATTCGAATGCAAAATAACCGGTTATCCGGTTATTGAAATAACCTATGTAACTCGGTTTTCGTTCCAAGTATTCGAATGAAAAATAACCTCATGCTGATACGTACAACGCTTTGAATATAAAACCTTTATTCAAAGGTACTACGTGCCATATCTCAGCGACCTAGGCGCAATTTTGCAAAAGTAGATATTTGTGGATGACGCGCATCAGGATAACGTTCTGCATAAACTCGACTGGCTAATAAACAATTTCTGTTACACTCCCCTAAAGTATAAACCATATTCACTAATTCTCTCGTTGGAAAATTCATTTTAAATCAGAAACATAAACAACTTGTCGAACTGAAAAATTTTTGATGTTTGATTGACATTAGCTGTTGTTTATTGACAAACCATTCAACTGTTTTTTTCATTTGTTACCTATCTTATTCTAATTCCTATAGCAAACTAGGAAGCTATAATAATGGTAAACTGGAACTTTTAAGGGTGCAAGCAGCGTATTGGAAGATGTGTTTATTGATATTAATTTCCATAAACTAACTTTCAAACCTGGCATTTTTATTAAATTTAATACTATTTTAATACTGGTATTTAGATTAGGTAAATTCACGTTAAATTGCAATAAAATATTATTCTATTTAAAATTAAACTGAAATAACTCCGCAGTTAACAACTTTAGAGGCATAAAACCCTATACTTTTTGAAAGCTTTTGAAACCGGCCATTCAAATATTTAATCGTATACAGGGTGTTCCATTTGAAAAAAATGAGAAATTTTGAGGTCCGCCAATTCTAAGCGCCCTGTATAAATTGCAAAACTAAAGTTAAAATGTTGTATGAGTTTTAAACCTTACATGTTAATAAATTTTTTTACACAGGCTTGAAAGTGATACCTGCTGTAGTGCCGTGATATGAATCTTGCAAATTAAGGCAATTTTTTAAAGAAAATGAGGAATAACTACCAAATTATCCATTTAAAATCCATATAACCTTATATCCTTTTAATCAGCAGTTAAATGGACTTCTAAAAATGATAAAATATACAGGGTGTTCTATTTTAAAAATATAAGTTTGGTTTGCCACTGCTAGACGGAACACCCAGTATATGTAAAAATAATTTTAGGTTATGTAGACCGATATACGCTACAAGTTTTCTAAATACAAGTTTTTGATATTTATAATATTAAAGCCGCTATCAAAAAAATGCAGACCGTTGGGACACCCTGTATATAAGCCGTTCACGATCTTTTTGGGTCAGGTGAGGCTATGACCATCTAGTAATTTTGTTAGCAGAACCTCTGTAGCAACAAAACTCCCTCATGGAAATTGACACTTTTTGTGTTAGGTTAGGTTGTTTTCAGTTAAGGTTATATTTTCTGAATAGGTACATTGTTGCCGGATATTCTCTAGTCTCCACATCATTTGGTCTGTCCTTTTTAAATTGGAAGTATCATTGTTTAATGGCAATTTTTTGTTGTAACAAAATTATTATGGGCATTTTGACTTTTCCTTTGACGGAAATTAAAGTTATTTTTACACACTTGATAAATCGTTTATTTTCTTACGAATATTAAAATAATAAATCTGGCAATGTGGTGGCAAGAAAATGTCGAACACACACTGACAGAAAAAAAAAAAGTTGCATCCGCTACATCATCGAATCAGTTAGTCCAACATGAAAAGAAAAAATCATAGCCAACTCTGTCCTAAAAAGGTCGTGAAAGGCTTATAGTTCGCACTACATGAAATAATACCTATAAAAAGCTGGTTGAATTTCTTTGGTATACGTTATGTTAACTCACAATACTGGTCCGCTAGGTTTCATGTAGCTTTTCTTCGTGATATTTTGAAATGCTTCGTCTAAATAATGTGAATCTCTTATGTTTGACATAGGCATTGATCATGTATGAAACCAATTTTACCCACGTCATAAGTAATCTGAATTCAAGGTTTGCTTTCAAATTTTTTCAACCATTCTTCTTTGCCTTGCATTTTGAAAATGAATGTAATGAAAATCCTTGTTTGGTCTATTCTATAGAGAATAAGAGATTGCTGATCACCGGAGTTATTCTCTTAGCTTAGGAATAAATTATTTGTGACTAGTTATATGAGCATACGTTGAACAATTTTAAACTAACGTCAAAAGTCATGTCAAAATAACCTGAACTAAGGTATTCGAATAGCTTATGTCAAAATTAAAATGTAATTTGATGTTATATTGTTTTTAAAATTCAAGTACTCCATGGTTTGTGGATCCAACCAATCACAATGGGTTGCACTGTACGTCTATGTCAAATTCGAGGTTAGCAGGTTAGATTTTGTGTCAATTTCTGTCAAAACTGACGGAAAACCTAACCTGATAACCTCGAATTTGACATAGACGTACAGTGCCGCCAACATACTATTCATAACGAAACTCCGGCGGCTCGCCGGCGAGCGCTGGCGAACGATTATGAATACGGGTATTAAGCTACGGTTTCCTAGGAATGCGGTGCCGTCATATAACGGCCGTAAAATTGCGGCGCTGACGTCACGTAGCGTTGGTAGAAAAAAGCTGTCGTTGTTGCGGTGGACATTGCTGTAAAGTTAGAACAACGTAGTGACGCCGCGACAGTCTTTCGAGAAGTGTTTAAGCTTTGGTTGTGCGGGCCGCATGCAAGAAACTTATGATAATACAAACACTGAATGGTGAACTCAAATGATCTCTTTATTAACAAAATACACCTAGTATAACAAAATACAAAAATAAAACACTCATTAATAGAAATACTATTAAAAAGACGGCGAAAGATATATGTGGAAAAGATAATTTAATGAGAAATAGGGTACAATGAGGCTGCGGGACACTAGGAATTTTTAAAAGTCAAAATGTAAAATATTTGAAGGGCCGTACAAGAATGTGTGGCGCGCCGCATGCGGCCCGCGGGCCGCCTGTTGCTCATCCCTGATCTAGACCTAGCAATAGTAGTAAATTTGGAAGATAAGGAGTAATCGGAAGACGAAAACCATAGTTTGTGCGTCGCCATCTGCATTGCAATGAAGAAAATTTCAGGCAATACTTTTGCTTAACAGCAGAATTGTTTGATTATGTACTGAATCACATAAGAGATGACTTAACTTCTAAACCATATAATAGACACAAAAAACCTATATGTCTAGAAGAAAAGTTATGTATACGTGTGAAGTAAGTACACTGAATTACACACAATGTGATGTCTTTTTAGCTGTAATATACAGTGTCCTCCAAAAAGTCGGCATAATATGGGAATTTCTTTATTTTTTATTTTTTTAAAAAACTTTTTACGTCAATATTTTGTGCTTGTCTAAACACCTATTTAGCCCCTATCATATATACCGAATAATTTTTATTTATTTAGAAAATGGAGTTGTTTCGAAATTCTCAAAATCCTAAAAGTGCTATTTTCGGAAATTAAGTAAGATTTCAATGAGATTTTGTTAGAATGTGTTAGTTTTAGTTAACTGAACAATCTGAAGGCCAGAAAACACCTATTTTTTGAAAATAATTTAAATATTATAAAACTACACTCGCCGCAATACACAGACACACCGTCAAAAAACGTTGCTGTTCCTGTTTCTACCGTACTGGCCCACCGCTTCAAATGAGACGGCACCGCTCTATTACGTTCGCTGTGCCCTACCGCTCTTTTGGAAAACACCTCGCTTATTATAGACGACACCGTTTTTCGTGACGTCACCCACCGTATTTTTACGGCCGTTAAATTACGGCACCGCTTCCTAGGAAACCCAAGCTTAAGAGAGTTTAGTTCGTACCATGTTTTGCCGCCTTGCTATTTGGAAAGTAGTTTTGTGCGGTTCAAATTCTTACAGCGGCAAAATTATTAATTTGAAATTGTCAAAGAAAATATCTATTTTAAAGTTTAAGCAGCAATTTGGAGAATTACGTAGAGCAAACAAAGCTGACTGCAAGACTAGAAAAAACATTAAGGTAGAGGAGATGATGTAACCACAATTTTAAAAAATTATTATGACCAATATTATTATTTATATAGCGACCTTTCTCTAGAATTTCGAGCTTCCCATTAAACAAAACAGACAACCGATTTCCTCCGTTTAGCCTTGCTTTGCATCAATGTTACGAAACAAAATTAAAAATAACTACTTGATGTTGCACTTTTAAGTGGGGCGATTTTGGTTAACATATTTAAGTACTACAATTCAATGACAAATTCAGTATTTTTTTTCATAAAGATTCTAAAATATTGTTAATTTTGGGTTAAACCGAACTTGAATAAAATTAGCAGAAAGTTATAAAGTTATTGTCTCAACGTCTTAACTGCAGAACAAGAGTGTCAAAGTTTAATTTAAAATGCAGGAAACAGACTTAACATTATAATAATAAGTAATTCTATGATTAGAAAAGTATACATCAACAGGTTTTGAACTTTTGTTACAAATTCAGAACAATACATTATAAAGTTTAGTAATGATAAATAACAAATTAAAAAAATAAATTTAACATTTTAATTTTATTATTTTTAAATTATATTTTAAGTTTCATGGCTCGTTGTCGCATTGGATTTCTTCGATAAAGAGATCTTCCAGAGTTGTGAAAACAATAAAATAGCACATTCATCTTTCGTAAGTATTGAGTTGACCCTGCACCTACAATAATATCATTTATCTTAATCTTGTACTATGTTATTAGAATTGAGAGCATTGTCCTCTTTCAACTCAATTAAATACCTGTTCGGCCTCCCGAAGAAAGAGAGACGGAAAGCAATGCTAAATATTTGATCATATTATCGAATTAAATTAACAAGCCGTACAAAAAATGCGAAGTCTGTAAGTAAAATGAATTGGGAAGTACGACTCACCAGATCAACGAAACGTTTGAAACAATACATAAGTAAGTGATCCTTAAATAATAAAGTTTCAAATTCGCATTCCAATTTGGGGGTCCAGAATCTTGTACGGAGTTAAATTGATTTATGTAATCTTAGTTAAATTATATTCTTATATTTATTTGCTTTTGGTTTTTACGAATTCTTATTCTAAGTTAATATACTGAGTTGAATTTCATCTTATATTTCATTGAGTCAACCAAATCTTATGTTAATCTAGACCAGCATAGTGTTATACAGAATTCTTGTGTGTTTAGGTCAGAACGTCTGTTTACTCGTTACATTCACGGTAGCGTGTTGTAATATAATGAACCCTCACTGAATGATTTCGGAGGCGGACATTGCCATTAGGTAACGAACAACTTCCAGGATTATACCGTGTTATTATTGAGATAGAAAAACCCACTGTTTCGCACACGTTTATAAAGGGCTTCATCAGGAGGTAATACAACGATCATGGTAACTCAACGTGTGAGTCACGCTAGAGGCCAAACTCTTCAGTCAGAAGGAGAAAGGAGAAATTTATTGAAAAATCGCTATCTAACAGTTATTGACTTAGAAGCAGCCTCCGATACAGTAGACAGACAGAAAATAGGAAAACCTTGAGATGAATGGAAATAAATAGCACCTTAATAAATGCACTAAGAAGAACATATGACACAGTTAGAGCAACAGCACAAATAGCAGAACAAAGATCAGACGAATTCAAAATGTTCTAAAACAAAGGGAACAGTCTAAACCCCCTACTATTTATTATTATTATGATTAAGATTATTAAACAAATTAAGGAAAAATATAATCAGATAGATACAGGAATTGGGTACAGGAATCTAGAAGTAGTTAAAGTGAATAGCCTCCTTTTCGCGGATGACGTGATACTAACAGGAAATACTAAGAACAAAACGCCTGGACCAAAGAAATGGAAAACATGAAAATGGAAGCGAACATAAACAAAACAAAAACTATGATTGCGAATGAAAATCAAAAAGACAACCATAACAACAAAGAATTTAAATGCAAAAACACTGTATTGGAAAGAGCAACAACGTACCGATGTTTAGGAAGTATAAAAACTGAGAATAGGGAAATAGAGGCGGAAATATCAAATAAAACATATAAATCAACAAAAATATACTACTCCATAAGCAAAACAATACTAGCACATAATAGTATAATATTTAACGAGTGTAATGTGACCATTTTACGCGAGTCAAATACTATACTTGATCTAGAACTGCACAAATACGGTCGCGGAAACTAAAATCTGGGAATTTACTTTTCCTTACTTTATTTTAATTATCAAGTTGCATGTAAACTCTGTCAAAGTCAAACTAATTTTTCTAAAATGTCAGAATGCCTCATTGAAACCATGAACAAAAAATAACCTCGAAATGCCAAAAGAACTATTTATTAATAACATTGATTGTAACATTGCAGTTTGGAATATAAATACCATTGAGGTTATTAGTATATAAAGACATATTACTTGTAGAAATATTAGAATCTACAACGGCACTGGATATTGTGGTTCGGCTAGAAGTAACACAATTATCAGCAATAATTTGAGTAGCATTTTTTAGCAATGTCCATGTTATTACGTTTGGAGTTGGCTATACCGGGTGAGAATGAGACCAGGGCCATGCTTATATCTCCTTTATTTATTAATAGTTTTGGATAAAATTTGATATGTGGATACTAGACATAATTTCTGATTCACCCACCATTTAGTTGAAATGGTCAACTTCCTGTTTCACCAAAAGTGCCGTTAACTTTAATTTTTTAAATAGATCACTCTATATATTTTAGGTTTTTTGGAATGTAGAGCTTAAGTTACATACGATTTTTTTTTAATAGCCCTTATTCGGTCCATTTTTGGACATATGCCTCCCTCATTTGCCTCCAATTATCTCTGTTCTGTGCCTCCCTCATCCATGATAAACCCGCTGTAAGTTTTATGTCGTCTGTCCAGCGCTTTGGTGGTCGTCCTCTGGATCTTTTGCCCTGATATGGTCTCCATTGCAGTATTATTTTTGTCCACCTTTCATCCTGACATCTGGCCACATGGCCCGCAAAGTTCCACTTGAGTTCAGCTATTGTTTTACTCACAGCTTTTATTTTGGTTATGCCCCTTATATATTCGTTCCTCTTTCGTTGTATTAGAGAAATTCCAATCATTCGTCTTTCCATAGCTCTCTGCGTTGTTTGGAGCATTTCCATTGATTTTTTGGTAATTGTCCATGTTTGAGCGCCCTACGTCAGGACCGACATGACACATTGTTCAAATAGACGAATTCGGAGATGCATTGGGATGTTCTTGTTCGTTAGGGTACTGTTTAGTTTGCTTTTTTTAGCAAACATACGATACGTTTGCTAAATTTCCATTTTTCTAAAAAAAATTCTTTTTTCAAATTTTATTTTTTCCCATAGAAGGCCGTGATTGGAGAAAATGTGTTCTAAATGACTCTAGTAACCCATAATAACACATATTTTATTAAGTTGATCAATAACAAATCGTTCACGAAGGAATAGAATTTGCTAAACGGGTTTTTTGAGAAAAAGTCAGTTTTTTTAAATGGCACCTACCAAGGGTCATCCTGCCATTAGATAGAAAATTTAATTACCAATCTACCGATATGCATCATCCACCACTTTATCTTTATATAAAACAGAAAAATGTTAAATTAATACATTTTAAAAATATTTTTTGGGAAATACCTAAGCAAATTTGGCAACACTGCCGTATGTAATTTGAGTCGTAGATTCCGAAATAACATAAAATATACGGAACAACCCATTTAAAAATCGAAGTTAATGACATTTTCGGTGAAACCGGAAGTCGGCCATTTTGATTATATCTGTGTCTCAATTCGAAATTATGTATATTCTGTTTGTAACAATTTTCGTTCAAATCCGCTGATAAGTAAAGGAGATAGAGACACAGCCCTGATCTCATTGTTACCCGGTATATCCTTCTGCTACAGAAGCACTTTTCCAGCCGCCATGTCGTTTTAGTGTTGTCATTGACGCTCCAGCATCAGCAACCAAGGTAGCAGAAGATCGTCTTAATGCATGACCAGTATATTTAACAGGATTAGGTAATTTCAAATATATTGCAATTTGTTTCCCATTCTGCCAAATTTATTTATTCCAATAACTTGTTTTACACATTTTCCATTTTGATAATTAAGAAAAAGTGATGTTAGTGCATGTTTTGGGCGAATATCGCCGTACTTTTTCACAAATTTATAAAAATTATCTACTATTGTCAAGTTTCTGGGTATTTTTACTTCCCTCGTCTGAAAGACAAAGGAAGTATTGTAATCACGAAAAAATCACCTTCCGAGATTGTTTCAGATCTTCACGTTTCAAGGTCCCTAGATGACGAAACGTCTGTTTGTCTATCTGTCTGTCCGTCTGTCTGTCTGTCTGTCTTTTGGCAGTATAGCTCAAAAACTATTTGTCGGAGAAAGACGATATTTTTTGTTTTTGTTTTCGGAATGTTTACTTGAATACAGCCTTCAAAACATTGTAAATCATTCAGGTTCATGTTCTTTAATTCATGAGAGCGACATGTATCCATTATGCCCATAATTAAGGCAACCTTAAAAAGTAATGTTGGGTTATGTTAAACTGTATTAATTTTTGTTAATTAATCTACTTTCGTGGCAAGATACTAAACATCTGGAGCTTCCTCAATAAATTTGTTGAATTCTTCGCCAGTGAAAACTTCCGCTATCTAGGTACAAAACCTCCAGAACGTTTCTTTAGAAATGCACGCAATCTTCCATAATTTTCAATTTGAACATTGTGTCTGATATCCAGTATTGATCTGATCATTTCGTCCATAATGTAGATGGTTTAAATTTAAGTGATATTTCCGTCAAATACCCTAGCAACGTGTCTTCCGAAAATGAAGATACATGTTTGCTTGCCCGTCATGCCATAAATGCGTTATTAGTTATTTACTATACAAGTGGGATAAGAGTATCATTAATATACGTGTGTTTAACTTACAAACGAGTGCGTAGCACGAGTTATGTAAGCACACAAGTATATTAATGATGCATTATCACACATGCATTGTACAAAACTTTATCTACGACTGCCTAAAATTGAGAAAAGTGCATTAAGAGAAATGTCTGTAATTTTCAAACATATTTTAGTAGGCAAATGTCATTATGTCCTTCATTTGACACTATTTCAGTTAAGTAATGAACTTCATTACCTAACGGTAATAGTGTCAAATGAGTGACGTAATGAGTTACTTATTCCACTGGAGTAGATAAAAGCAATTTCATAATTCTGTCTCGATCTTGCCGGTAGCAAATCAAGCGATGCGATTTTAGCTGCACCTCGAATTTCCGGAGGTGTACAGGTAAAATTTATATCGTCGTCGTCACTAGTAGTTGCCATGATTAAATATTTTAGTGCGGTTCTCAATAAAAAACACAATCTCGCGAACACTTGTATGAATGTCAACGGTGCGGCGATATGTCGTTGTCCGTCGTAATCATGGCAACTTTGTTATTTATTTACAATTTCATATTAGACATGTGTATTATGAGCGTGTAATATGAGCAACATTTTACATCGCTCTATAAGTGTAAAATAATACATATATTACAACAGTTGTAGATAAAGATCCTTATATAGACATAGGGGAGAGAAATAAAATCCATAATAAGATAACAATACCAACTATAACATACTCATGTGAAAATTGGACAATAAGAAAAAAAGACTAAATCAAAATAATAATGCCATCGAAATGAAACATCTCCGGAAAATCGCAGGAAAAACTAAATGAGACAGAGTAAAAAAAGAACATTAGAGAAACAACAAAACAAGAATCAACAATGGAAAAAATAAAAAAGAAGCAATTAAACTGATATACACATATAGTGTGGATTTATTTAGTTGTGATTTAGAGAAGTATTCGTAGTTGTCAAAAATCGCTTGTGAATATGAAATTTATTAGTTTGTATTTAAGATTTCTGAGTTTCCTCGAAACCTATACCGTGATCGCCAAAAATTTGCCATCAATTAGGGCATTTTTTGGAAAATCAAACTCTGGAGATCAGAGGTGGTTGGAAGAAGATTACAAATGGGCTAAACGAAAGTGGTCACGTGACTTCAGTTGTAGTATTACATAGTACATTCTACATAGGTATCTTATAAAAGGACTCTTAATATCATTTCATATTGGTTAGGCTACACAACAATCACTAAGAAAGTTGTGAAGGTATACCACTACTTATATTTTAAAAGTAAGGTATCCATCTCTCTCATAAACAAAAGGGGAAAATTCAGCTTTATTTACAAAACCGATTGTGTTTTGTTAATCCTGGATGGTGCTTCCTTCAAAAAGAAAGTAAGACAGAGATTTCACCAGTCTTTCTGGAGATAACCTCAACAGGTTTTTTACTGATATAAGAGCAGCTGAGCTAGAGCTGGTACGTACTAGGTCGTCCTGTTTAATAGAGATTTCTATAATTTAGCCGTTAGTCTTGGTTGAGATCATTAACCTTGATTGGAGCTGTTGGAATTGCTGGGAAATATTTCTTAATTGTAATCCAGAATCAATGTGGTTTGGTTTGAGAATGCAGTTCACCCTAGGGAGGCATACAGCAGGATGACAGCACGAGTTGAGTGTTGACATACACTTCTTAAGCAGAATCTGTACTAGTAGTGAAAGTTCCAACTCAAGCAAGAGTGCTAGAAAGCAGTGAGGTCGGTGTAATACCAATATTAACGATTTGAAATTATAGAAACCTTTCCTTCTGTAAGTGAATATATATGGTCATAATAAGACTAAGTATACACTCTTGAGTATACGCATCCCTAATAAAATAGTTAAAGTCAACAGCATCCTTAAAGTAAAGATATATAGGTCATAATTCAGTTGAACATTGAATAGCGTTACTTGCATTTGATATTTGTTAGCTGAACTGTCATTGAACAGAATAATTAGTTATGCTACATGGCTTAACCCTTATAGAATAAATTATATAAAACATGTAATGAGAATTGAAAGCACATAAAAGTTGAATAATTAGAAAACGGATGCAGAAGCTATCTTAGGAAAGGTACTTATATTAAACCAACACATCAATACTAGTTATTTATGTATTAAGGGCGTAATCAATAGATTATAGCACGAGGGAATGTTTAAAGCTTGACGCGAAGCGGAGAGCTTTAAATTTCCCGAGAGGTATAATCGTGATTAGGCACGTGGTACATACAACGTTTTATTTCATTTTAGTCCTCAAAATGGACAAAATTCAAGGATTCAGTATTTTGGTTACAGACTACTGCGCCATCGTTGTGCTGCCGCTGTGCATGTCTGGTGTGCTATGGTTTCTATGCAGATTGTTGGTGTTGCTATACTACATTGTTGGTGCTTGTTATACTGCTTAGCAACTTTATAGGCCCTAGGGCTATAAAAGCCATTTTACGCCCTCTATCCAAGGCCAATAAACAAGATTATGGTTCCAAAATGAAATAAAATAAATTAACGTTCAATTAGCAACTATGGTGGACAATATGATATATTATGGAGCTCCAAAATTACAACCTTCAACCTAAACATAAATCGACTAGCGTATAGATCAATAAATCTTCTTTAGTACTGGTTACTTACCAGATATAAAGTAGAATAAATACTATAACAGTAAAAGTATTTCAATTCTCAAATTTATTCAAGTAAGTTTCCATTAATAATATATAACTGTTTGTAAATGAATAATGGAGAAGCCAAATACCATTAAATCCATAAATTGTAGATAGCAATAATTAAAATGCTTTGCGCCCAATGTTTGTTTGTTTATTCTAAATATAACCCTATATGAGAAGGTGAAGTATAATAAAATCCCACATTTCTTGATACTCAACTGCAAACCATAATAGAGCTAGCTGGAGTAATGTGAATCATTTAAAGGTAAGTTATCTCACAGATAATTAGCTATTAAGTGGTACACAGTTATCTGCCAAATTTAACATTTTTTAAAATAATTGTGAAAAATGCAGTTACTAACCAAGATAGAGAAAAAAAATTCTACCTAAAGGTTGAAAAATATCCTACATTTTTTGAAGAAATAGTTGTTAATATAGTATTTTTTGTTGTTACTTTAAGTAGATATTGAAATAGCTATTTATATATCTAGGGAGCAAAGGTATTCATTTCCTCCCGCGTGTGAATTTAATGCCCTCCGCTAACGCGTGGGGCATTAAATTCACACGCGGGAGGAAATGAAACTTTGCTCCAGTGATATATATATGTCAGAGCTTAGGGGTAGTTCAGGGCGTAACCACTTTGATTTTACACATTAAGTCCGATAAGCACAGTTTATTTGGTTGAAAATTTAAAATAACCAATAAATAGCCCGCAATGGCGAAATGAACGAAACTAATAATAAGGGTTGGAACGGTAATGGTCCGGCGCCCGCACCTTCGTCCAACACCTTTGCTTTTCTATACAAGAATGCCTTGATCTCGGCAAAGCTACTCATTCCCTCATTCCCATATTGTTTGGGTCTTGCAGGCGCCGTTCCATTCCATAGGAAATTACCTATCGCGTTCCTTCTGTGAACTCATAAACAAAACAGTTCAAACGAACCATAACATAACTACAAAACATAACTCATAGGCGGAGACATTAGTCCAAATATATTCGGCGCCGACACGGCCATTCTGACACGTGCACGTCCACGGGCACTAAAGTCTTTCAACTGTACGAAAATAAATCAGTTACTTAACCGCTCGTTCATCCTGATCAACAAATAAACAACAAATCAATCATCGACTTTCACAATTTTGAAGAAAACAAATCAAGTTCTTTTAGGTAGTGCATACCTAAATCCTCTTTCAAATAAAGTACACAATTCGACTGTTACTATCAAGCTCAACTTCCGATATTCAACTAATCGGGATCAACTACTACACATAGGACTTCCGATTAAACTGCTAATCGGGATCAACTACTACACACATGTTTTCCGATTAAACTGCTAATCGGGATCAACTACCGGTCTTCCGATTACACTCTTAATCGGGCTCGACTAACTACCAAACAGGTCTTCCGATTACACTCTTAATCGGGCTCAACAAACTACCAAACAGGTCTTCCGATTAACTCATAATCGGGCTCAACCACCAAACCGGTCTTCCGATTACACCAGAATCGGGCTCAACGCCTTCCGATTAAACTCTGAATCGGGCTCGACACCTTCCGATACACTCAGAATCGGGATCGACTCATAATAACACATCTGACCAAGTTACATCTCTAGTCAGGATCGACTCAAAACAGTTCATCTGACCAAGTTTTATACCTTGCCAGGATCGACTAAAAACAATGACAATTCATCTTTACATAATTCGAACAAAGATCAAATTAATCATACGTTTTTCTCCGCCGACACGGAGCTATCTTCCTCCGAGTCAACTAAAATTTTGCCTTGCCCCTAGGGGACACTACTTAACTGATCGGAAGCAAACTTAAATGTTGAAGGGACCTCGGTACCGGCGGTCAAGCTTGATAGCATTCGTTCATTATTTTTACTGAATACAAAATCACCAATCACAAATGACTTTATTTGTGCCTTTCTAGCAGTCGTACAAACTGCATCTCGTGCTAAACGCTCAATATTTTCACTAGCAAGGTGTCTAATTTGAGAATTTCAGCCAAATTCGTAGACTCTTCATTGTCAAGTAAATAATAAATTTTGTGTAACTCTAATGATCGTAGTACATCCAACAACAATTTAGCGGAGCTAAACCCTGTAACTGAGTGCTTTGTACTGTTCAATGTCACCGGACCTCACCTAAACTATCTTTCTAGAGTAATAAAATGCACTTATATGTTGTAATTGGAACAAAAGCAACGAAAATCAGCACTTGTAAAGCAGTCACCTTCAAATAATTCTAGAAGGCGCTCCAAAAAGGTAAGTGTGTTCTTTCAAACAATTTAGATACCTACGTTGCAGAACAATGAACTTGGTAACGGCGTCAATTGTAACAAAAACGTATTCTCTTTACCGCTTAGTTTTCCAGAAATATCAATATGTACAGTGTGCCACGACCGAAATAATTTTTGGTAAGGAATGCATCTGAATTTGAGCTTTTCCTGATTTATTTTTAGATGTCTATGTTACCAAATATTTCTTGGAAGGCCAGCCCTCAGCCGGCCCAACCACCCTTATTACTCTATGTATGAGATCATATTGTCTGTATGTGTTTGCAAAATGCTAACGCAAGCATTCTAAGATTTCCAAGGCATCCTGCACCAAGATTCGAATCGAAATATACGTCCCCACAAATTGCTTATTGAATCCCGTAACATCTTACATATCAAACAATATCCACAAATTTATGAACAGTCTTGACATGTTGGAAACCAATAAATTTTCGTATGAGAAGTAGGGTCGAATTCATTTAACCGTAGCGCGGCAAATGCTTTGTTTATTTCCAGATCACGTTATTAAACACAGCGACGTTATGAACTTATGAATGACTTCGTTTCCCAAAGCCAATGTTAGTGGATATCACGTAGCAGATGATGCATTTCAAGAAAAATCAGCTAGTTTTATGTGTTTTTCATTGCAATAAACGATATCGAATTCAAAAGCTTGCAGACTGTAACATGCCTTTGCCTGCAGGCCGTACAATGCATTTGCCAAAAAAATGCCTGTAGCATTAACAACCGCTAAAGTTTCAATATAACTGATATGCAGAGTCCGAACCGGCAATATGAAATCTGATACTCCCCTACCCGACTTTAAATTTACACGAGCAACTGTTTTATGAGCTCTAGGACGTATTTAACAAGATCGCCTAAGCATTCAACTTCCGTTTTACTCTTTTATACCATTTTTGCTGATATGAACTTATCCGGCACAATACAAAATAAAACCTCTATAAATAATCCTTGCATTTCTACGACACTCGAGATTTGCTTGGTACACAAATGATCCGCAACCAATGCAGTTTAAACAAGCCACATTGTTTAAACGTTTTCCATAATAAATGGTTTGCTACATTCTCTTTAATCAAGGAGCAATCTGAACCTGAATTAAACAAAAGGAAAGGTCTCACCCATTTTCACGTTGAGCTGTCGATGCTGTTTCACACTCGCCTCTCAGGAGCACCACCCTTCATTTTCCGACTACCCTACACGTCCACATTTCTGGCATTTTCCATGGAAGGATGTTTTCCTTTTTGTACATGGAGACGGTGACAAAGTTCAACGCTTCAATCTAGTATGATGACCAGACGGAAATTGCGCTGAACGTTGGTCAACCTCCCCTGCAGCACGGTACCCATTTCTTTGGCATATCTTGGTCGCAACACCATCGCGATTTTACACAGGGTTATCCCACTTCTGATGTCAGAGCTTAGGGGTAGTTCAGGGCGTAACCACTTTGATTTTACACATTAAGTCCGATAAGCACAGTTTATTTGGTTGAAAATTTAAAATAACCAATAAATAGCCCGCAATGGCGAAATGAACGAAACTAATAATAAGGGTTGGAACGGTAATGGTCCGGCGCCCGCACCTTCGTCCAACACCTTTGCTTTTCTATACAAGAATGCCTTGATCTCGGCAAAGCTACTCATTCCCTCATTCCCATATTGTTTGGGTCTTGCAGGCGCCGTTCCATTCCATAGGAAATTACCTATCGCGTTCCTTCTGTGAACTCATAAACAAAACAGTTCAAACGAACCATAACATAACTACAAAACATAACTCATAGGCGGAGACATTAGTCCAAATATATTCGGCGCCGACATATATGATTTTTTCTTCGAACGCATGTTCTATTGCGCAAAATTTCAAAAATTTTGCTTTAGTAAATCATTACAGTGACTCTAGATTTCTGTAGTGACATTTTGTCTAATTTCCAAATCAGCATAACGTTGTAAAGCTTTGGTGTGATATCCATGGTGACATCACTGAACTAAACCAGTTATAGTATTGAGTTCAGTGGGTGACATAAACACAAATGCGGGAGCAAATAAAAATTGGCTCCCGCTGGCTGGAAATTGACAGTTTTGTTTCCTAAAACTAGGGCGCAAAAGCCGACTTTCTATACAGTGAGTAGAAAAAAGAGCTTTGAAATAGTTAAAGTAGTTCTCTTTTGTGAAAGTAATTCATTAACAGGGATAGATTATAGAGTTTTTAGAGGCCATTTAAATAAGACATTAAATTTAATTAGAAAATTGTTCTCCTAAAAAGCCCTTGCCTCAAAAATGCAAAAATTATCCAAAAATATGAATTTTCTGTAAATAATAAAAAATATAACGGAATAATTATTTTTCTATATTTTTTTTCTAATTATAAATCTCTAAAGAACAACTAAGGGGCAAAAGCCATACCTACAAGTATTATGTTTAACCTACCGACGAATATACAGACGGACATTGTTCATAAACAAAGTTTTGAATGTTCTAAGCCTCAATACTCAAATTACACATGTTTAACAAACATTTCAATTCTGAAAGTTTGATTGATTACAAATTTTAGAAGTACAGTTATTTGCATCCAGAAACACACACTAATGTGGCAAACTGAATTAGCTGGTAGTAATCTACTTTGGTGAACATAAATACGTTTATAAGCGGGTTTGCTCTTTCTGGGGTGATTATTTCTATTGAAACCGTAATTTTAGTTTCATTTGTAGCAACGGCGCAGCAGTATCCCGAAATTTTATATGCAATATAGTAGGCATAATAGATATCTACCTCCAAAAAATGTAGCCCTGATTTTTGGCGCAAATGTTTCTTAGTACTCTGGGAGCGACCTCTTAAAAGTCTCTGGGGTGCCGCCGTTGCATCGAGGAACCCTCGGCAATTCTTAAAAAAATGTTTTGTTAAGGTAAAGTATCTTTCTTGTTTCAAACATGACAAAATATCATTAATAAATGTTGTTTAGAATGTCACATTACATCTAACCCTATGCAAAATTTTAGAAATATTAAATGATTTTTTTCTACGCCCATTACTAAAACTAGGCCTTTTAGCACTACCTTGTTTCACTAAAAATTACGTTTTATAAATCATCTTGTTAGAAGTAAACAGATGATGTTGAATTTAGAATTGTGAACTGGAAGTGGGGTTATAAAGTTATTCCAGTTACTTCTTTTGTTAGAGGTAAAATGTTGTTTAAATAATTAAAGCATTATGCAATGAATAAAGTAAAATGTGTACTTTTGATAACTAACTTTGACAGCTACCGACTGTAGAAACCGTCACCTGCGCCGTCACGGCCATCTCTCTACTGTGACATAGAATTATAACTGTTACAAATGCAAACCTTTGTTAAATCGACATTTATTAATTAATAACAGTAAATTTAAGGCCGTAGAAAAAATGTTGTGTGCAAACTCGTGCATAAACATCCACTTTTAGCACTTGTTGCACAAATAGCTGTTATGAAACTATGTGTATTTTCAAACGTCATAAAAGTGACAACTTATGTGGCTTGACAGACAAAAATAAATGCGTTACTTTTATGCTTAGGCACAAAATTGGGTTCTTTTGCGCCGGCGGGGTAAAACTACTTCAAAACTTGATTAGCTTTCGAATATCTTTGACAATGCCCTTCTTGGTCGTCGCGAACTGACATAGACGTCAATTCTCGATAATCATAATTTTTGAAATATATATTGTAATAGCTGCATCTTAGGATTGCTATTTGTTAATAAAGCTATTACAAGATATGAGATTGTTTTTGATAAAAAAATAACTTAATAATTAAAATGTTAGATGGATTTATAAAATAAAAGAACAACTTAAATATTTTAAAGTTATCTAATGAACAAGGTATTGGATGTAATATTGTTAAGTGGATAATATTTTATCAGAAAGGTTTTGGCATATGAATTGATTTTATGGAGATAGTTGTTTGATAATATAATTATTTGGATTATAATTAATGTTAATTGATAATCGAAATAAACCAGAAGATAGCTTATTTAATAGTGAAAGACAAACTCAAATGATTATTTGAAAGAAGTTAATTATAACGTGTCAGAATAGAATAAATTATATAGAAATGTATCTAGAGGTTTAGTTTGTAAAAATTTGATATAATAATTATGGTTAGGTAAAATTAAAATGATTAAAAATAACAACTAAATTTTGTTCAAAAATGTAACATGTTTTATGATAAAAATGAAATTTGAATAATAAAAACATTTTAATTAAATGATCTTTATTGGCTGGTTGTTTTTATTATAAAATGAAGAAACAAAATGAATTTAAAAAATACTGAAGAATAAGAAGGTTATAAATGGTACAAAGAAGAATAATAACAATAAAATAGTATACATGGAATAATAGTGTCTGCAGTGGAATTGGATAAACTGCATATAACTCAATATTAGGTATCCTTTTTGGTTTAGAACTTCATGTGGGTTGCAGGTGAGTACATCTACAAAAGAGCCGGAATTGGAAGTATACTACATGTGAATGAGAATTTGGATTTAAACGAACTTGTAATCGGGTGGATTTCTATAACTAGTTAAAATTTTGACTTGGGTATAATCAGTGTTCTTGTATGACGTCTTAAGTATCCTGTAATAATTTAAAAGGATTAAGAGGGAGAGCAGTTTGGATAGTTGGCGTATTGGTACCTGTTACAAGAAGGATGACTTCGGTACACTGGAATAGTTTGCAGTACTGGTGACTAAGTTGAAGTTCTGCAGGAGGTGATCAGCATATGCATCTGAGGATTGAATTGGAGTAGTATTGCAGCGGAGTAATTACTTGGAGTTTAAGGACATAGCTGGTCTTCATTTAACCAGTTTATTTGGTTGGAGGCATTGCCTCAAATTCGAGTCGTTGCTGTTACAAATTCGGTCGCAAAGTTGAAATATTTATGGAACTAACAATGTAGTTAATTAGAAATAGCTATTGTTATGGATATTGAAGTGAATTTATCTACTTGGCAGTGCTGACGGTGCAGTGTGGGCAGATTACTTGTACTAGAATTGGACCAGGACATCCAGCAGACATATTAAGTGGATTTTGTGACAGGTATATGAAAGCAATGCTTACTTTGATGGATATGTTTAAGTAATAACATATGTGACAGATATAATTTGATTGACGTTTCACTATTATGAAGTTTTCAATTTGACGTTTTGCAGAAACGTCATAATTTATAAATAATTTTTGAATATGTACTGATTAACTATCACAAACAATGAATTGAATATGCAACAACCTAACTTGAGGTAAGAGTAATTGTTCTCATAAAGCTAGCAAACGGTAAATAGATAAAAATATAAAATTTTATAATAGGGCAGGGGCAGATATCTTATATTAGTTTATCTAAACAAAAATAATTTCAGTACAATACAAGGTTAAGTAGTCATTAATTTACTTGAAGAAGGTACATAGCAAAGAAACAGCATAGTAACGTGTAGCTATAACAATATTTATTTATATTACTTCGGGAGTTTGAAAATACAATAAGGTATGCTATTCAGAGTAAAAGCGAGTTTGTGTGTCTCACCCGGACAAGTCTGACTCGCTTACGCTCGTCAGTCAAATGTGTCTAGTCTCACCACACAAAGTAGCACTTTTGTTTCTAATAACATAATATACATTTTCTACTCGCTGTATAGAAAGTCGGTTTTTGCGCCCTAGTTTTAGAAAACAACTATCAAATTCCAACCAGCGGGAGGCAATCTTTAGTAACTCCAGGCTGGAGGCAATTTTTATTTCACCCGCCGGTAGCCAATATTCTTACCTCCCGCATTTGTGTTTATGTTACCATGCATACCACACCAAAGCTGTACAACGTTATGTTGATTTCGAAATTAGGCAAAAGGTTACTAACGCAATCTAGAGCCACTATAATGATTTCCTAAAGCAATATTTTTGAAATTACCCGCTAAAAACATGCGTTCGAGGTGTTGGGTGTTGCACAAAAAGGACGAATTAACTCCATGTTACGCTATTAAGAGGCACTTCCTGAGTACGAAAAAATAATTAAAATAATGTTTCGTTTATATTTTTAAAAATATAGTGAGGTTGTATAAACTTCAAAATTAGCTGAACTGTTGGTTAAATGGCAACATTATTTTATAAGTATTTATATTCTGATTATTAGCTTTAAGTATGTAATGTTTTTCTATCATAATAATGAATATTAAAAATAATAATAAAAATTTGGACTCCCATATTTTATTATCTATTTCCTACTCAGGAAGTGTTGTGTAGCTTGGAGTTAATGACCACTTTTGCAACACCCTGCATATAACTAAAGGAAAGATTCATTTTCCGTCTAGGATTCGTAATAATTAGCTCCCGTCTGCTTGCGCACATATGGCGCGATCGTGTATATCAATGTACCGGGTGACTGGTTTCAAAACAGACCGTAGCAAAATCATAGCGTATCACAACGTTACTATAGAAACATTTAATTTAATTTAAAATATAAGTTGCCTAAATCAGAATTTTAAATTATAGGGCCCAGGGGAGGCTAAAAGTCCTTAAGCATCAATAACGTTACACACATCATTTGTTTACTGAAAATTAAAAACTTGCTATGTTCGGTTTCGAAACCGGTTATCCGGTATATAAAATACAATTGTGTCTGTTACAAAAAAGGTAACCGACTTTCTCATTATGGCGAATCCAATATGGCGGCCTTAAGAAGAATCAGCTTTTAACGTTTCGATCCCTTCCAAAGGGCGTAGAAACATGAAAAATCTCTAGAAGTTAGTCCATACCATAGGACCAGCCGTTAGTGTGAAAAATTACCAAATAATACATGTGGGTTGAATAATAGGAGATGAAATGCATCTGTTGCAAAAAAGGTGACCGACTTTCTTTTGCACTTACCGATCACTTAGAAACATGAAATTCGGAACAGACAGTGCTTGGGACCTGAGATTAATGAGCCCTTATTCAATGTACTTTATTTTATATCAGCAATATGGACAATGAAGGCATGTTTTGTAATAAACAATTTAAAATTCTTAATTATGTAAATTTTAACTCACAACCATTGCAACACTGTTGTAATTAAAAAGTTAATAAAACTACACAGGCTGTTGTAAACTTTAATCAGAACTTTAATTAAATTTCACTACACGCGACCCTAAGCGTTTGGAGTAATTTAACTCTCAGATTACTGAACTTAAAATGTATTGAGACAAAGAACTTTTCAAGACTATATATCGGCATTGCTTGATTAAAATTTGCAGGAATAGTAGTGAATTTATACGTATCATTTAATTTGTGTCGCTTGGCCAGAATATTAAACTAAA
Organism: Agriotes lineatus; assembly: GCA_940337035.1. Taxonomy (NCBI): domain Eukaryota; kingdom Metazoa; phylum Arthropoda; class Insecta; order Coleoptera; family Elateridae; genus Agriotes; species Agriotes lineatus. The sequence goes on along the minus strand of OW679197.1, from coordinate 148,915,957 downwards.
TAACAACTGCAATTGCTAAATGCCAAAACCAATTATCACTTCTTTAATAACTATGAAATGTTATTTTTTTACTTACTTTATTACGCAGAGCATGCATATTTTTAACATATGTAAATTTGCATTGTTTTAATTCCTCTTCTGATTATGGACTTAAATAGTTTTTGATTAGGTATAAGTTTAATTCACTGTAAACGGGTTCGTGAGAAGAAGTTGTAACTCTTTCCAGGACACGAAGCAGCTTAAAGTTCTTTAACCTATCTAGTTACCTTTCGCAGAGACATAAAAATTACTATCCAAACGCTGTTTTAGTATTTTTTTTACGGTCATGTCAAAATGACAACTTTTTGCACAGTTTCTAGTGTCAAAAGTGACTTTTATCTACTTTGATGTCACAATACGATTATTATAACACCGACAATTTAACTGGTGTCATTTTCAACCAATGGCATTTTTCAATTTAAAAACAAACTACCAAGCGAACGATTATTTTATTGACAATAATTCGAGGAGCTTTATTTCAGCGACAATAAAATAATTCGAGGAGCTTCATCTCAGCGACAGTTTTTTTCTGTAACAATTATTGTAGTGACAATATTTCGAGGAGCTTTATTTCAGCGACAATTTTTTCTGAAACTATTTTTTTATGAAAAGTTAAATTGTCAAGACGAATAGGACTCTAGGTCGAAATATTGCAGACAATTTTTGCTCTTCAGATTGTCCTCGTTTCTGTTGCTTTAGAAAATAACAACTCGTGCAAGCACTCGTCGTTATTTTCGTCGCCACAGAAACTTGTATCTGAATCGCAACAATTATTATTGTCGGCAATATTTTGACCTCTCGTCCTATTATTACTGAAAACAGTACTACAATGGAGTCCATTATAACACTGCTTTGGTAACTATTTGTTTTATAAGATTGGTGACATTTGCTTTCACATGCTCATAACACGACAAACGTCAGATGTCGAATACATAACCACAATCTCCGAACTGTGTTTATTAAATTTAATCCCATCAAATATAACTTAAATTGAAGGTATTTTTTAACGAATTCATTAACCACAATTATTGTTGTAGGTAAGGCACTATTTGAACAGCACACCAACCAAAAAGCTTTCACCAATTTAAACTAATTCAAATGTCAGGACCAGCGAAATTGATACTTTGTCCAATAGATGGTGACTGTGAAATGTCACTTGACAATGTCGCCATTTTTACACTAAAAAATCCCTAGATTGCAATGCAATATTTTTAGTATCTAAAATTTAGAATTTCTGTAAAATCAGCAACTCAACGTAGATAAAATGGTATATTATACTCGTTTAATAAAAGGCATTGCAGCCCTTGTTTTATTGGAGCAGTCCTCGCTGCATTCGTCATGACCCAAACTCAGGCGTGCTACAATGGGCCCTCTAATGAAACTCGTATAATAATATACTATTGTGTAAATTTTTGGTTACAGCTGTATTTAGGTGCAAAATTGGAAAAGAAAAGAAGAAAATACAATTCATAATGTCTGTATCCTCCTTCTATTCTTAGAAGAAAAATTCAGCTAAAATTTTTAAAATTGATGCTAATCGTTTTAAATTGGATTAGTTGAGTCAAAAGCAATTTTTTAAGTATTAACGTTTCGCTAATGTATTTAGCTTCTTCAGAATAAAAAAAATGTTAAAAGTTATTGACATATTACATTAAAATATTATGGCACTTGTTGGTATTGATTCTATATTTTATATACTATTGTAGCACTCTTAATATTAACGCCCGAATTGCGTCTTTCTTGCACATTGCCATTGGTGGCGTGTTTCAATGCTATATTAAAACACGCTCTGCCGTAAATTTGAATGTCAACATAACCCAAAATATCTAACACAATGTGACGGAAAAAGTGTCACCGAACTGTTTATACTTCTGTTGCGATCGTAGGAAAAATACTGTATGATTCACGCGTATAAGTGCCATTTACAACACTAGCGACGTTAAAAGTACTCCGCTTTGCGTCGTGCTCTTAAACTCGCCGCAGGTGCTTTAAAGGCGTATTTATACACTAGTATCATAATATACTATTTTACGACCGACCAGAAAATATGCGGTTTCTGGAGAATGTTTTTCGCCAGAAAGTAACGTTGTGCCGGTCAAGATCGAAAACCGGGGCATCAGGGATCAGTAATAGTATATTACATACCGAGGTGGAAAGTGTTTCATTCCTGTCGAGAGATTAAGTAGTAGTTAACCGAGACGATTAGCGTCGAGGTTAACTTTATATTGAGGCAGGAATGAAACTTTTCACCGTGGTATGTATACTGTTTTAATCGCAATCGGTTTTTGTCATTATTTGTTTAATTAGATAAGTTTAAAATAATACGTATTTTTATCGCAGTTTAATAAGTCACTTTAACAATGGAAACTGCGCCGCTGTTGCTATGTAACATTTCAAGTTCATTGAAAGTGAAGTGAACAATGACTCGCTTTCCTACTGTATTTAAAGTTAGAAACGTACCTATTATTAAACGATTGTGAGTAAAAGCTTTTGTCGGTCGCTGATGCCTTCGTTACCGTGGAAACAAGTTTGTGTTATTGTTTGGATAAGTCAAATAATAGATACTAATGTCATACTTTTTTTGAGTTTTCGAAAGTGAATTTGTAAGTTTTAAAGTATAGACTCCGATGTCCGTAAAAAATATTGTACAATACATGACCGGAAAGTGTACTTGGTTCGACTTGCAAAACACTACTTTCCGGTCTTGTAACGTAAATTACTATTAACGCCACTAGACCTATATATAGCAAATAAGGAACGCGGTTGAAGTTTGTAAATAGAGGCGACAGCCGAGATTTTTAATCCGTTATTTGCATATCAGCCGTGCGGCTTTCTATACTTTTCGTGATACCTACAAAAATTGGTCCCTAACGCAGGCTTTTTCTAAATGTGAATGTCAATATAACCTGGAGTATCGCTGTCATATTATGACAAAGCAATTTGGTAGCGTAGCAATGGTGTAAGCAGCCTTCCGAGTGTGGTTTTGTTTGTGCAGCAACGTTTATTTAAAAAATAGAAGCAACTGAAAGCGTATCTGCTAAAAGTTATCAAGAGTTTCTCGATGAAGCTGCTGCAGCAGCTCAAGTTTTACTGCCTTTGCAAACAAAAAATAGATACGAAAAGGAATATGAAGAGTTCATCAACTGGAGAAAAAACAAGAGAATTGAATTTGCTGTGCTATTTGTCAGAACTGTCAAAAGACTGTACCCTAATTAGTTTGTGGACTAAATGGTAAGTCATAAAAGTACTTCAGTGCTAAGGGGTACATTATGTTTTTTTAAATCGAAAAATTGTAAATTTACAACATTTTAACCACCTTTTGTAGGTTATGTTGTTGACGTCGTTTGACGTTTATTTATCGCCTCGCCACTTACAAAAAGTCGCAAAGCAATGGATTACTTCACTCCCTATTTCTTGTATTTTAATGACGATTTCGACGTTCTCCACTGCTGATATAAAAAGAAACTTTTGTATGGAAGCGTCGAATGACAATTTTCCGTTGGACAAAGTGATTTTATTGTTTTGAACATATGAAGCTTGTAGACGTGAAGGACTTGTCACATTTTCTATCGATAACAGTGAGGATACTGGTAAATTCATAATAGTCGCCTTGCATGAAACGAAAAACAAATCTTCAAGGAGCTTTAGAATTCCAGAAGTTGATACGCCCTTCAAGGGTTGTGATTTAAATAGAAAATATGCAGCGCTTAGACCTTCCGGTTTGCAGAGCCGCCGTTTCTTGTCGATTATAGAAAAATCAAATGCACTAGACAATTAGCAAAGATTACAGAATAAATATATATATTTATTCTGTAATCTTTGCAATTAGTAAGAGTGCACAAAAGAAGATTGCAGATTTTTTAAAATTGGCAAACCCTGAAAATTTTACAGGACATTGTTTTCGGAGGTCTAGTACTACTATGTTGGCACGGTGGCAACCTTCTTACATTAAAACAATTCGAAGGCTGGAGATCTTCTGCGGTAGCCGAACAATATTTCGAAAAATCGGTTAGTAAGAAAATCAAAATTTCGAAACAATTTTTTAGTTCAGTATCAGAAATTAAAAAAAATCGTGAAAATAATGAAGAAATAAAAAAAGTCTTGGAAAACTCGCCTTTTCGGAGAACTCAAATTGTACTTTTAATTTTAAAAGCTGTTCACACTGAAGACGACAAAAATGGTTCTGTTTACTTTGTTATTAATTATTATATTACTATTAATGAAATAAAATTGATAAAAACGTTGTTCCTGATGGTATTATTGTTAAATGGTATTGTTGTTAATAAATAGCGACCGTGGCTGTTAAATTTTAACGGCCGTGCCGGTTATGGAAGCCGGCGTTTCAATCTTCCAACACTATTATTGTCCAATAAGTTAACTGCTGGGTAATTTGGGTAGGATTCTAGCCATTTTTACTTCCCTGGTCTAAAAGACGAAGAAAGTATTGTAATCGCGAATAAATCACCTTCCGAGCTTTCTTCAGATTTTCACGTTTTAGGGTCCCTATAGATGACGAAAAACGGGTTTTCTCAATTCTGTTTGTCTGGCTGTCTGTTGGCGGTGTAACACAAAAATTATTGGTTTGGGGAAGATGATATTTTGCATGCATATATTATATGCCTACCTGTCATGAAAATCAAAAAACAAAATTGAGAGCGAGCACCTTAAAAAATAAATTTTTGTTTATTTTTGCAGAAATAGAAGTAATAATTTCCACAGTTATTCTAGCAACGGACAAGAAATTCGCATCTAAATATTCGCCTGGGAGCGGGGAGTTCGAATCCCAGCGGACTACAGTTTTTTAATTTGTAAATTGATCTAATCGCGCGAGGAAAGTTCCGTCTAAACCCCTTTACAAATTGTTTTGGTATTGCTTCGAGTAAGCTTGTATTTCTTCTTTAACTGTTGGTATATTATGTAGTAGTAGTAATTGTTGTGGGGAGACTGCTGTCAGTAGGCCTTCGTAGGCTGTTTTTGCCAACCCCGTGGACAAGGTCTAGGCCTACAGCGTACAAGATACCTTAGTTTTACTTAGAAATTTGCCGAGACTAAGAAGTTCCAACCCTAGCAAGGGATCTTTTATATGCTACACATCGTAGTAACATTGGACCCACGGCTTTACACCACTTCCGAATGATGGCATTCTGTAGAAGCTTTCATTTGCATTTTTTATTTTTTAAAAACCTCGCCGGGGACGGGGATCGAACTCTCGACCCTTAGATCAGTAGCCAGAATGCCACTGAGCTATGGAGCCCGATGTGGATATATGTAGATCTCTATTTAGTATTATATTTGTGATATACCGTGGCGATCCTGTTATTATTCTCAGAAGTTTAGATTGATAACTTTGTATAATTTCAATATTTGAGTGTCTGTAAGCTGTAAGCCGTATGTCGATATGGGTGTCAAGATAGTTTTGTAGACAAGTAGCTTATTTTGTAGTGAAAATTGAGAATTTTTTCCAATGATCCAGTATAGTTTACCAAGTTGTGAAATTAGCTGTTTACGTCCAAATGTGTGTTCTCCAGGTAAGGCGTGTATCCAGATACACCAAGAGATCTAATACTATCTCCTTGTTGCAATTGCTGTCCATTTAATGATACTGGGGGACATCTTTGTTGTAGCATTGTGAATGTAATGTGTGTTGACTTGGTTTCATTTACTCTGATGCACCATTTTCTGAACCAGTCCTGTATTAGATCAAGTTGTTGTTGGAGACATTGAGATGCTCTCGCTGGTCTGCCTGTGTTGCTGTATTGTCTGCGTATGTTGCAATCCTTAAATTTTCTATGGTAGGTAGGTTAGTCGTGTAACGGGTGTACAGCACTAGACCCAGCGCACGTAGTTTGCTCTAACCGATACGTACTTAATTATGAAAGTTCTGTTATTCAGGTAGGACTTGATGATGGTATAAAACGGATGGCGTAAGTGATGTTTGATCTTGAAAAGCAAACCCTGATGCCACACCTTATCGAAATCCTGACTTATGTTTAACACCGCCGTAGGGCAGTATTGTTTTCTTCTAGTTGTAGTAGCTGTTTTTTTTCTAGTATGGGTAGTAGCCGTTTCAAGATCAACTATTTAAAAACATGCGATAAAGCGGGGAGCAAACCTATTGGTCGGTATGATTTGACTGCGTGGGTTGGCTTGCCTGGTTTGGGTAGGAAGATGATATTGGCTACCCTCCATTGATCAGTAAACTATCTTATTCGCAGGATGGCGTTAAATATCGATGTAAAAACTTTTAACACTATTGTAGGTTGTTATTCAAGTATTTTTCCAGTTATTAAGTCAAATCCTGGGACCTCTATTATCCTTCAGATGCTATTGTATGGCATTTTGCAATTTTCTCCATTTTATTGGCTTAATTGTCAACGACATTTGGAAAGGCACATATAAATATTCTGTAATTTCTGGTTCTTCTTTCGGCGCTACCTGTGATGGAAAATGTTGAAATACTTCTACTAGGTGTCTAGTAACTCCTTCTGTTTGTTATTTATTGCTTCGAGCCCTGGTCCACCAAGTTAAAATTTAAGTTATTCTTCATATTTACACTAATTAAAATAGTATGCCGGTAAAACAACAATTTTACGCAATTTATGAAAACCTTGGGCATTAGATGAAGGAGGTGGCAATTTTAAAATCATCATATCTTTACAGTTGGGAAACTTGGCTGCCAGTTGTAAACGGTGCTTGTCCGGTAAGAACACGGTAAATCTGAGGATTGTATTGAAACCGGAATAGTAGTTAGAGCCCAATTGCGCGTCTGTAATTTTCCTGCCAAATACACCTTACCCTCCAGGTAGTTTTCATTATAACCAATAGTATAAGACAAATTTAGAAACAATATAAGAAACGTCTGCTGTCATAGTGCCCGCAACATAAACACAGTTCATAAGCTGCTAAATATTGCAGTATCATTTTGATTTACTCTAATGCCTTATTTACGAAAAAGCGTGTCTTTCAACTCGTCTTAACGGAATTGACGTTTTCGGTTGAGGTATATTGTTGCCGAAAGATGTATTTTCGTATGTGGTCGTTGCTAAAATTGTATATTGTGATAGTTGTAGATCAGAACTACCGATTTATTGTTAAACAAATAATTACTAGATAGGAAAGTATTTGGGATAGAAAAACTATGTAATTATTACAAGTACAAAGGTGAAATCAATCCGAAAATAAAACAGAATAGCTATACAAAAATATTGTTTTAAAAAATAACTTAAAATTATTATCTTTGGATTAAGATAATGGTTATTGAAGTTAACAGAGAGAAATTTATAATTAAAAGGTAAATAATTAGAACAAACTATAAGTTAGTCTGAAATAATATAAAAGTTATAAGCTGAATTAATATTTGAAGAAGTTACTTGGAATTTGTCAGATTAATTAAGAAAATATACTGTATGTAGTTAGAAGTAATCCAGGATGTTAGTTAGCATAACAACTTATTTTGATTTCTAAAATGTGAACATAATTATTTTGTATCAATTTAAATTAACAAAATAAACCCTGTATAATTAAAAGTTTATTATTGGATGGATATACAAGGGTGCCAAGGAGAACATTAATTGCAATAAATGGAATAAAAACGCATTTTAAACTGAAACAAACTTTGATGTGAAGAAGGGGACCATTTATGTGATTAAGAGGAAGAATAACGAATATTGCAACTGGTAAAAGGAGTCCGTTCTAGCAGAGATGATTGTAGGATATGCAATAGACAGTTTCTGTCAATATGCAGATATCTGTACCTAATTTGAATGGGTATGCTGGCATAAAGTTATTAATGGAATAATTCTAACCTGAACTTGGGGTTGCTGGTTCGAGTTCATACAAGTTGCAGTTAAGTCGAGGACATCTGGGAATTGGATTTTAATTGGGTTTGCTGTCACAAACTCATTATTTGGGTCGGTGTATGTGGAATGTTGATTCCATGCTGGTTGCTGTAAAGAGGGAGACATCTTGGAATTGCAGTTTTATGCAATACAAATTCATGGCACTGTAACAGTGTTTAATTCGTTGTTACACCGTGGATTCTAATTGAAGTGGGGTTCTTGGTTGAAGATTCAAATTCATGTGACAAAATAGCTTGGTTATATTTGTGCTGTTTTCTACAGCAGAACTGGATCCATTCAAGAAGGGGAAGATAACCAGGAATATGTAATTAATAAACCTTAATTAATATTAATAGGGGAATAACGAGTTGCATACATAAATACTTACTCTTGTTAACATGTTGGAACTGCTATATGTTGATTAAATGTAAATTCAGCTTAAGTGTCATATTATTAATTTGACGGTGACATTTGAAAGATCTGAAATAACTTGTCAATAACCAAACATTTTGTACAATTATTTTGATAGATTTTTCTAACGCAAGTACCCACCTGAGATAAGATGTTTGTTATAACCTGAGCTAGTCAAAGAAATAAATGGTTTGATTAAATAAATTGGATTTAGGGCAAATATTTTATTTAAAGTATTTTGAAGTGAATAGATAGGAGTATTTTAGCGGTCTAGTAGCTATTATTATAATATTGGCTTACAAAATCAATACTAAAACAATATACACGGCAGGAGAGAACATCATTTTTCCCTCGGTGTTATTGTAGCCCGCGATTTCGCCGTTGGTCTTCAAACTTACACCTTGAGACCAATCATGCTTTTCTCTGTTTTGGTGTATAATGTACTATTATTTCATCAAAACGATGCCCTTGTTCGCAAATGAAGAATTATGTTTTTAAAAGTGTGAAATTAGAATAATGATGGCAACTAAGGAGCCATATATTTTTTTAATGAGGTGAAAATTTGTACAAGAACCGTAAACGCTGTTGTAAATATACAGAGTTATAACACTATATTAGTTTCATTCCTTTTTAGGCTAGACATTTATTAGTACACTTTGCAATATTGTTCAATTCCCAATCATATGAAATCAAACAATATTGGAAAGATGGAAATATTCGAAAAGAGAGACTACGAATGTAAATTTTTGCACTGTACTGAAACACTTGATGTTATAGCATACTCACATTGTTATCAACAATCGATATTAATACATAATCTACATCTAAAATAGCCTTCTTTGTCAGTTTAGGTACATTGTTTGCCATACACTTCACGTAAACTTTATCGCGTAGTAAACTGGGTGTCTAATTTATTTTCATTTAGCCTGAGCTTACTCAGACTGGCGGAAATGGAGATTAATATGCAAATTTTCTTTTCGCCATGTTTACGAAGCTTTTAAAGTTCATTAATATTATTATTTAAGCAAATCCTCCACTTTGGCCAGAATTATTCCCAGATTCGCGCTGATAAAGCTATTATAAACACTTTATTATTGACTTGCGATCGTATATGAAGCGTAAAAATTCCCTGTACTACTGCGCGCTAATTTCTAAACAACAATTTAGTACTTATTTATATAACAAGGGAGCTCCTCCTACGCGAATAAATCTCAGTTTAATCCAATGTTGTACATAACACTTTATTTATTACACTAATGAATCGTTAGTTATAACCTTAATTAATTTCAAATCAACGTATACATGGCGCTTTCACTTTAACTCTCTAGGGCATAGGGAGTTAAAATGAACATTAGTCCCTAAACTTCATGTCATAAGGTTTAAATAGTTACTTTAGTAACGAGAAACTATCGATTAATAGTTATTTATGATCTATGGCGAAACATTTTCTTTTTATGGACGATGCTTGTAATTGCTGACCGAGGCGACAGCCGAACCAAGCAAGCATGCAAGGTCATAAAAAGCAGTTTTCGTCCGAGGTGTATATTAAATTTTTCTATATACTGTCATAATTAAAAAAATAAAATAAAAGGGGAGAGTGAATTATAAGATTTGTTGCAGACGAAAACGGTTTACGGTTGAAAAATTAATGGCGTACATAGCTGTGTTTGTAAAATCACATTTTATAGAAGCCGACGGAAAAATACTTTATTTCATTTTGGAACCATAATCTTGTTTATGGGCTCTCGATAGCCGGCATAATATGGCTTTAATGGCCCGAGGGCCTATATAGTTGCCAAGCAGTATAACACAACACCACCAATAGAATATAGCAACAACAACAATCGGCTTAGAAACCATAACACACTAAAAGTTCACAGCGCCAGCACAACCATGGCGCACAAGTCTGTAGCCAAAATACTGAATCTTTGATGTTTGTCAATTGTGAGAACTAAAATAAAATAAAACGTTGTAGGTACCGCGTGCATAATCACTAATATAACCCTCCACAAATGTAAAGCTCTCCACTTATAATCTATTGATTATGCCCTTGTGTGTAATAAATAATAGTATTTTATATAAAATAATTAAATGTTACTAAAACTGGTGATTTTTTTATTTTATAATGATTTTTTTGTTTCATGTTACTTTTACTACCTTTTTATTTTACATTTCTAAAATGACACATATTAGAACCGAAAAATGACAAATCATGACAACTTAAGAATATGGTTTTTCAAAAAAAAAAAATATTTATTACTGTTTAGATTCAACTCAATAATCTTGTAATTTTGTAATCCATAAATATCTCTATTATCAAACGTAATAGAAGCGACAACTTATGTGACTTGACAGACAAGGTTTTTCGAAATTCGACCCCTAAGGGGATAAAGTGGTAAAATATGTTGCGAATTCCTCTTAGGCAGGATGAGATATGGACTTGGTGTTTGCTTGCATAGGTTTCCCATACAGGTATTTCAGGATTTTACTCTAATCAACCCCTAAAGTTGCGAATCTGTATTTGAAGTGAACTAAAAAGCCCTTCGTATCTGTTACGTTTGTTGAGTTATATTATTTTTTGACATATAGATTTATTTTTAAAATATTTAGCTTAATTTTTTTTAACTGTGCCCCTAAAGAGGGAAAAGGAGAAAAGTTGAAAAGAGGTAGAGTTAAATTTATTAATTTTTTTTCGCTGTGGGTTCATTTCAGAATAAAGTGGGCTAAAAAGCATTTTTTTTAAATTCCACCCTTAAGTAGATGAAAAGGGGTAAACTGTGTTTTTACGAATTACTCAATATCTCTAAGGCCCGATGATATACCGATTTTGTTTTTGCTTATAAAGGTTACCAATACAAATTCCTAATTCAGGATTGTGCACGGATCAACTCCTTAATGTGTTTGCAAAATTTTGACTAAAGATTCAAAATCGTAAAGTGACTAATTTTCACAATCGCGAGACTACGAGGCACAATCGATGCCCGGCTGAATCAGCGGAGAGGGCTAGGTCCACTTTATTAGCATAGTTATATGCACAATACTCCTGCGAGAAAAGTTCATAAAGTGAGGTTGCACCAAGGAAATAAAATCTACGAAGACAGTAACAATGTAAAACATTTAATTGGTATTAATACTTGTAATAGCCAGTGTAGTGGTGCCTACAAATACCGTTACGTGTACCTCAATCGCTTATGCTACAAGGTTGTATCAGCATAAATTATCACAGACTTGGTTTATACAAAGCACAAATAGGTGATGGAGTACAACTGAACTTACATTAATGTGACGAACTATAAAACATTTGAACGTCGGATGCTAGTGTATTAACTTAATATCATCCAAGCAAATAAAAACCCGGGAGGATTTGACGGAACCAACCAGCAGTCTCAAAACTTTCCAACACACATAACCAAATGGTATTCCAGAACTTTTTACAGCGGCCTTAACGAAAGGCTAGTATTTCAGCGACCTTGAAAGCTATTTAGCTCAGCTCTAGCCAAGGACACCTACAGCAATGTGGCGACGGTCGTTTCTGGCGAAGAATTTGATCAGCCTTGATTAATGCAAATCAGAAGCCTCACGAAACAAGAGGGTTTCGACAGGAATCATCAACGTCAACTAATTCCAGATGCCCAAAACTTGATAAGGGCTATGGAATCGAAGCATTACGAAATTGCGGCGGACAGGTGCAGTCAGATTAATTTGCGAGAAACACTGTAGATACGGAAACTGCTGGTAGCGGCGCTCGAAATTATCTTAAACAAGCAACGTGCGTTCACGCGCAAACGGACAAAGGAACATTTCAAAACAACTCACCCCAAGAATATGGACCTTATGTTAAGAAGTTAGCAGGAGCCTGCTTGTATGTATTCCTTCAAAAGGCGTGAACTTGACCAGAAATTCGCTTGTAAACCCCGCCAGCGGCGAGCGGCATCAAAAATATATACTGCGTACTAACTCCCCCATCGGATTATACAACGCGAAACTGCACAAACTGCTTGCTTTGTTGCAGAATTTAGAAGAAAGGATGCTTAAAATGCCATGAGGCCATCGCCAAGAAAGTCATCACACGAATCTCAACGAATGTGTCTGTTTAAGATCTTTAAAAACCGGTTTAAAGTGTTTTCTAAATTTAATTCCTGAAGAAGTATAGATGAGATAAAAGTAAAAAGGATTAAGAATTAAAATTATATCTTTTTTATAAAATAGCATTTTCTAAATTCCACCTCCAAGTGGTGAAAACGAATATCTTGCTCTAATTTATGAATACAACGTTTAATAATCTTCCTCACTTTTGAGGGACAAGGCTATCCACCTACCCGACATAAGGACAAAGATAGTAATAGTAATAGTAATATTGACTGAAACAAATACAAAACTAAATATATAACAGTTAAAACAAAACAAAATTTCAGTCAAACTCAGGGCGAGGTTCAGAATAGTGGCAATGCCACTTTCTGCTCTAACACCTAAACCCTGCACATATATACTAGCAAGTACGAAACGTAATTTAAAGAAAAGAAGAAAAAAATAAGCATAATATAAGTAATCATAATATACATATCACATAAAAGGTTTACAATTATTGTGCTTTAAATTTTAATAAAGAAAGTTGTTTAAGATTATCAGATAGAGAATTATAAATTTTACAGATATTAAACAAAAAAGAACGTTAAAAAATGTAGTTTTATGAGAAGGAGGAGTAATCACATTTTTAAATCCAATATTGATGTTATGAATGTCAGTTCTGAATCTGATCTTATTATACAAATAAGGCGGACTTTGTGTTTATATAAGTTTATGAAAGAAGCAAGCGGTATGTAAATAACGTCTATTTTTCATATTAAGCCAATCAGTATCGCTTAATTTATGAGAAATTCTATAAAATTTTCGAATGCCATAAATGGAACGTAGACAACTATTTTGAACTAATTGTATACGGTTACAGTCTCTACTACTTATACACGAACCATATATATATATATATATATTGACCCTTCACGCCAGCTGGCGGCGTATGAGTCGCTCATCATCCTGAGCTCTTCTGATTCATTTTACACGGTGAATCACTCCGTATTTCTCCGCTAGTTCTTTCCCTTAGAGGTCTTTGTGTGTTTTGGCTGCTTCAACAATTTTTCTCCATTCCTTTCTTTCCATTATCTTGTCCTTCCATTGTCTTATCTTCATTTTCCGTATGTCTTGCATTACTTGGTCTTCCCATCTGTTTTTAGGCCGTCCTCTTGGTCTTGTTTCTCCTGGTTTCCATCTTAACATTTTAGATATTAATGCTTCTGAATCCTTTCTCTGTACGTGCCCAAACCATCGTAGCCTCTGTGATTTTATGAACTTGACGATGTCTTCTTCTCCCATTCTATGTCTTATTTCATGGTTCATCAGAGGTCTGTATTCTCCATCCTGTAATCTCTGGGGTCCTAGTATTTTCCTGAGTATTCTTCTTTCTAGTATTCTAAGCTTTTCTTCGTCATTACTAGAGAGGCACATTGTCTCCGCCCCATAAGTTATGACAGGTCTAATTGCTACTTTGTATATTTTTGTCTTAGTTGTTTTACTTAAATCTTTGTCCCGTAGTAGTTTCTGATATTTCCAGTATAACTTGTTCCCTGATTTTATTCTTTCATTTATTTCTAGTTTCCTTTCATTTCTTCCATCCACCATTACCCCTAGGTATTTAAAAGTGTCAACTCTTTGGAATGTATAGTTGTTTATCTTAATTTCTGTTACAGTTACGAATCTTTGTCTAGAACTTATCCTATACTTTGTTTTTTCTTGATTAATGCGCAATCCTATTCTTTCTGCTTCTCTCGATAGCCTCGATGTTGCTGTTTCTAAGCTTTTTTTGTCTCTACATATTAGTGCCAGATCGTCGGCGTACCCAATGAGCTGCACTGAACTATGTGTTATTGTCTTCTTGATCTCTGTGTCTCTTATAACCCCCTCTAGTGCAATATTAAAAAGTGTTGTGGATAAGCTGTCTCCTTGTCTCACTCCAGTTTCTATGTTGATGTTTTCTGTTTTTCCATCTCTTATTATAATGGCTGCTGTTGAATCTTTCATAGTCATCTCAGTTAATCTGATCAGTTTGGCTGGTATTTCCATTTTTTGCATTTCCTTAACAAGTTGGGACCTATTTATGGAGTCGAAGGCTTGTCGAAAATCGATAAACAATATATGCAGATCTATATCATGCTCATGTGATTTCTCAATTATTTGTGTTAATATATGTACTGCGTCTATAGTCGATCTTCCTCTTCTGAAGCCTTGTTGGTATTGTCCAAGTCTTGTTTCTGTATATATTGTTAGTCTGTTCCGTATAATTGTCGTTAGTATTTTATATGCTGTATTAAGTAGCATGATGCCTCTGTAGTTTTGACAATCTGTAGGGTTGCCTTTTTTGAATAATGGGGATATATATCCATTTTTCCAGTCTGATGGTATAGACTCACTTTTCCATATTCTGACTATCAGGTTATGTATCCGTTTTAATAATTCTTCTCCTCCGTTTATTATCAGTTCGTTATTAATCTCGTCTGGTCCTGCTGTTTTATTTGTTTTTAACTGTCTTACTATTTCTGTAAATTCTTCATATTTCGGTATATCTACTTCCGTATCTCTATCGTCTCTTATTTCTTCCTTTTCCTCGTCGATGTTTAAGTTCTTGTTTCTATATAGTCTTGTGAAATGTGCTTCCCAGTCTTTTTTATTTATTTGTGCTATTCCTACTGTTTGTTTTGGGTTATATTGCTGTCTTATATATTCGAACAGTCTTCTGTTATCTTTGTTATTAAGTTCTAGGTTTTGCATTTGATTACTGATCCATTGTGTCTTTTTCTTTTTATATAGTTTATTAGCTTCTTGTTTTGTTTTCCTGTATTCATCGAGATCTGTTTCGTTTGTTGTTCTTATCCATTTATTTCTCGTCTCCATTTTCCTGAGTCTGTATATGTTACATTCTTCATCGAACCATTCTTTCGACTGTTGACCCTCTCTTTGACCCAGTATTTCATCTGTTGCTTTTATTATATTGGATTTGATATTGTTCCATTCTGTTTCTATGTCAGCTTCCTCATAAGTTTGGAATTTATTAGTAATAGCCCTAGAGTAGTTATGTTTTGTTTCTTGCATCCCTAGTTTGTCTATGTTCCAGCGTCTTTTCCTTTTCTGCTTATTCATGTTTCTAATTATTTTCATTCTTAGATCAGTTATGACCAATATGTGGTCCGTATCGCAGTTTGCTCCTCTATATGACCTTACGTCGTGTACCGTTTTTGCCCATTTCTTCGAGATTAGTACATGGTCAATTTGATTACCAGTCGTTTTCCCTGGCAGGAGCCAGGTTATCTTATGTTCTGTTCTATGCTTAAATTTGGTACTAACTATAAACGTGTTTGTTACAGTAGCCAGGTTACAAAGTTTTGTTCCATTTTTGTTTGTGTCTTTGTGAATTGTTTCCTGTCCTGCTATATCTCGATTACTGTGTTCCTTCCCTATTTTTGCGTTAAAGTCTCCGACAATCAGAACTATATCATTTTTTGGAATGCTTTCGCAAGTTTCTTCTAATTTCTCGTAGAAGAGTTCCTTCTCTTCATCCTCCGCTTCTTCTGTCGGTGCATATGCATTAATTATTGTCAAGTTTGCCTGCTTGTTTTCAATACGCACATAAGAAATTCTTCCATTTACGGCTTTGAATTGAATAATATTTCTTCTTAATTTATTATTTATCATTATACCTGTTCCATTCCTACCTTGTTTCGTTTCTCCGGAATAATATAAAGTGTATTTTTTCTTCTCAATCTTACCCTCATTTTTCCATCTTAGCTCCTGTAGGGCTAATATATCGAGCTTGTATTTCTCCATTTCCTTTGACGTCTCATGCATTTTCCCTGGTACTAACATTGTCTTTATGTTCCATGTTCCAATCCTCATTGTATTGTCTTTTCCTCGTTTTCGCTTTCTCCTCCTTTTATTTATCGGTTTAATTCTGTTCTTTTGTTTTGCCTGTTCCTTTGCCAAGTTCGTTACCTTCACTCCCGTCCACTGTTTATCGTTTTCTAGTTTTTTGAAGTAGTATTATCTTCTAACGTAGTTTTTTTCTTTAGGTCTTGGATAAAATTATCCCATACCCATAACTGTCCCCCTATCCATAGTTTTTTGAATCCAACTTTAACAAGTCTACCTTCCTTTCTTTCATCGACCGCTCTTTCTCTTATTTTCCTTTGTATTTTTTGTTCTTCCTCAGTTCTATCTTCATCAATGTATATGGTTGTATCTTTTAATCTTCGGTTTTCCTTTAGTACCTTTCTTTTATCTTGGATATCTCGAAATTTTACAATAACCAGCGGAGATTGTTTCTTTGTGGTATTCAATGTAACTTCTTCTATTTCTGCTTCTATGTTTAACTTTGTTTGTAGTAGATTTTCTACGTCTCTTTTTGCTGTTTCAGTCTTTATGTTGACGCCCCTGATAATGACATTTCTTTCTTTTATTTTTTTTTCTCTGAGATCCATTCGTTTTTCCATGTTTTTGATTCTCACCAACATGTTTACCTTCTCCTTTTGTAGTTCATTTATTTCCTGTTTCATTAGTGTTTGTTCTTGCTTCAGCTCCTTCATCTCAGCATTGATTGTATCTAATTTATTTTCTATTCTCATATTTCTAGCTTCCATTTCATCTAGTTTTGATAGAATTTGTTCTAGTGCTCTCTCCATATTTATTTTTGATAATACTAATTTTTGTTGGTTACTTAAAGTACAATAAAGCTTGTTGAAGCGTAAAGAAGTGCCCCAGCATTCCTGTCTTTCACGGTTATGTGTTTCTTCCTGCGGCGCGATAAGAGTATGACCCGGATCAACTCCGCGGAGATCGCACTCTTCTCGCCGTGTATTCTGCGTTCTCTGCTCGCTATTCAACTTTTCGTAGGCGCTATATATGCCACCGGTGATACTGCTACCTGTACGATGTGTTGCCTAAATTTTATTTCAAACTCGAGCTGTGTTTGTTTACAGCTGTTTAAATTTAAAGGTCACACTTCTGTAATCTCTTGCCCGCAATTTTAAGGTTACAATGTATTTTATTAAATGCTAGACTAACCTTATTATCCGGCAAGCTGCTTTATATCTCAACTTTTTCCGTTTGTATTCGTTCACAGTCCCCTTTCAAGACTTGTAAAATAGTACACACGAAAGGACCCAAAAATGGATTTGTTTTCAGAGCAACTAATTCACTTTCAGTTCACCTTACGACCTCAATTCAAGCACGAACCATATACCAAATCATTAAAACTAAAATGAGATAGCACACATACTTCAGATAATAAAACTTGGGTATCATGGGTCATGAGATGGCTCATAGAACCACTTTGTGGTTAAAACAGGCCATTGGCCTATAATAAGAGGACGAAGAAGAACACGTAGTAAGTATACAGGGTGTTTGTACATCGTTAGACAGCTTGTAACTTTGTTAATATTTATTTATTTATTTGCTTTATTCTTCAATAATGTACAGATTATTTAATTGTAACTGGAAAATAAATTTTAAAAAAATCCTGTTATACCAAAAATTACTTCTACTTAGAATACGATACAATATTATTTTGATCACATAACAATGCTTGCGAGTGACCACGAAATATGAAACATATTGAAATTTCTTTGTTTTAAATGCCATTATTCAGCCTAAAAACTGCCATAAATCAATTTAAGTCATGAATCTTATTTTTCGTAGTGATACATGACCTTGGTTTTTTAGATGGATATATATTTAGATATTTAAAATCAGCATGAAAGATAATTTATAATAATATGCTTAAACTAAAATTTAGGACCTCATTATTTTTTTAAACTGAAAAAATAGCTAATGTACACAATGACTTACGCAAAATTATTAAAAAGCGATCAAGAAATGCATAGCAAAGAAATTTTTTCGGAAGAATATAGTTTTTTTGTTTCCTCTTGACTTGTACAAAAATCGTTTACTGTCGTCTGAACTGACTCAGTAAAAGAGTCTTTACAGACACGGTGCCTGTAAAATGTTGCCGTCGCAACTTTACGAGCACCTGGTTTTCTAATAAACACATCCTATTAATCACTAATATACATCATGACAGTCGTTAGTGGAGTTAGAAGCCTCCATAAAATGTACAGCGACGCCTATAATTGGCCTAACGGCTGTTAGCTGAGTACCAAAAAATAAAATTAAAATTAAATCAATATTAATTTTTAGGATTTTCAACAAGAGGAAATAAAAGGTTGTACTCGGCGCGCTTGCAATTAGTCGTTATTGGGGATGGGCAAATTATCCGGCTCACCTATAAAAAGTAATTTACTAAGCGTAAGCCCAGTCTGTAGGGACAAAAAAGGCCTTTGCTCAACAAAAAATGGAGTATGAACGGTTTTTATATATGTTGTTCAGGTCGGGATCCTGATGTTAAATCCAAGTTTTCGACCTTGAAGGGGAGCCGCGCGAGCCGTCATCTTGGATTAAAGGTGCTAAAAACTGGTGTTTTCCAAATAGCTCCGCAACAGTTGATCCAACGTCAAATATAAAGTTAAAGAAGACAAAATTCTTGACATTTTTTGTTTATTAATTTTTGTTGTAAGTGTAATATGTAACGAGCTACAGCGGCTGAAAGTTGAACATTTCTCCAAAATATCGTTAAATTATATTTATGTTGGTACATTTTGTAGGAACAACTTATATTATATTGTTTGTAATATACATCAGAATAACGTTCTATAGTGAAATGCAAAGTATGATCAAAAATTATTTTCATCTAGTATTATAGCTATGGAATAGTGCTTAATTTATGAATGCAACTATAAGTCACTTATACTCGCACATGCAGCCGTTGTTTTCGATGGATATCTGTTTGATGGTGGCAAAAATACCAAGACTGCAGAAACACTTCGCCGATCTAAAAAGCAAATATCTGCGGATGTTATTTTCGATGAAACAACGCCAGTTCTAGTTTCCAAAGAACGATTTCTAGCAAACGAAAAGAATAAAGTCCGTTTGATTTTGATGCCGAAAAAAACATTGTTTTAGTCATTGGAGAAGACGTCGATCTTCTAGTCCTGCTGACGGCATTAGCAACATCTACTTTCGCAAACCTGGGAGAGACAAACTTCTTGAAAGAGTGTATTCTGCAAATAGTTTTAAATATGAAAAAGCATCTGAGAACATTCTGTTTCTCCATGCGTCTAGTGGCTGCGACACAACGTCGTCCGTCTACAACCACCGAAAAACTAAATTTTGTTGGCTTCTTCAGAAAAGTACCAGACTCAATAACACTATAGGCATATTCAAACATCACGATGCCAAACCAGATGATATCGCAGATGCTGAAGCACGCTTACTCGTTGCTTTGTATGGCGACATGGAAAAAAATATCATGGAAGAAGTCCGTTACCAACATTTTGCAATATTAAGTGCAAGAAACACATTTAATTTTGCTTCTTTGTCACCAACGAAGGACGCTGCACGGTATCAAGCATTTAGGACGTACGTATCACTAGGTCCAACAGCGGTATGGAATTGAAAAAAAGCACACCCCAGTAACAATGACAGAGAACCCAGCACATGAGACTTTATTAAAATTAATTTAATGCCATTGTAAAAAAGGATGTGGCGGAACATGTGGCTTTAAGAAAAGTGGGATGAAGTGCTCTATTCTGTGTGAATTCTGTAATGGCCAATCATGCGAAAATGCACCAGAAGTTCACATCGAGAGTGGGAACGAAGATGAGGACATTTCATCAATAGAAGTCCCGAGTCTCAGGAGCAATGACTTTGAAGATAACATTGAGGATAAATACTCTTATGGAGACGGCAACATCTATCGACCGAGGCATTCAAAAATAAAAAAAAACTACATAATATAACCGCAAACATGAAACATCACTAAAGTGGAACATCTGTGGATTAGGCCTACTGGGATACCACAAAAAAAGCACCATTAACTTTACCTCATGGTGGTGTGGAAATGAGTTTACTATACGTTTATCAAATTATTATAATTACGTAACGAATAACTAGAAATAATACAAGAAAAAATTTTAAAAATGAGAAATTACACTATTTTTTAGAGAAATGTTCATTTTTCCGCTGCTTTAACTCCTTTCATATTAAATTTACAAAAAATAGTTATATACAAAAGATGTCAAGAATCTTGTCTTCTTGAACTTTGAGTTAGAGTTTCTTGGCGTAGGATCAACCGTTGCGGAGTCATTTGGAAAAAGCCAGTTTTTAGCACCTTTAATCCAAGGTGGCTGCTCGCGCGGCGCCCCTTCAAGGTCGAAAACTTGGATTTTTTATTAGGATCTCGACCTAAACAACATATATAAAAATCGTTTATACTCCATTTTTTGTAAGGCAAAAACCTCTACTGACTGGACTATAACTATTTTACCTACAATATTATTTTGCAGGGTTTGTTAGTTTAGCGTATTTATTGAGGTGAAGGGAGACACTCTAGTATTAATTTAGCATTTAGAAGATAAAACAAACATTTGTACTCCTTACGAAGAACAGGCATCCGGATAGTCTTTTTTAAAATTATAAATCTGTTAAAGGCTTATTCAAAATTTGTATTGTTATAGATCAATCTGTCGATATCCAATTTATATTCAGCGTTTAATGTTATATAATGTATTTTTTGCATTCCCGAAGTCATGTATGTATGTCTTGTCTATATCGGCCAACGTAATAGCTTGGCTTGACTATGTTACTTATATGTTACTTATAAACATTAAAAATTCGAAGTAAATAGTTTCAAACAGCTAAGTACAAGAACCGAACATTCTTAGTATTGTTTTTTAAAAGTATCTTTAAAATAAGCCTGGTCCATGTTGGCAATGGATTGCATGCTGTTAATTACAATCTGTCTAAACTAGTAATGGGCATAACCGGACAATTTTCATAACCGAATTATTTGCATTCGAATAATATTAATAACCGAATGATTATTTGAATAATCATTCGAATAAATTTTGGCTCTCGATTCGTTTCGATTAAGTCAGCCGGTTTGCCGGTTGGCGGGTCACCGTCATCTGCATCGACATCGGTTCACCGTCATCTGCATCGACATCGTAACTTGCAGATAGCAGAGGAACTCAGTGGATATGAATGAAATATATCTGGTTACACCTTTATTGTTTTCGATTGCTGGCGATTTATAATAATACAATAATATATTGTTGTAATTGTATGTTTTACGGCTCGCTATTATTCTGCATTAGCTCGATTACTCGTACATTCTTCCAATCTATAACCAAAACATAATATTTACGGTCGGCGTCTTAGAAATCGGGACACGTAATATGTTCTTCTAGTCCTTGGAGTATTCTTGCTCCGGTTACTTCATTAATGTGAGATGGCATTTCATAATTGACAAACAATAAACAATCTGACGTAACAATTAAAACCATAATAACTGCAAAAACCCAGTTTATACACTTAAAAAATACATGCAAAATATATCATAATAGTGTGTAGTGTCTTCGATTTCTAAGGCGGCGACCGTACATTATGTGTTATGTATTGGAAATTAAGAGGTATTTATTAAGAAGTGTAGAAAGAAAGAAATATGCGGGACTGCTTGCTAATCGCAATAAAAACAAACAGTGGTAAAACGTTTATCTTTATCGATCGGGCGGGTTGTTTTGAACCTTTGGAGATGTAAGCAAATAAAAAATTGTTTTATAGCTTGATGCGTTTGCAGTTTTTAGGCGTTTCGTTCCGGTTTCAGGTCCCCAGAATTTGATATTTTTTATGATAGGAGATAGGTACGCGATAACCAAATGGTGTTTTCAGTACAACCTGCTTTGTTTATGAGTTATGACGTATTTACATTTACAGAATTTCGAGCACTGCGTAGGTCGCTGAGATATGGCACGTAGTACCTTTGAATAGAGGTTTTATATTCAAAGCGTAGTACGTATCAGCATGAGGATATTTTTCATTCGAATACTTGGAACGAAAACCGAGTTACATAGGTTATTTCAATAACCGGATAACCGGTTATTTTTCATTCGAATAAGCCCAGCACTAGTCTAAACGTACAGTACTCGAATAAAACAATATACTTCAATGTAGTTGTGTGTAACTCGACGTGCATTATTTTTTTATCAAGTTATTCGGAATAGTCCAGTGATACAAGTGGATGATTCATTTAATTTTTTTACTATTTGCTTCCGTGAAGAGCACTAAAAATCAATGAGTAATGAAATGGGCTACCTCATAACAACACGTAAATCTTTCCTCGCAACGTTCGTAGTTTACTGGTCTGAATTATTGGTGTGGTGCATTATGCAAATAAATAATATGAACGCCATAAAGAGGATTCAAAGAATACCATAAGCTGTTAATCCCTGGACGGGCAGTTTTGTATATTGCAAAACAATTAAGATCAGTGGCTATTTTGAAGTTTAGTTAATACGACAACAGCTGTTTCTAAATTTTCAGGAGCCATTTTTAAAATTTAGCGCCAGCGTGGCTCGGTGGTTAGAGCATTGAACTGCGGCGTGGAAGTCTGGAGTTCAAATCCCAGATCGATGCCTGGCGGGCGGCCTACCCAGTCGCTTTAAATAATTGGGAACCTGCGTTCGAAAGAATAAGGGGTAATAATGCGGTTGTCTAATGCGTAATGCTCACCACATCGCCACGTGTCATGAATTTGACACGCGACAGCCGGGTGTGAGAGCGAGGACACGGAAGCTCTGACCTTCCGCCTTGCAGGCCAAGCTCCTTCATGGGGTGTTAGTGCCTCACCATTATTATTTTTAAAATTTATGGTGTGAAATATTTTTTCCCGCTGCTGATCATGTAAGTTAGTGATACAGCCTTAGTAACAAAACATGTAAGTCGGTGATTATATTTGTTTGCTGCTTTACCTTGACAACGGCAAGGCAACAAGCCGCGGCTTCGCCTTGGCTTGTACTTGCCTACCTCAAATGTTAATAGGTCCTTACATTCCTTGTTACTTAAATAGCTATATTATACATATAGAAAGCAAATCCCCAGGAGTTGTGTTTAAATATTATAATATTAAAATTACTCTTTGCTGCTGAAAGTGTGCTAAAGCTGTTCGATGACTAAAAATTTAAGTTTTTCCGATTACCAGATGTCTGAAGCTTCATACTTTCCATAAATAGTAGGAAGAAAATGAAGAAATTTATTTTGTAACCGATACAGTTGAATAATTTATAAAGCTATCTCGTCCTTTGTTGTTTTATATGGTTATTGAAAGCAACTGAAAGTTACGGATTTGTATCGAAAATCTCCTCAGGCGACTCCATTCACACTTTGTGACTGCTTTGTACAGAGGTAATGTGTACGAAAGCAGGTTTATGGATTGCTCTTATCTCTTGTATAGTAAAGGTGTTTGATGTGCAAATAACCTGTTGGTAATATTAACCAGAGTTTTAATTAATTACATTTACTTAAAAAAAGATTTTTGCCCTTTCCATGTGCTAATCCTATCAAAGATATTTTTCTGTTTGATCCTTTATTAATTGGCCTCGAAAAAGCCAGAAATAACGGAAAAGAAGTTAACGCGGTTACAACAAAATTAGTTTTAGTAGTACTATTAATCTTTTTATGGGGTAATACGACTTAATAAACAAAGACATTAACGGCATAAATCCTATTAAACCAGTGCTGCTCGGCGTGCTAATGAAACCTAGCTGCAATAACAGTTAGGTGCTTACGACTTTTCCGCTATTTAGTTCTTTAATAAAACGTAGTGCACCTATTAAAGGTACCTACAACCGCGACAGCCTGAAGCCAGTGGCGGCTCGTGATAATTCTATTTGGTAAATTCTTAATTTTTAGCAATAGCTAAACAAAGAATTATAATTAACGACACACCTATCTTCAGCCGATATTTTAATCCGAATATAGAGATGCTTTTTATATTAAATAATCCAACAGAAAATGTCATATAATATACAATACACAACAAAAAGTATTCAAACACAAAACAAAATGTACACAAGAGGTAAAAACGAAACACGACAATAGTGTGTTCAATAATGAAATAAAGATCATTACGTATAGGTACACGAAATCAAGGCTTTTGTCCTGCAGGGAAATAAAATGTTCCATAACTTGTTGGTCAAAGTTAATGTATGGATTAAGTATTTATTCAGCGGCACTATTGCCAGTTCATTAAAATGTTCTTTGTTCACGGTGTTTCTTAAATATGTTTTTATTCTCTTAAGTGTGAAGAAACAACGTTCTGATTCAGCTGTAGACATTGGAGTTATGACAATAACTTTTAATAGTTTAAAGGTTTCGCTGCATGTTTTATTTAAACCATTTTCAAACATCTAAGAAAGCAAGTGAACATGGCGCAGAACCATACTAGAATGCGCAAATTCACCCTGTACATTGCAGTTTATTTTCCATGTGAAAGCTTGCAATATTTCTAAGAAGTTATACTATCATGCGGAAGTCGCTAAACCGGCGGATCGAATAACATTTTGAGGAGCCCAATATCAGTAAATATGAGATAAGACCGGGAGTCAGCAGTGCTGGCGGCTTTGAAATCGAAAGCCCTCGATCACGCTGAAACTGATATATCGCCGATTCTCCAACGACAACGTTTTATCCCTTAATTCCTATAGGTTTGTTGTTTGTAGAGTATTTCGGAGCGCACTCGGCAGCTTCCAGCTGTTTGGTGCAATGGTACGAGCGAGTGTGTTGACACATGTTATGCTGACACACTTTTTTCTAATGACAGATTGCTCCTTACGGGCCTGAAGCTAAGTTGGCACTTAATACAAAAACTAATTTGTATCTCTTTAAGATTATGAGCTCCTTAAATGTTCAATTATGTTAATTGCCGTTCGATATTTCTTGGATTAGTATATAGCTCTATTCCAATTATTCACGTAAGATGACGAGCCTGACCACGTAAAAATGCAACCCAAAATACGATTTATAAAGCTAACTGGGTCCCTATTACAATAGCACCTCGAATATGACATAGACTTACAGTGCCACCTCAGGTTAGCAGGTTAGTAAACAGTATTTACGCGAGAATATAATTCATGTATCACGTGACGGTATTTCAACCAATGAGGGGCATGCAAATGCCTAGTTACACATTATCACAGCGGTAGTAATTTATTTTCGTAATTGTTTTTACGGGTGATCATAAATGGTTGTGATTTTTTTCTTAGGTTGGCACTGTTAATGTTGGTTACCCTGCTGTCAATTTTAAGTCTGTGTCAAATTCGACGTTAGCAGGTTAGGTTTTGTGTCAGTTTGTGTCAAAACTGACGGAAAATCTAACCTGCTAACATCGAATTTGACACAGACTTAAAATTGACAGCAGGGTAACCAACATTAACAGTGCCAACCTAAGAACAAAAAGTAAATATTTGATATTTTGCATTTCATTCAATATATTCTCTTTCCAAATATAATTCGTGTAATGATTAATGATCGATAATTTTTTACTCGTTCAAACCGAAACAGCAAATTTAACTCGTGCTACGTACTCATTAAATTTAGGTTCCGGTTTTAACTCGGAAAAAAATCATCGATAATAATCATTCCACTTGTTATATTACAACTGAGAATATAATTCATGTATCACGTGACTCTATTTCAACCAATGAGGTGCATGCAAATGCCTAGTTACACATTATTACAGGGGTAGTAATTTATTTTCGTAATTGTTTTACGGGTGATCATAAATGGTTGTGATTTTTTTCTTAGGTTGGCACGGTTAATGTTGGTTACCCTGTTGTCAATTTTAAGTCTCTGTCAAATTCGAGGTTAGTAGGTTAGGTTTTGTGACAGTTTGCGTCAAAACTGATGGAAAACCTAACCTACTGACCTCGAATTTGACATAAACTTAAAGTTGATAGCAGGGTAACCAACATTAACAGTGCCAACCTTAGACAAAATTGATATTTTGCATTTCATTCAATATATTCTCTTTCCAAATATAATTCGTGTAATAATTAATGATCGATGATTTTTTTACTCGTTAAAACCGAAACAGCAAATTTAACGAGTGCGTAGCACGAGTTAAATTTAGGTTCCGGTTATAACTCGGAACAAAATCATCGATAATAATCATTCCACTTGTTATATTACAACTGACAGTAAAAAATAGTTTTACTACCGTCGCGTCGCTGCGAAAAGTAGCATAGCAACGCCATGACAGAAGTATAATTTTAAAATTGTCAAAAATTACATTACAATTTACTTTTTTACGTAAGAAAAAAAAACTTCTTTTCCCATGCCTGTAAATGAAACTTACATGACATGTAAGTAGGCCTATAACGGACATCTACTTGACTGGAAGTAAAAGATAACTAAAGAATGATCAAAAATTATTTTCATCTAGTATGGCTATACAGTAGTTCCTAATTTATGAAAGCAACTACACTTACACTTAAATGTCAAACTTGACATATGATTTTTAAACAACATAAATTAGGAACTATTCCATAGCCATACTAGATGAAAATAATTTTTGATTAATATTGATATTTACTATATTAGGCCGGTAGCTAAGCGTTTATGGCTAGCATTTTCCCAAACATAAAATTAAAATTATATTTTTATACTTCTTGGATTACTTAAAGACACACTGAATATATTTCAAGTATGTGTTCATTTAAATTAATCGCAATACCATTTCGCTTTACATCCTTAATCAACCTTCAAATGTAATTACTTTCAACATAATTTAAGGAAATTATAATTGGAGCGATAATAACTTCTCAGTATAATTTTTGAAACTGAAATTTTAATCCCATTCCATGTTGTATTCTAAAAATGCGTACTTTAATTTTAAAATGTACTTCAAATATTTCATAATCGTGCAGAGGTTGTTGCTTCAATTTTCATATAGTCGTCCAGAGTTGAATACATGATCTTGACAGTAACATTTTGTTTTATAACCTATCAAAATTTGTCCATTTTCTGATGTTAAACTGACAACGTAAACCGCTTATCTAAAATATAAGAATTTAGTTATTAAAACTAAGCGATTTGTGTCATTACCGACTTCGAAAACAATAGGATGAAACGTAATACTCGTAGCGCCGAAGACGTAATATTAAACCGTTTAAGACAGTTGAATCCTTCGTATAATATTTCGAAAGATACGAAAGTCCTGTAAAAACAACTTGATATTTGCAGAGAGAATTAAAAGTAGCTGATTTTGTTTAAGAATGTTTGTTCTTAATTTAATTGTAAAACTACAATATCTTGTTAAGCTGAACCCCCACCGTTTAATTACCACTCTTTGTGGGTTAAGAAATGGAGGTGCTTAAAATGGCGTTTTCGTGCAACAGCGTGCGCGACGGAGACAATTACTCTACGCAACTATGCTCCATTATTGCATAGCTGCTTCTTTGGTCTTATCCAGCTACGGTTTAATTTATATAGAAATTCACTAGTGCTGCATCTTGTCAAAAGCTCGTCATCCTCCAGTTTATTGAAGGCAAGTATTCCAATTACACAGGAACTTATTACAGATACTTAGCTATTTAGTACTAGATGCGGAGGAAGAATGCGTCGTCGTTCAACTAAAGAATTCCACGTTGAAAACTAGTATTTCAAGTAGAATGAAAGTTTTTAGGTAAAGAATAATTAATATTTTCTCAATTTAAGACATCCTATTCAATAAAACTGGCTTTGTCCGTCAGGATAATCGGGTTTTCTTGTAATAATTCGGAAGGACTGCTACACCAAAATATAAAGGGTGTCTCAGAATGTTTTTCGTTTTTGATAATTAAAAATAAAACACCAGAATTAGTTCAACCTTGTTTTAATTATTGTTAAATTACAGAGCAGTTTTTGAATTTTTATTTATGAAAAACAACCATTTGTAAATGCGCACCATCCGCCTCATCACACTCATTTAGCCTTGAACTGAAATTTTCAATCACTCGCTGGAGCATCATTCTTGGAATAGCGTTGATTTCGTCTGTGATTCTTTGCTTTAAAACATTCACGTTGGGTGATAATGGGTTGAAAAGTTTACTTTTTAAGTAGCCCCATAAGAAAAAGTGAGCAGGCGTTAAATGTGGACTTTTCGGTGGCTAGTTGATGTCTCCTCGGCGACTACTTACTCTTTCAGGGAATAAATCGTGAAGAGCAGCTAACGAGTCATTTGTGACGTGTGAAGTGGCTCCGTCTTGCAGGAAAAATTTGTTGCGGTTGTAGCCAATCTGGTTTTGCATTTCTGGAGCCAAAAAAGTCAAATTTAGAGAAGCTGCGCGCAAACGTAGTGACTGTCGTGGATCGTCCATAACAGACTGGCGAACGCGCTCGACATTCATGTTCGTTCTTGATGTCCTTTTTCTCCCAGTTGATTTATCTGGCATTGTGTTTCCAGTCTCTTCAAACTTGCGTACCCAGTGCTTGATTAAATTCGCATCTGGCACATTTCTCATGGTCCTTAAATTAAAATGTGTCCTGTAAAGGCGTCGAACAACAGTGTAAGAATCCTTGTTTTTGTAAAACGCTCGTACGCAAAATGCGCGCTGCGGTCCCGTGAAACGATCCATTCCTACTGAAACTAAACATATGTTTGGAGCGTAACGGTAAAAACAAAAACGAAAAACATTCTGAGACACCCTTTATTTGTAGGAATTGAAGTACGACCGAAACCAATTTTTTCTGCAAACTCTAAATTGGGACTGAAATGTCCTTTTTTCTGTATGCGTAGGTGCTAGAAATGTAGTTTCTGTATTATTGTAAAAGGAAATTTCTTACACATAACAGGATTATTGGAAAATTGAGTATTGCCCAATCAAATCGATTTAAAATCCAAAACTTTAGTTGACTCTTTTTAGTTTATTTTGTGGCTTTACTTTCGGTATTGCCTTAAATCCTCAAAAGAAAGTAAAGTATGATCAAAAATGATTTTCATCTAGTATGGCTATGGAATAATCCCTAATATATGAATGCAACTACGTTTATTCTTAAAATATCAAACTTGACATTTGGTTGTTAGTAAATTATAGTCGCATTCATACATTTTTTATCAGATTATATAATATTACACAGTGTCTTTTATACACGGTGCTCAGTTTCTGTTTAAGAGTATTGACCATTCTTATTACGAAATGTACAGGGTTGATTAAATTAAGGACAATCTAAAGTGTTTAAACATGACCTAAGCGCATTTATGAAAAAAACTGAAAAAGTCAGGTACGTTCATAACCACGTTTCAACAAAATCATAATAAATACTCATAGATCTGTTGCCACAGAAATTAACATTTTATAAATGCTTGCTTAAAGAACTGCAGGTTAACTATAAGCCGTTCACGACCTTTTTGGGACAGAGTTGGCTATGATTTTTTCTTTTCATGTTGGACTAACTGATTCGATGATGCAGCGGATGCAACTGAAAACAACCTAACCTAACACAAAAAGTGTCAATTTCCATTAGAGAGTTTAGTTGCCACAGAGGTACTGCCAACAAAATTACTAGATGGTCATAGCCTCACCTGACCCAAAAAGATCGTGAACGGCTTATACATAGCTATTTAAGCATCAAGGGAAGTAAGTAGCTTTTACCAGTCGAGAACGAGTTTGCCAGCCCTCGCTCGCTCGGGCTGGCAAAGTTCGAGACTGGTTATAGATAGTTACTTCCCGAGCATGCTTATAATATTTTTCTCCATGCCTAACAAAAATTTGAATAAAATATAAAATATTACAGTATACACATGTTTATAAATTTTTGTTTGTTTCATTATTTTTGTATATATACAAACGGGGCTGCGCGCGCTATTGAACGATCTATCCTAATCAATTTACCACCATTTTTAGGCCTATTACGTTGGGCCATTTCATTCTGTTACACACTCTGCCCCTGCCTCCCTCGGCCGTCCACCTGACCAAAGAAGGGGGCCCTCGGGACTCCGCCCCTCTCCAAGGAAGCCCTCGGGGCTCCACCCCTCTCCAAAGGGCCCCCGGGGCTCAGACCCTCTCCAAGGGGGCCCCCGGGGATCCGCCCCTCTCCAAGGGGGCCCTCGGGGATCCACCCCTCTCCAAGGGGGTCTTCGGGGATCCGTCCCTCTCCAAGGGGCCCTCGGGGCTGCGCCCCTCTCCAAGGGGGCCCTCGGGGTTCCGCCCCTCTCCAAGCGGGCCCTGGGGGCTCCGCCCCACTCCGAGGGGTCCCTCGGGGCTCCGCTCCTCTCCAAGAGGGCCATCTAAGAGGCGCTCGGGGCCCCGCTCCTCTCTGAGGGGTTCCCGGGGCTACGCCCCGGTCGCGAAATCGAGGCGACGGCGAATTGCATGCAAACGCAAATGGGGTACATCGCATCCGCAATTGTCGTGACACACACGTCTGGATCGTTCTCCTTTATTATATTGATATTTTTAATTTACGGTTATACCCTAACCCTACTTATCTTAACAAGTTTTTAAATTTCAAATAGGTTAGGATCAGTTAAGTTTAAACCCGTTCAGATCACTTACAAAACTAAAATTACTGTAATAACACGCAATTCACTTGCTTCCCTTGGGGAGTAGGTACTTACTTCCCTAATGTCATGACAACCAGTAAACAATAAGTAAAATCAAATTACCTACAATGGATATGTCAAAGTAAGTGTAACTTACTAGATGGGCATGGAGAAAAAATATGTATTGCTGCTTTTAAGGTTTTCCTAAAGAAACAACTAATATGAAACAGAGATTTGATACACTGAAATTTCTAATCATATAACTGATGCAATCCAGTAGCGTATATTTTTTGGAAATAAATAGTTTAAACAAATTTTTCTCTCGAGAACAGTTTTCTTTTAGATATGACGTTAAATATTTACAAATAAAGAAGAGATATGATAACCACAAAATTAAAGTCATGTATAGTAGCCCTCAGCGAAAGCAAAGAAAAAAAAGGGGGTGAAGAGAAATAGGACAATTACCATTTTTTAAGGGGAGTACCTAAGCACTAACAAGTATTGATACTAATAAAAATCGGGTGTGATACACGCACACAACTTTCTTTTACAATGATCTTATAGCTAATTAGCCAAAAATGTTATTTTAAATTTTTAAGCATTTGTCAAAAATTTTCAAAAATTACAAATCCTACAAAAACGGTATAAAATAGAGCGTTATTTCAAGAGACAAATTTTCTCTAAAATTTTAAGCTGAATTTAAAAATGTAATAATATACCGGGTGTTCTATTTAAAATAGGAGTTAAGAAAAAAAATAGAAAAGAACAAATAAAACCCATTTTAGAGGCATTCAACTGGAAAATAATCTATCTTACATTAATACACATTAAAAATGCAATAAAAACGTAAAGTTTGAAAAAAATCGTTAGAGCCGTTTTTGAAAAAAACCGAAAAAAATTGACAAATTACAAGAGTAAATGCCATACTTTCGGTTATGCGATTTTCTTCAAAAGCTTTCTGTCGTATCTAGATAGTACACAAAACTTATATATGAAGTTTTAACGCCATACCTCTTTTCGCTTTTGAGATATTCTGTTCACAGACATATGGACATACAGACAGACACACAGCCACACAGACATACAAACAGACAGATAGACCAATTAAAAAAAAACATGTTTTTTGGGTTCAGGGGACTCTAAAACGTGAAGATTTGTTGAAAACTCAATTTCGAATTTTTGGGGTAAATCCATTACTTCCTCTATCGTAAAAGGAAGTAAAAAAAAATACACCTACTATGGAAACGAGACAAAAGAAGCTCTCTTCGAAAAGCTGATTAATATCTTAGAAGGTATACTACTAAATAACTATATTTCTTATAGGCGATATAAATAGCAGGGTGGAAAAAACGAACGGTGATGTGGTAGGATGTTTGAAAAAAGCAGTAATAAACGATAAAGGTAGTCAGTTTATTGCTTTCTGTGGAGAACTTGTATACTTTGTTGCAAATACATTTTCTCAACACGTAAACGTACGTAAGTATAATAAACCGAATAGGGAATCTAAAATCACTCATAGACTTAGTAATAATGGAGAGAGCGCTGACAGTACAGGAAGTAGAAATACAACGACAACCCGAATGCACTAGCAATCATCATATTGTAATAGGCCACCTCATGAAGAGAAACACTGAAAACCAGAAGATGAAAAACAGTGGGAAATGAAGGTTATAAAGGAAGATAACTTCAAAACAGGTCTGTTGAAGCAATATAGAAATAGACTAAGTATGGTTAAAGAACGGTCGCCGAAAGAAATTTATGAAAATCTGAAGAAAGTACTATTTATTTGACGCAGCGAAGGAGGCTGTTACGATTTGCGTTCTTCAATGAAATGAACTATACGCGGTTGTAGGTATAGACTGTACTTTAGTTAGCTATAAGTCATTTGTATCATAAATATTTTAAAGTAGAATTTCGTAGGCAGAATGGTCATATTAAAATTACAACAAGCGAATATTCAGCCGATGTTTAGAAACGTGCCTTTCTCTGGGAAGCTGGAGATATTTCAATCTCACGGAATGGTTAAAGGCAAATTTAGGCAAGGTTTACCTCGTGAACCGAAAAATGGGAAGAAGCTAGATATTGGTACGTGACTAGAGGTGGAAATGTGCAACTAGGTCATAAAAATTAGGCAGAATTACGTGCCGGCTGGAGTAAATTCTTTTTAGTAGAATTGTAAAACTTTATTAGCGATAATTTGCGAGGTGTCGCCACTTGACAAATTTTAGCGTGTGAAAGCTTCAAATTTGTCAAATTCATAGAACTATTATGAACTATCACGTCAGTATGTGCATGCCAAAAGTCCAAAATTTAGAACTGCTCTGATAGGCTTATTTGGATTTTTGTAAACGCCTACCGAGTTTTCTTGGTAAAACTGGACTTAGAATTTAGTAGTTAAGAAGAAGAAGTTAATAAGTAAAGTTAAGAACGAGTAACGGTGTTAAACTTAAGTTATTCTGTAAATCGCAGAAAATAAATGCAAGTATTTGTACTTAAATATTCTTATTAATCTCACAGCAGTAGCGTTGGTCTCCGTGTACAAGTGTATTTTAACTAAAAGGATTGCCAGTTATATAGAAGAAGGTGAAAAGATACCACAAAAATGGGCTATATTCTACATAAGTTGAATTGTTAGGAAATGAAATAAGAAGTCCCCAATTACAGAAGAATTAGCATTATCCCTTCTAGACTATTTTGCAGTGTTGTAATAGTCATTTATGTAGGAAGGACATAATCAATAGATTATGATTATAGCAGCACGAGGGAATGTCGCGACGCGAAGCGGAGAGCTTTTTAAATGTCCCGAGAGCTATAATCGTAATTAGGCACGTGATACATACAACGTGTTATTTCATTTTGGTTTTCAAAATGTACAAAATTCAAGGATTCAGTATTTTGGCTACAGACTAATGTATCAGCAGTGTGCTGGCGCTGTGTATTTTTGGTGTGCTATGATTACTATGCAGATTGTTGATGTAGGTATAGTACATTTTTAGTTCTTGTTATACTGCTTAGCAACTTTATAGGCCCTGGGCCATAAAAGTCATTTTACTCGAGCTATTGGGGCCAATAAAAAAGATTATGGTTTCAAAATGAAATAAAAAATAAGATATAATATAAACCTAAGTGGAAAATTGGATAGTTGTAGAAAAAGCTATATTATGAGGAGATGTACGTTAGTGCCGATATCTCAAAGACACGGGGTGCCTAATCGAAAAACTTATAATCATGATCTATTTTTGCAAAATTTCATGGCGAATCTATAAATAATATATTCTTAAGAGAAAAATCATAGGCCTACGTTTTCATATTGCATAAGCGATTTATTTTTAAAAATTCACGCTACTAAATTGCGCCAACTAACTTAAATTCGCGTTATTAATTGAATTTAATTAAGCACTAGAGCGACTTACAATAGATGTGGCCTAAAGTTGAAAATATGCATATATCTGGCAACTACGCATATGCATTGATGCGAATAAGATACTCATCCTTAAAACAGATGTTCGACAACCATTAAAATATCATGATTTTATGTTTATCTTCGAACACAAACAAAATTTGATTATTCGTTGGATGCTATTAGCCGAACATAAAATTCAGCAGCAGTTTCCACGTTTATCACGTAGCATTGGAACTTGAAAATCTACCTATTTATAAATTTACCAGATTTAGCGCATTTGTTGTTTTGTACTGTTTTGGCACACACAGCCTGATTTTTTATTCTAATTTTCAATACTCCAATAGGTACACACATGCCATTTCACCAATATTAAGACGATTTCGGAGAGGTGTTTTTTGATGACAATTACTGGAGTATAAAAAAATAACTTCCAATATAAGAACTAGTTTTTAACATATAGTGAAATATGCAGCTTGCGAACGAATATTTCCTGTAAGTATATAATCAGTAGCAATATCTCCTTAACTGGTTTTCCCATTGCAATTAAAGTTGAGGATATAGTTAGAGGGGACGTTAATTCCCATATATATATAGATCGACTGCGACACGTAGTGTTTTTTTTCATCAAATAAGATAAAGTTGAACATTCGTGTGCAGGCATGAATCATGTATTTACAGCTATGACCCTAGACAAAAGACCAGTCTTCTCAGGGGAAAACACCGGAAGAAGAAAGGCAACTACAAGATCGTCAATGTCAGGACAATGCTGACTCTTTCCTTTGACTAAGAATATGTTGTTCACCATGAGTACTCTCCACAAAATCCCCCGGTGAACAAAAAACTACTTGGAAATTTTTAGGATATTTAGCATTGAGAGATACAACAAGAAAAAAGAGGTCCCTCTCTCTGGGAAAAAAGTGACTGGTAGCTTCACCAAGACAACCCATCCGCCCACCCATCTGTTCTTATCCAGGATTTCTTGTCCAAATACGTCATTACTTAAGTCCGTTATCTCGCAAATTGCCTTGATAGATATTGATTGCTTACGTGGAACACTTCTTATTTACAGCAATATTTCTTTAAATAAAACATTGTCACTCACGTCTTAGATACATATTGTATACTTTCTCACATCTTTTATTGATCATGTTCTGAATTATTCGTAGTAGTAATTTTAGTGTTTCTCATTGTGTTGCACATTGTCAACAAGCTTTGTTAAATCCAAAAAACTTTGTTATTATCAGTCACAACCGGAACTGGCTTCCTTCGGAGTGTGTAATACCACCAATATTATAAGTTGCGCAAATATTTACCTCAAATTCAGGGCTAACTATTTATATATTTTATATATTTTTATTTTTTTCTTTATTTCAATTCGTGTAAAAATATATATATATATATATAATGTTAAATACACATATATATATAGACCCAGCACTCCATCAGCGGAGTATAGGTCGCTCGTTGCAGTGAGCTCTTCTGATCCGGTATGCGCGGGGGATCAGTCCGCTTGTTCCTTGCTTTGTTCGTCTTCTACAGATTGTTGTGTGACTGTGCCTTCTTTGTTATTTTGCTCCATTCCATTCTATTTTTTATTAATTCTCTCCAGTTCGTTATCCTCATGTCTTGTATATCTCTCGTTACTTGGTCTTGCCACCTGATTTTTGGTCTTCCCCTTGGTCGATTTTCCATAGGTCTCCAGTTCAATATTTTTCTTATTAGTTCATCTTGTTCTCTTCTTTGGATATGTCCGAACCACCGTAGTCGTTGTGCCTTAATAAATCTAACTATGTCTTCCCCTTCCAGTAGGTTTCTCACTTCAAAGTTCATAAGTTGTCTGGCTTCTCCATCCGGCGTCTCCACTGGTCCATATATCCGTCTTATAATTTTCCTTTCTAATATTCTCATCTTTTCTTCATCTTTCCTGTGTAGGCACATTGTTTCTGCGGAGTAGGTTATGACTGGTCTGATCGCTGTTTTATATATTTTTAACTTTGTTATTTTGCTAAGATTTCTGTCTTTCAAAAACTTTTGATATTTCCAATATGCTTTATTTCCTGCTTTTATTCTTTCTGTTATTTCTGGACTTCTCTCGTTGTTTCCGTCTACCATTACTCCCAAATATTTGAAGTATTCTACTCTTTGGAAGCTATATCTTCCTACCTTCATTTCC
Organism: Agriotes lineatus; assembly: GCA_940337035.1. Taxonomy (NCBI): domain Eukaryota; kingdom Metazoa; phylum Arthropoda; class Insecta; order Coleoptera; family Elateridae; genus Agriotes; species Agriotes lineatus. Next base: position 148,879,637 of record OW679197.1, on the reverse strand, counting down.
GCTGAGTTTCCTACTCCTCTTCTTGTGCTTTCCATGTATTTTGTTTTTTCTTCATTTATTTTTAAACCTCTGGGTTCGGCTTCTCTTATGAGTTCCATTACTTTTTGTTCTAAACTTCTTTTGTCTCTTGCTATTACTGCTAGGTCGTCTGCGTATCCAATTGTTTGTGTAGAGCTGTGTGTTATCGTTTTATTTCCCCACTTGCCTATGACTCCTTCTAGCGCTATGTTAAATAGGGTGGTTGATAGGCCATCTCCTTGTCTCACTCCCGTTTCTATGTTAATGTCATTTGTATTGCCTTCAGTTGTCGATATTTTCGCAATAGAATTTGTCATTGTCATTCTTGTCAGTCTAATTAATTTTCCTGGTATTTGCATGTTTTTCATTTCTCTCAATAGTTGCTGTCTATTAATGGAGTCAAACGCTTGTTGAAAGTCTATGAAGAGAATGTATATTTCAATGTCGTGTTCATAACATTTTTCTATTATTTGTGTTAACGTGTGGATTGCGTCTACTGTTGATCTTCCTTGTCTAAATCCCTGTTGGTACTGCCCTAGTTTTTGTTCGGTGTATTTAGTCAGTCGGTTTCTTAATATTGAAGTTAAAATTTTGTAGGTCGTGTTCAGTAATACAATTGCTCTATAATTATTACATTTTGTTGGGTCACCTTTTTTGTATATTGGTGTTATTTGACCATTTTTCCAGTCCTGCGGCATGCTTTCTTCAGTCCATATCCTTACTATTAGGTTATATATTCGTGTTAATAGCTCTTCTCCTCCATTAATTATTAATTCATTATTTATCTCGTCTGGCCCTGCGGTTTTCTTTAATTTTAGTTGTTTAACTACTTCCGCAAATTCTTCGTATGTAGGAATGTCTACTTCATTGTCTTTCTTGTCATATAGTTCTTTGTCTGTTTTTTCTGTTGTGTCTTTATATAAGTCTGTGTAGTGGGTCTCCCAATCTCTTTTACTTATTTTTACTGTTGTTAATTTTTTAGTGTTGAACTGTCTTATATACTCGAAGAGTTTTCTGTTGTCTTTATTGCTTTCTTCCAGTAGCTGCATTTTATCGGTGATCCAGGCTGTTTTTTTCTTTTTGTATAGTTTAGCTGCTTCTTGTTTAGCTTTCTTATAATCATTTAATTCTTTTTCTCGTCCTGCATCTATCCATTTCTTCCTTGCTTCCTTTTTTGCATCGCTCTTAGTTTGGCACTCTTCGTCAAACCATTCCTTCGATATTCTATTATTCTTTTGTCCTATTGTTTTTTCTGCTGCTCTAATGATACTTGTTTTTATATTAAGCCATTCATTATCAATGTTGTCTTCTTGCGCGGTTAGTGTATTTTCTATCGCTTCGCAGAATTTTGTTTTTGTTTCCATGTCGCTCAGCTTTCTTATATTCCAGTTTCTTCTTCTTTCCGCTGTCTTTGTCTTTTTAATTATTTTCATTTTAAATTTCATTATTACAAGTATGTGGTCTGTATCAGCGTTTGCGCCTCTGTAAGATCTTACGTCGTGTATTAATTTCATCCACTTTTTTGAAATTAATATATGGTCGATTTGATTGCCGTCGGTTCTACCAGGGATCATCCAAGTGATTTTATGTTGTAGTCTGTGTTTAAATTTTGTGCTAATTATAAATGACTTTGTTGATGAGGCAAGGTTGCACAACTTGGCGCCGTTGTTATTTGTGTTTTTGTGTATTGTTTGCTTTCCTGCTACATCTCTGTTATATTCCTCTTTACCTATTTTCGCATTGAAGTCTCCTAATACTATGAGTATATCGTTTCTGGGCACCTCATCACACACTTGTTCTAATTTTTCGTAGAATTGCGATTTATCGTCTTCATCTGCCTCTTCAGTGGGTGCATAGCAGTTTAGCATCGATATATTGGCTTGTTTGTTTTCTAGCCTTAAGTAACATATCCTCCCATTAATTGCTCTGAATTGTATTATTCTTTTCCTGATTTCCTCATTGACCATAAACGCTGTTCCGTTTCTCCCTTGTGTCTTTTCTCCTGAATAGTATAACGTGAAGTGTTTCTTCTCAATCTTTCCCTCATTTTTCCATCTTATTTCTTGAAGCGCTAGGATACCTAATTTATACTTCTTCATTTCTTTTGCTATTTCCTCCATTTTCCCTATTGCTAACATGGTTCTTACATTCCACGTTCCAATCTTCATTATATTTTCTCTATTTCTCTTACTTCTTATTGTACCTTGTTTAATTCCCTTTCCTTTTTTAATATTCTTCCTTTGTATTTCCGTTTCCATAAACCATTCCATTGCTTTTTTGTTGCCTGTGTGACCGTCCTTTGATTGCCTCGTTACTTTTTTGGAGTATTACTTCTTATTATTAAGCTTCCTCCTTCTATATTGGACCATTCGTATTTAATTCCATCCACTTCCAATTTGCGGTATCCTACTCGTGTGCGTTTTCCTCTGCTCTTCTCTTCTTGGGCTATTTTCCTAATTTCAAGTTGCACTCTGCGTTCTTCTTTGGTGAGGTCGCTGTCGATGTAGATGTTGTTTGTTAGTTTCTTCTTTTGTCTTAGAATTGCTATCTTTTGTTCGAAGTTTTCACATTTTACAACTGTAATTTTTGCTTCTTTCATTCTAACTTTGTACGCTTCTTCCACCTTAATTGCCATTCCTATCTCCTTTTGTATAAAATTCGAAACTTTTTCTTTTAAATCCTGCGTTCCAGTCTGTTCTTCGTCAAAATCTTTTCCTTTAATTACAATATTGTTTCTCCTTTTTTCTTTCTCTTGCTTCTCTAGTTTACTTTCGATGCTGTTAATCTTCCTTTCAAGTTAAATACACATATAACACAGATAATATTCACTTATAATACCATGAGTAGTCAACGTTATCTCGACTATTTTTGCGGTGGTATCACTACTCATGTTCATTGCGCTTCGATGCGATTAGAACAAGTGCACTAGCACGAATCCTAATCAGAAGAGCAATAGGCATGAGTAATACCACCGTAAAAATAATATACGTAACTTTAACTAAGAATGGGATTCGAAAGAAAATTAAAAAGCGTAAAAATAAAGTACTCTTAGCTCATAAGCGTGCAAGCAACCGTTTATCTTAAAATGCCCATCATAGGCTTTTGGTTCTCATTAAGACGTGTAATTATCAAGTAGCAATGACCACAAAAACAATGGGTAATGATTGTGCTCTAGTGAATAACAATAATAAATCAATGAATGAGGTCGGTGACGGATAATAACTTAAAATTTAAATAAATGTTATAAGTAACAAAGTTATACCTAAATAGTAATTTATGTATTTAGTGTGTAAAGAGAGCCATTCTGGTATGAAGATGCGAGTTTCGTGCCGAGCGGCAGCGAGGCGCGAAAAAGCAACCGAATACCAAAATGGCTCTTTACACTCGAAATACATACATTTTTTTTCTACGGCCCTAAATAAATGACAAAATTGTTAACTAATTGAAATTTCTTTATAACAGGCAACCAGACATACATCACTGACACTGTGTAATACACTATGTACTTGTACTGTATAAATAAGTGTAATTTTAGTAGAACACGAGACGTTTTAGAAAAATAAATAAATATCTTATCTTCAAATTCCATCTTCAACTTAACAAAAACTCACAAACTCAATAAAAATGTTGCGTGATGATTGACGCGCCGTGATGCAATTTTCAATAATTTTAGCCAGTTCCAGAAAAATGAATTACAATAATAATCAGGTTAGCCATGGCGATGCGTAAAGTAAAATGAAGTGACGCGATTATGTCATTAAGACATTGTTTACGTAGTTGCGATGTTAAAATGGTTACTAGGGAAAAAATGTGTGAATCGCTAACTTTTCGCATTGACAGTGAGCTTTTAATAGTCAGTTTTAGAGGTGACCGTAGAAAAAAGAGTTTTTAGATATAGGTAAAGTGCCTCTTACAGTGAAGTCTAGTGTATCAAACATTTTTACATCCCTCGTCTGAAAGCCGAAGGAAGTATTGTAATTACGAAAACATCACTGAGACTTCTTCAAATCTTCACGTTTCAGGGTCCCTACATGATGAAAAAGAGGCTTTCTTAATTCCGTCTGTCTGTCTGTCTGTCTGTCTGTTGGCAGTATAGCTCAAAAAGTATTTGTCGGAGGAAGACGATATTTGGCATACATATTATATAAGTACCTCGCATGAAACCGCTACAATTTCATACAAATGTATACAGGGTGAGCATCTTCAAAAAATAAAATGTTGTTTATTTTTGAGTTAATTTTGAAATAGACGGAAGTAGTAACTGTCACTTAATTCAGGCTTTACACTTGCCCAAATACGACTCATCAGATACAGAATAATGTCACAAAAGAGTAAAAACGTTTTGTTCAAGAGAGACGCGCGCAGCACTTATTTCTATAAGGCTTGATGGCGCAGTTGGACTTATCGATGCAGTTACGATCGCTGCGGAGATGCGGTTATGATCGCTATGCAGATGCAGCGGGTTCAAACCCCAGCGAGATAATTTTTTTTTAATTTGCAGCTTGATCTAATTCGGGCGAGGGAAGTTCTGGGTAAAGCCTTTTACAGATTTATTACTAGTGCAGTACATAATAGTGCGCATGTATACCAACATTCAAATCGGTATCTTTACATTTGTGGAAATTATTATAAAATTTAAAAAATGAACTTCAAGGCCCTATAACTTCTTACTAGAAGGACTTTGTACTAAGGTATATTAGGTTTAATCGATTTATTATAACCTAAGGAATTTATAACTAATCGGTTGAGAGGCAGTTCTGGGACACCACTGCTTCATAAAGGCCATTTTGATCAAACCGCTTAGAATCCATAATGTGGCACTTTATTTTACTAGTACCATAAAGTAAGTTGGAATGGACTGTCGCTGTAAAGTAAATGTTACAATAAATTTGTATGTAAGAAAACATATTTGAACTAATTAATAAGAAACAGTGTTTATACAGTCGCGGCCAAAAAAAACGGGACACTTTTTTTGACCTACCTCTCAAAATGCGAAAACAATGGCTGACACTGACAATTTTTATTAATAAATGTCATCAAAAGTCATTATTCAGATCTAAACAATGACTTTTGATGACATTTATTAATTAGAATTGTCAGTGTCAGCACTTGCTTTCGAATTTTTAAAATTAGGTCAACAAAGTGTCCCGGTTTTTTTGACCGCGACTGTACATGAATAATCGCGATTAATTATGATGGCCATTAATATTTACCATATATCTTTTTGGTTGTCGTAATGTTTCCCATGAAAAATCTTTCAATATCCAACAAGGCATTCTAATGTAATTTTTTTCTGTCACAGAATTAACATCAAATTTCTAAACTTTTATTCATAAAAGCAGTCAAACGTAATATTTGTATGCAACTCGTTCATAATTTGACCCTCTTTGCCGACATCAATAACGGCCTATATTATGTACTTGTTACATAAATAGCTATTATGTTAAACTGTGTGCGAAAAGAGTGCTTTATTAGATAATTTAGGGTTTATAAGGTGGTTCTTTATTTCACGAGTGTATGATGATAAAGTAATTTGCAATGATATGTGAATTTCAAAATATGGAATTGAAAAAATAATTCCTTTACATTCGACGTAATTTTACATACTTATATTATAACCGACTTGCACTTCTGTATTTTCAAGTACATCCATTTCTTATGGAAAATAAACGAAACAAAAGAAACCCACATTATAGGGATTCAACTGGAAAATCACCTATCTCACATCAATACATATTAAAAATGTAATCTTCTTCTTCTTCTCTAATCCTTGATGCCTTTCGGCGTCGGATGGCGGTCTAGTCCTGTATCCACTTTTTCCATTTTTTCCTGTCTCTCGCTATTGTTTCCATTTCCTCCATTGTCACTCCTCTTTCTGCTCCTATTTCTCTAATTTGTTCCAGCCATTTCTTTCTGGGCCTGCCTCTTTGTTTTTTGATAGGTTTTCCCGTTTCCATTATTCTTTTCGCCATTCTGCTTGGTTCCATTCTTACCAGTTTAGTTGTTTCTTTTTTATTTTTTCTAGTGTAGGTTCCTGTTTAGTTATTTCTCTTATGCCTTCATTTTTTATCCTGTCCCACTTAGTTTCTCCTGCCATTTTCCTAAGGTGTTTAATTTCCATTGCAGTTATTTTAGGTTCGTCTTTCTTTCTAAGCGTCCAGCTTTCGCAGGCATAAGTTATTGTTGGTGTTGTTATCATGTTGTATATTTTTTTTTCACCTCCATGTCTATATCTTTGTGTCCTAGTAATGTCCTAAAAATGTAATAAGAATGTAAAGTTTGAAAAAAATCGTTAGAGCAAACACCATACTTTCAGTTATGCAATTTTCGTTAAAATCTTCCTGTCGCCTCTATATAGTACACAAAACTTATACAGATTGCGGCAGGCAACTAGGACCATTGCAAAAGCAAGGCGAATATGCATGTGGCCGTCGTGGTGTTTAACAAACGAACAATCAATGTACCTACGATAGCGGTAGGTCGTTGGGATCATTATAAATGCAAGGTATATATTCGATTTTTTAAGTTTTTAAATACAATTACGGCCACATGTAAAGTCCCCTTGCTTTTGCTATGGTCCTAGTTGCCTGCCGCAAGCTGTATATGAAGTTTCAAAGCCATACCTCTTTCCATTTTTGAGATATTCTGTTTAGACACATTGACAGACAGACACACAGACATACAGGCAAACTCACAGACAGACCAATGAGCAAAAACATGTTTTTTTTTGGGTTCCGGAGACTCTAAAACGTGAAGATCTGTTGAAAACTCAATTTCGAATTTTTGGGGCGAATCTAATAGGTACTTCCTTTATTGTAAACGGTGGTAAAAAATTGTATACAACTCTTACATAATAGGCTTTATTGCCCCATCCGGGTTCCACATTAAAGCTTTACATTATGTACAGGTTGTATAAACTACTGTTACACATTTTAAAAACTCATCTGAAAATAAAATAGATATTTGTGTATTAAGGGAGATATGAATATGTTTTTCCCTGAGGTTGACTTGTGTTACAGACCGAGGGCCTCTGGCCGAAGGTAAAGAACATGAATATCTTCCGTGGTGCATACAATATTTTATCTACTAGCATATTCGTAAAAATATTATGAAATTTCAAAATGTCATAATGATATTTAAAATTAGAATATGTAAGTAACATCAAGGATTGCCTCATTGTATGGTTGCTAAGACGTTAATTGTAGTTGCATTGTTACCATGAGTTTGAGGGAGAAATAATTTGACAAGTCCCTTGGGAGTTATGAGTAGCTTTTCATATTTTGTTTCTAAGACGAAAATGTATAATATCATGTTGCTAGTAGATAAAGTCTTTTTACTTCATTTTACGATAAAAGACGTATTGGATTCATCCCAAAAATTCGAAATTGAGTTTTCAACAGATCTTCACGTTTTAGAGTCCCCTGAACCCAAAAACCATATTTTTGTTCATTGGTCTGTGTGCTTGTGTGTCTGTTTGTCTGTCTGTCTGTGTGTATGTGTGTCTGCCTGTCTGGGAACAGAATATCTCAAAAACGAAAAGAGGTATGGCGTTGAAACTTCACATATAAGTTTTGTGTACTATCTAGATGCGACAGCAAGTTTTTGAAGAAAATCGCATAACCGGAGCATAGTGCTTACTCTTGTGATTTTAATTTTTTTTCAATTTTTTAAAAAACGGCTCTAACGATTTTTTTCAAACTTTACATTTTTATTACATTTTTAATGTGTACTGATGTGAGATAGGTGATTTTCCAGTTGAATACCTGTAAAATAGGTTTCTTTTGTTTTTTCTTTCCTCCTTTTTTGATTAACTCCTATTTTAAATAGAACGTTGGGTATATTATTACATGTTTTAATTCAGATTAAAATTTTAGAGAAAATTTGTCTCTTGAACTAACGCTCTATGTTGTACGGTGTAATTTGTGAACATGTTTGACAAACGCTTAAAAATTAAAAACCAATTTTTTTTTTATTATAAGAGCACTGTAAAAGAAGGTTGTGTGCGTGTATCACAGCAGATTTTTTAAGTATAATATTAATTGTACTAGGGCATTCTCTAATATTGAACGAAATATGCAATCCTCAATACGTCGCTGGATACTTTATACTTCAGGTTTCTTAATATAAATGTATGTTTCAAATTTATTTACTACAGTCGATGTAGTGTGACCAGTTTAGTGTTGGGTCTCTATAAAAGCTCTGAGACATTTAGTCTTTTCCAGATTTTAAAAATGTAATAGACACATAGCAACATTTTGCTTTAATCCAATGAAAGTCTAATGGTATAAGCCATAGATACTCGTGATTGTGAATTACGGATTAGGGTGTTTATATCTGAATCCGTATAAACAAGATTCGTGTCATTCGGTAACAGTAGGGAGGGCACCAGTTACCACACCTATAGATCCTTAAAAATACCAACGACGGCGTTTCTAAAGTAAATATTGAAATTGTCTGGTGATATGCTGTCTGGAGGACCTACTCGAATATTTTTTTTTCTATATTTATCACTGTCCACATTGTTTTAGATTTGTTTACAGAGTTTTGAATGTAAGCGCTGTTTTTCGATTTTTTGCCTTTTTGACTCAAATCCATATTGTTCTCTCGCAGCAACTATTTTTTTAAATTCTACTGAAGGTCTGAATTTATGAAACGCATGCAGCAGTTTCGATTGTTGCCTTTTTATCATTAGTTATCTTTTTTTAATATTTAAAATTTTTGTTTATGGCTTTTATCGCAAAACAGTAATCGATGCATTTACTTATAATATTTATAAATAAGGTAAATTTGAATTGGACGAAAGACCTCAAATATTTACTCAAAGTGCCAAAATTTCTTAACAGTGTGTGATATTAACAAAATAAACGTAACCTTCAAGTTATTAGTCTTGTTACAGGGGAATGTTATGTTTACTTGTCATATAAAAGGTTGCATAACGAGAAGACTAAGTAAATGTATGACGTCACAAACCATATGTTGTCAGTACATCATATAATTCAGTTTTAGAACAATTTGTATTTACATTAAAATCTTCAGCGGTTAGGTTTCTATTTTTAACAATCGTAACATCAAGCGTACGTGTAAGACATTCTTTAAAATTAATAAAATTTTCAAATGGTGGACGATAACTACTTAATGGAATTACATTGTAATTTACAATGATAGCTACTGCGTCAAATACGTTTTCTAAATTTAAGTGTTCAACAATTCAAAATTGTCTCCAGTTCATTAGTTTTATTTCGGAGGGATCAAAGCTGTTGATGAATTATGTGTATTTATTAAGATCCTCACCTTGTGCACTATTCTCTACCATTTTTTTCCTGCTGTATTTCGGCGGATGTCGAGATAGTTGATAACGATGAAAATGTTCGTTGTTAATGGTCCCTTTTAAAAATAAATGGCTTGAGAACTGTATTGAATGGCCGCAATTTCTTGTCTTCTAAGTTTCTCAACTTCATAAGAGAACAATAAAACTTTAAAGACAGCGCAGTATAATTGCCCTTATTTTCTCCTTTCCCACAAGTAACTACAGGAACATTCGAACTGCTTAAGTGACTGGAGCTTTTCTCGATAATGATGTCTTCTACAAATTGCTCTGAGGTACAAAACTAAGAGACGTGATTTTATCATTGTTATCTTTTACCACGTTATTATAACTTTTTGAAGGATCAATTATTAATTGAGAGTTTTGTGGGTTTGAATTGCTTTCTAATGATTTAGACTAACTAGACTAGATTATTCCACATAGTAGGTAGAAATCAAAAATAAAGATATAGTGTGTTGGCAGGAGAAAATATGATATCGTTAAGAACTTTTGTTTTCGTTATTAAGATAAAAATTTTTGAAAAATATTGTCCAAAAGCCTTAAATAAGGAAATAACTTACTTTGGGAAAACAAGTTCAACTAGAATAGCACACTGTTGGATAGCTCCCGAGCTAGATAATATTGGTGAATAATTAAAACACAGACAAAATATACATGAAACTAAAAAATTTGAACAATTTCAGTGAAGCCAATTGAAGAAATATTATGAAAAGCTCCTTGCTTAAAATTAAAGTGCAGATGAGAACGTCAACTACGAGACGGAAAACACCACAGATACGTTTAAAGATATGACGACGGAAGAGGGGATATAGGCTGCAAAAACAATGAAAAGCAATAAACCTTCTGCTCCTGGAGGCATTCCTATTGAGCTAATAAAATATGCTGCTACAGTAGTGATAGCAACATTAAGTGACATATTCAATAAATGTATCAGAGGGGATCAAGTCCCAACCGAATGGAAATTTTACTACATCACTTCTATCTCTAAAAGGGACAACAAGAAAGACTGTTCTCACTGTAAAGGCATTAATGTAATAGCAGCTGAGATGAACTACTGGCGAATATGCTGTGGAGTAGCAAGGTTAGAGCATGTAAAATATGAAGAAATTAAAGAAATATAAGAAGTTAAGGGGACACTCAAGGATGCAACAGAAACAAAAACGCTGCTCTGGTACTCACCTCTAAGACGAATGGAAACAAAGATTGCCTCTGAAGGTATGGCGACAAGTGCCAACAGAATGTAGAAGAAGAGGAAGGTCGTGAAGTAGATGGATGGATGAAATAAGAAATTCAATGGAAAAAAGAAAGTTGGCAAAAGATGAGTGGCTTGATAGGAAAAGATGCCCACTGGGATGCGAGAAATAGCTAGGGTTGTAGAAACCCCGGCTATACATGGTGAGTCATAATTTGGTGTAAAAATGTTTACCAAAGTTTCTTTAGACCAAAACAAAGCAACTAACCTAATACGCCCCTGTACCAAAATGCTCCCTTAAAAAAATGCAGGGTCTTAATTTAAAAAAGAATCTGTGCCTATAACTTGGAAAGTAATTATCCGATTAATTTGAAAATACATTATAATAAACACAAAATTAATAAAACAATGACTAACAAATGGAAAACTATAGAAAATGCTCCAAACGCCTCCCTCCAGCCGCAATACAAGCATGGCACCGTCGATTCATACACTTAATATATATAATAATTTTGTTGATATTTGAAAACGCATTGAAATATTAATTACAGATTTGATGTGAGTCAGGCTCATGGCGCCGTGCGAGTAAGTTGTGTGGCTACATTACTCCGTATTAAGTGTATAGTAACCTACTAGTATCAAGTTCCAAAATGGTTTTCACTCAAGCACAGCAGAAGGACATATTTGATATAGCCGTCAAGGCTAATATGCAACGTTTCGAAGACGATAAGTTTTTAGAATTACTTGCCACCAAATTATCGGAGAAGGTCATGGAAAAGATGGAAGAAAAACTTGATCAGCTTGTGACAAAATGTTCTGACTTGGAAAAGAAAGTAGCACGATTAACGAAAGAGAATGAAGAGTTAATTAATACCGTAGAGGATCTCGCACAATACTCGCGAAGAAATAGTATCAGGGCAAAGATAATATATACATAGATCTCTAGTGAATGGTCACAATAAAAGGGTTAGTTCTGGACGCTGCATGCAGACGGCGCTTCGATAGCTACAAATTTTGAAGTAAGAATCCCATTACGTAGCGCCAAACTAACTAACTGGCTGAAATGAGCGAAATATCTACGTATGTCCTTTCTTAATTCATATTTACCTGCCACTTGCAGAACGGGTATTCTTTGTTTTCGGAAGAGATGGTTTTGTAGATAAACTGCTAATGGATACTTAACTGCATTTTAATGTTATGCAAATATTTATTGAATATTATTGAAATACCGTAGAAGGTTTATATTATGCTTGCCAAACAAGTGACAAAAGCATTTTCGTAACACGTGCTCTAATAAGATTTTTATATTTTTATACAGGGTGAAGCGATTAATATGCGGCGATCGATTATGTTGTGTATTAATTAATAATTATTATTCCATTTATAGAATTACATATTGATAGTTTAATGCTATTTCGTATTATACAATATTTGAATAAATAATGTATTGTAAACGAGTGTATGTAAATGAAAGAGTTCTTTTACATTTTTAAAATTACATTTATTTTGAAATATAAAATTATTATTCTATAAGTATAACAAATTAAGAGCCAAGTTGGACATTCATTACTTACGTAACTTAACTGATTTTTGACCCAGCAATTATACTTATCGTTAATTACAACCTATAACAAAGATATTTTGATATTATATGTCACACTTGTTTTACTGTGTGCAATTTAATGTAAATCAATTTTTATACAGATTTAAATTTTCCTTTAAACTGTTTGATAAAGGCGCACTGCCTACTATACTTATGTTAAATTAGTATTTTAATTTCTTATTAATACGTTATTTATAGTATTTTCGACGTTATACTTGTTTGACTGTGTAAATTTAAAGCAACTGTATTTTTACGTAATTTTAAAATTTAATGACAATTTTTACGATCCCGAATTATTGTTGAATGGAGTGTTTTCATTTATAATATTTTATCTGCCTAAATACGTTACTTACATACAAACTGTTTTGAAAATTAAGTTTTTATTTTACTTGTCACTCTTTTTTATTGTGTATGTAGATTAAATCTGCTACTATTTTAGCTCCCCAAACACGTTATTTACAGTTTCTATTAATTGTTTGTTACAGCTGTATTATTTAATAAAATTAAAAAGTTGAAAAAATATGACTATTGTAGGTCATGTTTTTTCGTTAGAAGATTTTGCAGCAAATTTTGTTGTTAATATCAATCTTTAATAATGGTTGTAAGTGAAATCATTAGTTGTGTCAAAGCAATGTTAGTTATTTTTCATTAAAAATCATTTTAAAAGTAACGTTTCGCTATTTAATATAGCTTCTTTAGACTTGATACAATTTGTTTATAACAATTTAAAAAAATTTTGGGACACCCACATTTAAAAGGCACAATAGTTTTGTATCTAGAAATACGAAACATTTTATAAGTTAGATTTGTGAAACAATAAATTCCTCTGTTTTTTACCTTTTGTTTTGTTTTTTTTTTATATTTATATTTGTTCCAAGTCATAAAGTGGTTATAGTTTTATACTATTAATTTCAGTGTTAAAACGAAAAAACATGACCTACAATAGTCATATTTTTTCAACTTTTTAAGTTATTTACAGTATTTTTCACATCACACTTGTTTTATTGTGCAATATCCTTGCAATGTATTATTTTATAAAAGTGTGCTATTAAACTTGAACTCTGTTTACAAATAACACGCTGAGAATAATCCCTTTCCTAGATTATTATCTGCGTTTATCTGTGCGGTTTGCAAATACGCTGGTCCAAACATGCAGCCAATACATCTGCTACGAACCAATGTTTGGTCAGCTACATTTCTAAAGTAAAGCAATGACTTACGCCATCTGTCACGCGCGTACAAAAGTACTTTCACCGTAACTTCACGCCCATTGTGTTTAGAGATCTATGTATATATTATCTTTGATCAGGGTCTTTGGAATTAAAGAGAACAAGGGAGAAAGGACTGAAGATGTGGATAAGGCGATCCTTGATTTGTTCAATAACCAGTTAGGAGTGGCGATAACTGAAGATAACATCGACCGTTGTCATCGAGTAGGAGCTGAAAAGCAAGGACTAAAAAGACCAAGAGCAATATTGGTTAAGTTTAGTAGTTACCGATATCGTGCTCGCGTGTTCAACGTGAAGAAAAAACTGAAGGGTTCGGGAACGGTAATCCGGGAAGATCTGTCTAAATCCAGACTCGACATACTAAATAACGCGATAGAACAGTTTGGATATGAAAAGGTATGGACTCAAGACGGACTGATAGTGGTAAATAAAGATAACAAGAAGGTGCGGATCAAAACGATGTGCGAACTTGAAAAGTTATGCAATTCAAAATAGAATTAGGGGCACATGTAGCTTTTTTGAAATTTTGAAATTTTAAATTTAAAATTTGTTTACTTAAATTTTTTGCGTGGGGAGTTTCTGAATAATTTTCAGTTACAGAAGAGTAGAAAATATTTGCATTAGGTTAATTTTTTTTTTCAGGTTTTCCACAATACATATAGGTTATTTCTATATATTTTTTTTCTTTTTTTTGTAAATGCTGATACGGGTTTCAGGGTGATGATTGCTTAATAAGTTTTAAATTATTTAATTTATTGCAATGAAAACAAACGAATTTACTATATATTATCAAAACGTAAGAGGATTAAGAACAAAAACAGATATATTTCTAACTAATCTGCTGGCTGGTGAATATGATTGCATTGTGTTAACGGAGACCTGGCTTAGTGCAGATATATTTGACAGCGAAATTTTTGATTCTCGGTACGTAGTATATCGTTGCGACAGAAATAAAAACACATCGAACAAAACACGAGGTGGCGGAGTTGTTATTGCAGTTAAAGCTAAGTTCAAATCTACATCTGTAGAATTGGAGGTGGGGCTGGAAAATATAACAATTAAAATAAATATTCATAGTACAAGATTATTGATAAATTGCGTTTATTTTCCACCACGGTCAGTTAACAATAGTTACGTCTCTTATTTTAATGCCATAGAAAACAAGGATGTATTTTATCAAACTGATAGTATATTAATTGGAGATTTCAATCTACCTAATATTAACGGTAGCAATTATAATCTGGGAAAGGGTAATGAAACATGTAAAAGTCTAGAAAATTTTATGAATTTGTTTAATATGAAACTATGTAACAATATAGTAAATGATCAGCTAAGGACATTGGATTTAGTAATTAGTAATGCAAATATACAAGTAAGTCGAAGCGATGATGTGCTAGTTACTATTGATCCCTTCCACCCCCCTTTATTGATAACAAAAACGGTTGAACGAAGCAACAGCAATAACGACGATGCACGGCCAAGTGCGAGTCAAAACTATAATTTCAAAAAGGCGAATTTTCTACTATTGTATCAATTATTACGCGACACTGACTGGACAATTTTAGAAACATATGCTAACGTAAACCAAGCAGTAGAAATGTTTTACACTATTATATATGCATTATTAGACGAAACTGTACCTAAATTTAAAAATAAGAAATTAAAAGCATTTCCAGTTTGGTTTACAAAAGAGATTATTGCTGACATTACCCAAAAACATTTTCATCATAAGCGTAGGAAAAATTCTGAATATCACTTAGAGCAATTTAAAAGGTTGAGACGTAAACTTAAAGAAAATATACAGGTGGCATATAAAAATTATATAATTAATGTTGAAAATGAAATTACTGTCAATATTAATGGTTTTTGGAACTATGTCAGAAATAAAAGAAAACAAAATTGTCAAGCCCAAGAATATAAATATCAAGGTAAAAAAATACCAAAAGAAGCGGCAGCTCAACAATTTGCGGAGTGTTTTGCTTCCGTATATACTAACGATTCGCAATACAATGTTGAGGCGGTTGTTTCTGGCACAGGCCGAGACACAGGCAATATTATTACACTGTCTGAGGTTGAAATCGAACAAGTGGGAACCATATTACGGAAACTAAAACCTAAAAAATCAGCTGGGCCGGATCAAATACCGCCTTATATCTTTAAAGCATGTTGTGACTTTTTTAAGTATCCACTTGCCATTTTATACAATAAATCATTGAGAACCAACACATTTCCGGATAGATGGAAATTATCGAAAGTAACTCCAACTCATAAATCCGGAAATAAAGCACACATTGAAAATTATCGACCAATATCAATATTATCAGTACCAGCTAAAATATTTGAAAAAATCATATATCAAAACATCTTTTCTCAGGTTAAGAATTTTATCTGTATACAACAGCACGGATTTGTTGAAAATAGGTCAACCGAAACAAATTTGATAACATTTCTAAATTCAATAACAAATGCATTAGATAACGGTAGTCGAGTGGATGTGATATATACTGACTTTGCCAAAGCATTTGATAAAGTCAATCACGATATTCTACTCAAAAAGTTACATCAGTACGGATTTTCATTAGATTTAATTATTTTTTTTATATCTTACTTAAAAAACCGTTTTCAGTTTGTGAGTATGCATGAAAACCTGTCGCAACCTTTTCTTACTTTATCGGGAGTGCCTCAAGGAAGCA
The DNA here is from genome assembly GCA_940337035.1 of Agriotes lineatus. Lineage (NCBI taxonomy): Eukaryota > Metazoa > Arthropoda > Insecta > Coleoptera > Elateridae > Agriotes > Agriotes lineatus. The sequence goes on along the minus strand of OW679197.1, from coordinate 148,863,577 downwards.
ACCTAGGCCCGCTGCTATTTTTGTTGTTTATCAATGACCTCCCACTGGTTATTAAACACTCCGATAGCTTATTGTTTGCCGATGACTTGAAGATATTTAAGGAAATTCACAATGTCAAGGATATACAATTACTTCAGACAGATGTTGACTGTGTTCTGGCTTGGAGCAATGAAAATAAACTGCATTTTAACATAAATAAATGTAAAAGCATGACGTATACAATGAAGAAGGTATATGCGGAAGCAAACTATTCTATGGATAATCAAACATTACAAAATGTTAATTCGATCAAAGACTTGGGAGTACAATTTACAAATAATTTAAAATGGGATGAGCACATAAATAATATTGTTAATTCAGCACAAAAAAGTTTAGGATTCGTAATACGTAATACTTCCAAATTCCAAAACATCCCTTCTATAAAAATTTTGTACAACGCTTTGGTAAGATCAAAATTAGAGTACGGTAGTAAAATTTGGAATTCTCATTTAAAAATACATCAAAATAGAGTGGAGACAGTTCAAAACAAATTTTTAAAATACTTACATTTTAAAAAACATGGTACATTCCCCGAGTATGACAAATATCGCGATATTCGACTAGAGCATAATATTCTGCCCTTAAAATACAGAAGAGAAGTGGCTGACGTTTGTTTTTTAAATAAATTGTTAAACAACAGAATTGATTGTCCGAATTTGTTATCTATTGTCAGTCTGTATATACCGGCACATAGAACTAGACCAAAAAATATATTCCATGTACCTACATGTCGAACGAATTACAGACTTAACTCGCCTATGATAAGGATAATTATAACCACCAATGCATATGTTCACCAGTCAGAAAACAATATATTTAACATAAGTCCTAAATTCTTTCAAAAGAAGGTTATAACGTTCTATTATAATAAAGTCTGATTGCAGCCACGTCTACGAAACCCGAACCAGTAGTAGAAATGTTTAGTTTTTTAATTTGTAATTATGTATTATTAGTTTCTAAATTAAAATTTTTAGTTATTAGTTTGTACTTTTTACTTTTTAGTTTGTAGTTTGTATTTTTTATTTTCATTTCTATTTTTATTTGATCTTGATTTGTATTTTTTATATTCTACTAGTATATACAGTAAGAGGCCTGAACCGCCAATAATGTAATTGGGCATGCCCCGTTTTATTGGTGTAAATACATAAATAAATAAATACGACGCCGAGAACAATTTTTTGTGTCGATAAACCATCTGTCAATTCAGCAGTTGCGTGCGTATGCATTCACTCTGCACGACTGAATAAGGAGGAGACACCACGTGGACGACACAATTTTTTTTCAGTCTTGATAATGTTTTTAAATTTCTTGACTTCTGGATTTGGATTTTTCCTTAAAATGCGCATTTGTGTAAAATCAAACAATGAAAGCAAATGCTGCCAAATGTTTTTGTTTTTTATACCACGTGTTTTTGATCATGTATATAATACAATGAGATGAAGAGATGAGGCGTGCATCATATGGAAGGTGGTTATTTCCAACAATTTCTTTGAATAATTTGTTACTTGCAAACTTAGTTTTCTCTTAATTTGATGTATTGATATTTCAATAACAAACGAATTTGGCAGCACCTAGTTCCATTCTTCTTCTTCTTCTTCCCTTCTTTTACTAGGATTGTATCCTGTTTGACTGACCTGCCTACTCGTTCGACGACGAAAATCAGCTTTGTTGCCATCATTTGGTTGGGCCGGCTCGGTGGTCTCTTGCCTTTCTCCTTCATTAGCTCTACATGCGCATTCCATTCTGTCTACTTTTTATCCGTTTAACTGTATCTTCATTTTTCTAATTGTTACAAAAGACTGTACATTTTAATAAAAAATCCCAAGGGGCATTTGTTGTAGAATTTTATTCAAAGAATTAAAAAACTTATCAAAACTGAAAAAATCAGTGGCGGCCATGTGGCATCCCTTGTTTTTTATTCAATCGTGCAAAGGGGACTCATACGCATGACACTGGTGAATTGGAAGACAGTTTACCGACACAAAAAAATTACCTTGGCGTTGCATGGACACACACCAAGTTAGTAATTATTCATAGGGTGCGGATTCTACGGAGGATGCCTTTTTATCAGTTTTGTAGGCCGCTTAACCAGACTATGAACAAATTTGTTTTAGAAAGAATAACATTTTTTGAGACATAGTTTATTTTGCCTAAATGCCAAAAGACGAAGTCGTTGATTCGAATAAATTTTAATAACTGTCAAAACCGTCTTTTGTTTTCAGCGCTTCCTTGATAAATGATTGGCCCACTCTATAACTTTAACATACATTTTCGAAACTTTGGGACTGATTATCTCAAAAGTTTTCCTCTTTAAGGTCATACTTTTTTGACATCTGCGTACTCAGAAAAATGTGTTCTATCCAAATTCGTGACGAAAAATAAGGGTTGCAATTTAAAAAAAAATTCTGATGACGTCACAGCTCCAAAATAAAACACGATCAAAATATGCCATTGGCGTAAAAAAATGGCATTTTAAAAAATAAGGTTGACGTGTCCGAGGATTTTCTGTGAAAACCCTTCTAAAATGTGTTATCGAATTTATTCCAAACTTAACGACCTCACTGTATATTGCGCGTTATAATAAACTCCCTGTATATCAATTTTTAATGTAAAGTTATTTAATTAACTTAACTACCGACTTTTATAAGTACTAGTCAACTTTAGCCGAAAAAGAAGGAGAAAGTGCTTACTAAAACAATTACGTAAATTTAGATCATCTCTTATAAATTTTATTGCTCTTGCATCTGACCGACCAGTCTCATAACTAATGGGTGTGAAAGATTGAGGTAGTACGAAGGAAATGGGAAATGTAACCGTGCTCTATTTGTGCTGCTTGAAAAACAATATCTTGTTATATGTCATTTATCGTAACTCAGATTTCGTCCCGATTCGTATAAAAGTTTATTACTTCGACACGAAGTGTACGAAGTATTGAAATTCCCTCATATCGAAAACCACTCTGAGTCAAATATCTCTAAAATTCGAGCCAACCGACTAATGAACCCACTATATCAAATCTCCGTCTCGGCGGTGTGGATCTTTTGGTGAAGATCCCAGCCCACTAGATCAAGTATTGGGGGGTGCCTAAACGTGCTGTGCGGGGGATGTATGTTCGTATGTGTACACGATTCCGGTCACCAGGAACCTTCCTGAAGTCTTGGATCGTTTTCATACGATAGGTCCTCGGAAAATGAAGGCAACATCAACTTTTGAGCTATGGTCGTCGGCAAAAAAAATTATTTTTTTTTTTTTTGGTAAATAACTGGTTCATAGAATTTCATTGTATTAGCGAAAGGGAGTGATGCTGAGTATCGAAGTATTCTTGGAAAGCACGGAAGGGCGCTTTTCTTGGGTGGGGGGTACCGTATATTTTATAGTTGCTTTAGTAGTGTGTTGTGATAAATTCTGAAAATGGAGACAATTGAACTGCGGGCAGTGATTAAATTCTTGATTAGGGACAGTACTCCCTTTACTAACATAGCTAATAAGTTGAAAACAATTTACAAGGATGCTTCTACATCTGAATCGATCGACCGTCGATGGGCAAATAATAAGTTTAAGCTTGGCAAAGAGAACCGCGAACGCAGTGCAAGGAGTGGAAGACCTGCAACAGTAGACAACTCTGAAACTGCAGCAACGGAGAGAAGTTTGTAATAGAAGATAAGCGAATTACTGGTGAAATGGTAGCCAAGACAGTAAAGATTAACGAGAAACCGGTTATATCGATATTGCATGACATTTTTTATATGAATAAGGTCACAGCCCGATGGGTGCCTCGAATGTTAACACAGTGCTAATTTTACAGAGTTGCAACAATGGACGAAAATGGGTCCATCATTATAATGCTGCCACGAAACAAGACAGCATGGAATGACGGCATTCAAACCCTCCGCCTCCAAAGTAGTTCAGAATGAAGCAGTCGACAGGTAAAGTGATGCCCTTGCTTTTCTGGGATTATTGCGGCGGCTTGTTTATCGACTTTCTTAAAAATTTCCGTTCCATCAACAGCGATTATTACTACTACGACTTTCTGTCTTACTTGTGGAAGTAAATCAAGATCAAACGTCGTGTACGAACACGACATTGTGTTGTCTTACAAATGCGTTGTAATGTAGAAAGCGGCAGAATTGGGCTTCAAAATTCTTTTACATCCAGTCTATTCGACTACTTTTGCACCCTCGAATTTCTTTTTTTTTATTGCAAGTTTACCGGCCTAGAACGCATTGTAGAGGCGATGACAGCTTAAAAACTGAGGCGACTTAGTTAGAGGGTCAAACCGCGGACTTCTACGAGGAGGGAACTGTGAAGTTGAAACATCAATGTGCCAAGTACGCCGATATATGGGGGATTACATAGAAGAGACCTAAGATGTGTTTAGAATTTCCGGGTTAAAGCATTCGTAGTTCACTAAAACGACAATTTTTCCATTTCCCTCTTATGCTCCGAAAGCAACGAATTTATGTTACAGCGATGTGGAATAGAAGTCTTAGCTCTTTTGAAATACTGGAAAACTGTTTAATGAAATTACTTCTTAAACGGTGGATAACTAATATTTATTTAGCTTAAACTGCTTACTTTACTATCTCTACCTATGTCCAATTCTTCAATTTTACTTTTTTTTAAATGTGTTAACTGTTAAAAGCGTAATTAACTTGAGATATATTTTGTGTAAAATACTTGGCCGTGTAAAAGCTCCTTCAGTGAGAGACGGTTGTTATATAAACGCAGTGTTAGCGTTTGGGATGCATTCTGTTTTACCGACAGTCGGAACAGCTGTTATTTTTTCGTGGTTTCGTGGTTTGTTTGGGAAAAATTTAGAGCCCCTTTTCGGCAGCATTTTGTGGGTATGGTGCTCAAGTTTAGCTTTAAGCTTCAGATTCCGTGAATTATTTTGTGAGGAAGCTTTGCTGGTATGCAGTTTAGAGCCTTGGACACTTTTTTGGTCTACGTTTTACGACGGGTTAAGAACACAGAATCTTCTTGTCGTATGGTCTCTTAGCTTGTATAGTGTGATCATTAAACCTTCATGTGTAGAGTGCTGTGGCTCTATATAATTTAAATGGAGCCACAGCACTCTAGACGTGAAACTTTGTTGATCATCTTATATAATTATACAGAGTGAGTGTAAATTTCTTGTATAACAAATTGTGATAACGTAATTTCAATTAGCTGGCTCTTATCTCAGTCTTTTAGAGTCCCTTACAGGGTGAAGTACTTCAATTGCACGGTACAAGTTACCAGAGAGTACGGTTACTTGTTAGAGAATGCTTAGGAGGCTTAGGTGATCTTCCAGTGCCAGGAGAGCCAAGTTCTAGTTTGAAGTAGCCTCCCCAGAGGGCTTCTTAAACCACTTTTTCCTGGCGTTGACTGCCTGTAGCCGCTGTTGTCTCTTGAAACCGCTTCTTCGAGCCCGTTTGGTGCCATGGTTCATCAACTCCGGCATAAACGTAAAGCTCTCAGTTAAGTAGTGCAATCTAATAAGTTGTGTTTAATAATATTCGCACCACAAACCTGATAAAATAAACTGCAGCTGCCTCTAATATGAAACGGCCCCTTTTAGTGGTTCTATATTTGTTTGAATAGTTGTAGTGTACTAATTAGTGCTATGATAATCTTAAATCGAGGTGTCCCTTTAATTTTTAGTAGGTAGCGCAGATTAACAACTGTTTTGGTTATTATATGCAGGCTTTGTTTAATAAATCTAATGCACATACATATATCTGTCAGTGTCTAAGTTCGTTACTGCTACCTTCTGCATTTGTGTGCTAGTGAATTGTGCGATTACTCTGAGTTTATAAGTTCTTGACCTATCTGAGTATATTTGTTCTAATTGAAAAACTTGTTGGAGCTCATGTTAATCGTAAATTACATCATTTAAAAAACCAAACCAAAATTGCTGAATGGCTAAAAACAACTTTTACATGTTTGCCAAAGCTCTTAAAAGCTCAATAATTTCAGAGTCAAGTTTGCATGGTGGTTTGTTATTCCAGCTAGGAACGTAATTTAGTATAAGTGTGGATAGTATACAGGTATACAGGAATAGTTGTATGTGGATACAGTAATTTAATCACTTACTTAATGTTATTTATTCCAAATAAATATTTGATTTGCACTACTGCTTAGTGTAATAATTTTCGGGCCTCTTTTCCCAGCAGCTTTTTATAGCGATTGCTCGGGATTTAGTAGTAATAAGCAACGTACTACAGGCACGGTGTCTGTAAAATGTTATTGTCGTCACAACTGACTCGTTAAACGAGTCTTGCAGGCACGGTGCCTGTAAAATGTTGCCATGGCGACTTTACAAGCACCTTGTTTTCTAATAAACACATCCTTTATTAATCACTAAGAATTTTCAGCAATAGGAAATAAAACGTTGTACGCGGCTTGCTTGCAATTAGCGTTTATTGGGGCTCACCGGATTACAGGGCTCGGTTCTACGTCGCTCACCCTGCAAATTATCCGGTTCGCCCATAAAGGCTAATTAACTAAGCTTGCCACGTAAATAACCATTGTTTTCCCCAGACTCTTTTGGGTATATTTGAACTAAAAAAATATTGGGTTACTAGCTTCCATAGAAATAAACTATTCTCTTTCAGTTACTTTTATCTTTTACGATAATTGGTAGTTTTCAAAGGAAACCTGAAAGTGTAGTTTAAATAATCATGTTAAGTGAATCCAAACTGAGTAGCACTAAATTATGTAGCTTTACTTTAATTTAACCGCTATCGATCCCACCACGAGACCCTCATGGTGGATACCCTGTCTATATGTTACAGGCAACTTGTATAATTCAGTCATTTTATATACTGACTAGGCATTTTACATAATTTCATAAATTGCCTAAAATATCAGCCCGTTTGTTTAATGTTTGTCAATATTGAAAATAATGCCGGCAAAATTGTCGTCATTATATAAAATGCCTGCCATAAAATGACAATTTGATTGCAGGCAGTATGTAGATAATGTTTGTAAGTGAATGTTATGTTAAATACACCGGCATCGTCGATTCTCATCTGTAAACTGTGTGTCGTTCTAGCTTGTTTAAGTTAGTTATATCCTTTGATCGTGTGTGTTATATACATTCTTACATGGGTTGGTCTGCCTCCGGTGATGAGTTCACCGGTTGTTGGCTGATGCTACTGCTGAGTTTTCCTGTTATAAATACCTACAAAATTTGCTAGGGTGGTGAGTTGGCGTACACCCCCATTAAACCCATTGGCTAATGAGTGCTAACGTTTATATTAAAATACATTACAATAAAAAATATAATAACGTTTTTACAGCTCATTAGGGAATATATATCGTGTGTTCCAAGAAAACTCATTTAGGGTAGACCTTGGAAAGAAAATCTAGTCATGTCTTAACTTCAGTCTGTAGGTGAATGTCAGATTGCTTTTGTTTATGAAATCATCTGTCACTGTGACAGGCAAAAGTTTACACTGCATTAAGTTTACTTGCATCCGGGAAAAAGGAAAATAAGATGAGATTTACTCAACAACAACGAGTGTATTAATTATAACAGTCAAGTAAAAGTGTTTTGCATATTTTTAGGAAAATAGTTCAAGATCAAGATGTAATTTAATTCTCTCTGACCTATAGTCGTTCATTTGCTTCAATGAGTATCTATCAAGTTATGGCAAACTTCAATTTGTTCATGGCATGCTGCGAATGAGTTTTTTTTTTTTGAAACTCAGGATATAATCACTAAGCAATATATAAAAACTGTCTTAAGAGATGGATTTCATAAACTGCTTAACTTTGCTAGACATTGGATAAACTGCTTAGTTATTCTATAAATTGATTGAATTATACAAGTTGCCTGTAACATATATACATATAACAAAGACTATAATTTAAACATTCGTGTTTATTTTAATGGCTTTATTGAAGAGGCTTAATAACTTTCCAACAATATCCAGTTGTTAATAGTAGCAAAATTATTTTAAAAAATCGTTTCTTGTTATTCAACATAGGGACCAACAACGATCGTATATAGCTTTGAAAAGAAAAACGTCAGGCTATTTAGTTGTCGGCCCTCGAATAAAGCTGGAAGGTCCTTAATTAATTAAAGGCTAATATTCATTGTCATATCTTATTTCCTTATTTCATCAATTGTTTCTACAGATTTAGTACTTCATTTCATTTTAATTGCTCGAACATGCTTGGTATGCCATAAAATTACTAAATAACTGACTCTATTTAAATATAATGACTAAAATACCTAATAGTTTAAAGATATTTAGTAAATTGATAAAAGTTTGAAAAATTTGAAATGTTAATGGAGATAATTATATCAATTCAATAAGAGATAAATCTATTATTACGACAATATGATTTTTATTTATACTATATAAAAATCAGGCTTATCTCTTATTGAATTGATATAATTATCTCCATTAACATTTCAAATTTTTGAAAATACCTAATACTTTAGAATTTTATAGCACTTCCTTCTGCTGCATGTAACTATTATTCCAATTCGTTAAGACCACATTGCTTAGCAAATAATGGTAACAGTAAGTCTAGCGATGAAACTTTTATCTAACAAGCTCTTTTTAAAAAATTAATAAGTTTTATTGTTGTTGATCTGGCGTATTTGCATTTGTTTTAGTATATAATAAATAGTAATTTCCAGTAGTAGCTCGCTAAATTAATCACGCTAATAGCTGTTTGAACTGTGCTCTGCAAGTTGATTATGAACTAACTTTTGCTTTGATGTCACTTACTCCAAATAGGTTTAAGGTTTTCGTTATTTTCATGGGGGCTGGAATGTAACTTCAACGAAATAATTCATAGGCACTTAGCTACTCGTTCACCTGCTACATACGAGTATTATTTGATTTTATTTCTTTGTGAGACTTCATCTAACAATTTATTGCTTTTTTACTTATGCATGTTATATAAAAGTATTATATTATTTTCACAAAAAATGCAGTGGCGTAATTAAACACACTATTAAAGGATATTGTTTTTCTGGAATTTTTTACACCATCCAAATTTTCTACGCGTGAATAGTGTGCTTTCTACTACGAATTCATGAAATTTTGAAACAGGAGTGACAGAGAGAGAGAGAGAGAGAGAGAGAGAGAGAGAGAGAGAACTTTAAAAAGGATATAGAAAAAAAAATTTAGATTATTCATAACGGCGCAAACAATCATAGGTTAAGAAAATGATTCTTTTCTTCATCGAGCATAGAAGAGAGTATTTTGTTTAGCCAAAGGCAAGGGAATATCTGCCACTTGATACAATTGTTGTACATATTATTAAAAAAATAGTTATGTAAAATGAATTTCTAAATTTGACATCTATTGGAAATCTGTTTCACAATGCCAAAATACTACCGTACAGTTGCTAAGACATTGATATCAAAAACAAAAATAAACAAGTGTATTTGTTGCTAAGAAAATTCTACGAAATGAAACTGAAGATTGATTCAGATGAATGTCCTGGCACTTTTCGTGATTTTCACGATGAAGCAAGCATAACGATGTTACACTTGTATCTAATCAAATCCAAGGTACTATAGGAAAATTATTAAAGCTATTCGTGAATTAGAGCAATGATAAGAAATTGTCAAGTATCCAGAAAACGCTATTTAAACTGTTCTTTAAAATGCAAACCTGTTCAAGTCTCAACGTATCGGTTACAATACACCAAGTTAAATAAAGTAGCCTGATATTCAATTACTAAAGCATCTTTGTAGATTAGTAGTTAGCACGTCTGCTTGGCATTCGGGAGGTCGTGGGTTCCATTCCCGTGGCCGTCTGTTCTGATTCAGGTTTTTGGGTGGTTTTCCTGAGTCAACAAAGTACCTTCTCTGAGGCGAATGTCGGGGCAGTACTTCTTCACCTTGCCTGGCCTCCCTTCCATTCTTCACCCTCGTTGCAACTTGAATTCCCGTTATTGGCTGAAGAGAGACCCAAGGTCCCTATAGTAGCCTAACCTCAGTTGGAAAATATTTTTAGTTTTTATTGGGTGATTTTTCACTGTTTTTAATTTTGTTATATCAGTGTATACATTTCAGCGTCCGTGAAAACAAGGGAACAACAGATGCGATCGCTATTATGTGACAAAATATTAAAAAATCAATTGAATTTACATGCCCCGTCTATCTATGTTCGGTGATGTTCCCATCAATTTTTCCGAAGGTATACTATACTACCGGTAACCCATTGTGTGCCTGACTTTTTCTATGGTTGCTTGGCGGGGGAGGGGGGGGGCAATTACCACAAATGAGTTAAAAAATTTGTTTTTTTCCATATAGAATTGAAAAAAAATCGATTAACCTAATTAAATGTATTAACAAAAAATTATTTTCTTAATGCATCTTCTTCCCTGTCTGTTTTTTCGCGTTCTTTAACTTGACCACGAGGAGCTGAAAGTGCCGATCGATGGTCTCGCAGCCAAAACTTCACGTATGGTTGCGGCATACACATTTCACTGCTACTGGAAAGGTAGAGTAGTGGGATAAGTTCTACAAACACTGGCAGTCTTGGTGCAGACAATTGTTCAAGTAGTGTTCGACTTGACGTTAGGCCTAATTTGTAATCACACTCAAAGAGTTTTCATAGAATTGCTTGAGAGTATATGCACTATGCCCAGAAAATCCTGAGAGCATATGGAGTATACCCTATGGGAACACCACTGCCTATGTTTCGTGGATCTTAGCAAGGCCTTCGATAGAGTACAACCCTTTTTTGTACGTGAACATGCAAAAATGCATTTTGTATATAGCTATTGCAGCGGGAATGCTCGTGTAGCTGTGGTGTAATATCGGAGAAGGCTCCATCATTACTTCACTTAGAAAACAACAATAATTCAAGCTGGGAACACCTTCTGTCATAACAAATTACCGATTGTTTGATTTGATTTAACAGAACAATGATAAAAACAAAGAAGCCCTCCGTAACTAGATAATGGTTGGAAATAAGACATGAGTTTATTGACATTTTTTGCTTCTTGTAGCATCCCACATCACACCCTTAAGTTTGGACTATACCTTTTGAATCACTATGTATAAAGCGACAGTAGGTCCTGTGTTAACGTGTGCTATAGAAACGCGTACTGAAACCAAGAAGACTAAGCCGAAGATACAAACATCTGAAATGAAAACACTCCGTGATGTATTAAGAATTACAGTGCACGGTGGGCAAACCAACACATCCATTAGGAATAGATGCTAAATATAGGATACTGTCAACTGGTTAAAGGAAAAAATACGACAATGGAACGAACACATAAACAGGATAGAGGACGATAAAATAGCAAAGATATGTAAAACAATGGTTTCATTTAGAAAACGACCACCTGGGAGGCCACCTAAGAAATGGATAGTGAGCTGGGATTTATCGTCCGTGGAATGAACCTAAATTAATAAGAAGAAAAAGTTTATACATTAGCTCCATGCATTATTATGGTCGCATAGACGGCCGAATTTATTCGTGCGGAAACAAGTTATTGCCAGTCATAGGTCAGCATATAAGAGCTCGCGCAACATTGTTGTCCCGTAGCGCGTTTTTGAGGTTGGCAGTTCCTTATTATGTGGCAACTATTTCAGCAACATAACGACCATTCAAATAATTTTTCGATGTCGGTAGATGTAATAATTCCCAACGCGTTGACTACAAATCTAAAATTCCGTTTTCCTTTTCATTGTTGGTCAGTGGAATTTCATTTCGACTTTTTATCAGATTATCACTCGACCATCAATCGTTTCAAAAACGTCTTGTATAGTGACGCTCTACACCAACGATGTCCTGAGAAGCCTCCTGTCCATCTCATTGTGTTACAGCCGCCGTAAACTGAAGCTGTTCGTTCTTAATTTCTTTACTCGACAAGCTTCGCTCATTCGGGCGTGTTTTCTCTAGCGTTTACACTTAACGCTACTAATCCAAACGGCTGTATTTTGAGTTAAGTTGAATATGTTCTATTAGTAAGGAATGCACGTTGTAAATTATTACCATTGTGGATATGTTATACTAATTTAAGCAATTCATATTGTGAATTACCGTAATTTCGCAGGCTTTATGAGTTAAGATTTTCGATTCTCCAATACTTTCTATGTAAATAACATACTCTTCCTTCGTAACGGTAAAGTCATTATTTTTCGAGATATTTAATGTTAACATAAAGCTGAACAGTTATTTTGATTTTAATGTGTATTAATTATAACGGTGTTTTTTGTCATAAGATTGCATTTATTACGCAAATGAAACTTTAATCCTTATTAACAAAAAAACATAATGTCATTTAATTAAATTTATTGAAACGAATACATTGATGCATTCAACATAAAAACAAATTGTGGTTCTGAAAAGAACCATTTTGTTATAATCTAAATAAAAACAATTTTAATAACACGAAAATATGAAAAACCTTTTATAATAAATGTTCAATGTGACCCCCGTTTACCTCAATAAGCTTATCAATTCTTTTCCTAAACGATCTTAAAACTTTAAAAAATATGTTTGGCTGATTGGCAATAAAATTAGCGGAATTTACTATTTGCTGCCATAGTTCTTGACGATTATTTATTTCTTGTGAGTATACCAGCAATTTTTTGTTAATACAGATTAAAATTTCATTTGCGTAATAAATGCAATCTTATGACAAAAAACACCCACATAATTAATACACATTAAAATAAAAATAACTGTTCAACTTTATGTTTAACTTGAAATATCTCGAAAAATAATGACTTTATCATTACGAAGGAAGAGTTTGTTATTTACGTAGAAAGTATTGGAGAACCAAAAAAGTGTGCTAAAATGGCAATTCTGCCAGTGGCGTAGAATTTGGAAAGGGTCAACCAATTACTTGCCCCTGTCGTACTCCCCTGGTAGTAGCCAGAAACGTTTATTTAACATAATTTAGTATGGTTTACAGTGTCTACACTTCCTGCCAAATATGATACGGATACGTCAAATAGTTTTAAAGTAATGGAAAAAAATCACTTTTAAATTTTTAAATAAAAAGCCCTATATCTCAGTAAGGAGCCACATTTTATCTAAGTGATTTTGGTTAAATATTAATATTTTGAGCCCAGGATTCTACAGTTAAAATATTTCCAATTATTAATGAAACACCCTGTATAAATGTATAATAAGCGAATAATTTTATATTATTTATAATGTTAAACTAAACTAAAAAAAATGTATTCAAATTCCCAATTGACCAGGTATCGGATCAGCCGGTTTTCGACATTACAAGAAAAATAGATGTGAAAACTAAATACCAGAAGTACTGGGGCATGAATGTCAAAAATAAATTTGACAGCGTCAGTAAAGAAAGTGGTTGACAGCTTATTATTGGAAAGAAATCCAAAACGCCACCCCACTACCCTAGGAATCGCCGGTTTCTACGCGCAACTTGTTAGATGTATTCGTTGATAATCTTGCAGACCTCAAGTTATTGCATTTTCCCGTAGAGCAACGAAATTCCGTTTTGTTTAATATGCCTTTGAAAAAATAGATGACGAAATGGTAAATCCTTTGAAAACGAGCACAGTACAGTGAAGCTCTCGTCGTTTAAACGCTTGAAAGCATTTTTGTCGAATCTTCGTGAAGCATTATCTAGAACTGATTACACATTTTCTAAACCGTCAATTTCCAACCTTCCCAAAGCCGCACACACACAAGGCAAATCACTCATGCAATTTATGTGAGGCCAGTCACTTGTTATCACGATGTCCCCAATTTTTCAAAAAATCCCTCCATGACAGTTATTTAGTTGTAAAACGTAGAAAATTGCGCTTAAATTACCTTTCGCATTCGTATATTCAAAAGAACTGCACGTCGTCGTTTGTATGTCGCACGTGCCGATTAGACTACCATTCACTGTTATATTTTCCAATTCTATAATAGCAGAAAATGTAACTTCGCGAACAATCACATAGCAACGTAGTGTAATGCTCAATCAGTAGTATGGACTGTTGCTGTTAATCAATCAGTAACCCCTCAAGCATGAGTTCTCAAATAGTGTTTACTAACACTTTTGATGGACGTGCTACAATTTTGCTGTCCACCGCATTAATAAATATTATTGATGTGTGGGGTAATCCTCGTAAGGTTCGCGCCTTATTAGATAGTGCAAGTCAAGCTAGTTTTATTACAACGAAATGTGTCAATAAATTAGTTTTATCTCGATCTAAATATATACCTATCCGAGGTTTAGGACAAATTTCTTCCACTGCATCAAGCGTTCGTTCACAAATTTGTGACTTTGCATCGGTTGTGGAATTTCTGATAAGAGAAAGTATTTGCGCTTCTATGCCAAATGCTCACTTCGTTTCAAATTATTTTTGTTGGGGACTGTATTCTTCGAATTGTGTCACCCTGTATTCCAACATGCTGTCCAGTTTTCTGAAAACCGTGAAATTTAAGAGCTCTCGTCCAAGCTCCTCAAAAAGGTCCATCGTTCTTTGTCCTAAAATTAATTGGTCACCATCGTCGAAGAGTGACTAGCTCTTGCTTGTATTCGTGGGCTAATTCAATTTGTGTACATACCTACTCCGTTTCGTCGTGAATTACGCGTATATCTTGTATTGGGTTTTCGAACCCCCATTCAGCGTTACGAAACCACTTTCCTCTGACAGCTATACATACCTATACCTAGGAGGTACCTACTAAAGGTAAGTGGCTCATTTTTGTTTGTTTATAGTCCACTTGTCGTCTGTTTATATTATCATGTCGTAATTAATCGTTCATTTATAACAATAACAAAAAAATCTAATCAATGCATGTTGTTAATGCTTTTAGTTAAGTGTGTGTAAATTCACTTAGTTTCTTTGTGTTACTTACTTGTTTTTTGTTTCAGAGCAATCGTATTATCGTTATAAGTAAAAATGGAAAGTAAAGTACCTCCCTTATTTTAATTTTTTTATCCATCCATTTGTTGCACTGTTTTCTACACAAAAACTTAAAAAGTTATATGGTGTCTATTTAAACTTGTTGTTGAGATCATTTATTATTACACCGAAGGTGTAAGCAATAACAAGATTTGAGATTTGTATTTAACCTAATATATAATTTTAAAACTAAAAGAGTTGCCAATGGTGGACATTGACATTTTGTATACAAACTTTAACGCAAAAATTGCAACTAAAAATTAAAAAATGTAGGAGTATTTCATGGTAATTTAACTAACTCTTTATCGAAACACTAGCTCCTGATTAGCCGAGAATCAATAATACGTTTTATTTCATTCTGTAAACATGATCTTGTGTATTGTAACATGGCTTTTATGACCCAAAGGTCTACAAAGTTGCTAAGTAGTATAACGAACATCAACAATGTAGTATACCAACACCAAAAAACTGCATAGAAATCATGCACACCAAAAATTCACAGCTCTAGCACAACGATGACGTAGTAGTCTGAAGCCAAAATTTCGAATCCTCGAATTTTGTCCATTTTGAGAATGTAAATAAAATAAAACGTATGCACCATGTGCATAATCACGATTAATTAAAAACGCTTCGCTTCGCGTTGAGCTTTAAATGTTCCCTCGTGTTACAGGTTACGTATTATACCCTTAATACATAAATAACTATTCTATTGCACAAAATATTTATTTATGCTTTAAGGGCATAATTAATGGAATACAGCAAGGGAGAATATTTAAAGTACAAAGCGAAGCGGTGTACTTACTTTAAATTTTTCGATTAATGTTATCTTGATTATGTATGTGATACCTACAACTTTTTATTTTATGTTGGTTCTGTATAGACAGAATTGACGGATTCAGTATTTTGGGCACATACTATGACGTCATTGTTGTGCTGGCGCAGCAAAGTTTTGGTGTGCTATCGTTTCCATGTAGATTGTTCGCGCTACTATTTAATATTGTTAGTGTTTGTTATACCGTTTATGACACAGTATACGCTCCTTCATTTTTCGTAGATTCTTTTGTTTGTTTTGACTTATAATCTCATATGAGCATTAATTCTTTCCGGTAATTTTTTAGAGTGCACAGAAACAACGTATTAATCGGCACGAGCGGTACACGAGCGCCGATTACGGTGTTCTGTGCACCATAAGAAAATTACCTGACATGAATTAATGCTAGAATGTAGATTCGGCAAGAAAAACGTAGCGACACTGCCATAAAAAGTAAAATTTAAGTTTTACTCGAAAATAAAATATCAAGTGATATTAAAAATGTATACATAGTAAGTTGTTAATATGTTGGTGGTACTGTAAGTCTATGTCAAATTCAAGGTTAGCAGGTTAGATTTTGCGTCAGTTTTGAGAAACAGACTTACAGTGCCCACAACATATTAACAACAGTGAATGTCAAAAAATGATCGCCTATAAATTTCAGTTAGGTTAGTTAACTTAAAAAAGATTATCAATAATTTTTTTTGTTGGCTTGGAAACCATACTAAAATTAATTTTTCTATTGGTTCTTAACCCAGATATGCCTAATGTACTATATGTGGTACGGCCAAACAAGTCTCAGCCTGCACGGTGGCGGAGTGGCTGCAACATTTGCAGATGCATGAAACCATTCAGTATACACGAGACAACGCGGGTGTCAGCATTCAATTGACTTTTCAAACCTCGTTTGTGTTTTGTTCCGCTTCAAAGTCAGCCAATAAATAGAAATGGATGATCTCAACATCCGCTTCGCAAGGTAAGTTGATTGCAAATAAATAAAAAACTATAAAAATTTCGTTCAGTGAAAAACATAACCTCAAATAGTGATGTTAGCAGTCGACATTCAAACATTCAAGTTATTTTCAAAATCTGTGGTAATTTTTGGGGCTGGAAAAGAGGTGTACTAAATATAGTACATTAGGAAAATATGTGTCTACAAATATCATTTAATTATAGGGGGTTCTCGCTTCATGAAGCTCTTGCAATGTTAGAGGACAATGATGAAAATGTCCGTAGAGTCGACAAAATCATGATGTAACGGAAGATTCTGGAGGTGAAGATGATCTCACCATTGATAATCTACCCGCAAACCAACTGAAGGCTCCTGCAGAAATTATCTTTCAAGACGATGACCACCACAGCGATTTTTCATCGGATGACAATTTACTCTTATCCCAACTGCGAACAAACGTACCGATAAACAAACAGAAACAAACAAAACCACCTGCGAAACAAAAGAAGCATTACGATTGGGTCGTAGAAGATTTGGCTCCGATTACAACAAACTTTGACAATAATTATAACGTGCCAAATCTAGAGAGTCCTTTGGAACTTTTTTCAAAGTTTTTTGATGAGAAAGTAATAGACACTATTGCATACTTTAGCAATAAGTACTCTCAACAAAAGAACCGGAGACCAAACATAGAAAGCCATGAAGTCAAGGCTTTCATCGGAGTTCTGATCCTTAGTGGATATGTACAAGTGCCAAGACGAAGGATCTTCTAAGAACGCAACAAAGATGGTCACAATGACATGGTTACGGAAGCTATCTCAAGAGACAGATTCGAGTATTTGTTCTCGTATCTTTATGTCTGTGACAATCAGCAGCTTGAGCAACGCGACAAGTTCACAAAAGTGCGACCGATTTTCACACCGTTGAATGAAAAATTCATGGAGCATTCGCCTCCAGAGGAGATGCACTCAATCGATGAAGCTATGGGCCCATACTATGGACGTCATGGGTGCAAGCAGTATATTCATGGAAAACCTATACGATATGGCTACAAGTTGTGGGTTGGGACTACCAGGTTGGGTTATTTGAACTGGTTTGAACCGTATCAGGGAGATTCAACAAACATTAGTGAAACGTATAAAGATCTTGGAGTTGGTGCAGGAGTGGTCTTGGAGTATGCTCAAGCTCTGCGCAAAAAATGGCTAGAGATGAAGTTTCACCTTTTCTTCGATAATTTCTTCACTTCAATTCCTCTGATAGAAGAGTTGACAGCACTGAATTTTTACGCTACCGGTACGGTGAGAGAAAACCGATTGAGGGAAGTCTCACTGGTGGAGTCAAAGGATATGAAGAAAAAGAGCCGAGGGAGTTACAATTACGCGAAAATCAGTGATCAGAATTTGATTGCAATAAAGTGGCACGATAATAGTGTGGTTTGTCTCTGTTCGAACTTTGCGGGAGTTGCACCGATCCACATGGTCAAACGTTATTCACAGAAGGAAAAAAAGAATATCCAGGTGGAGCAGCCTCATCTCATCCACATGTACAATGCCAATATGGCAGGGGTCGATCGATCTGATCAAAATATCAGTTTGTATCGAATTTCTATTCGGGAAAAATGGTATATTCCTTTGCTGATGCACTCCATTGATATGGCAATCCAGAACGCTTGACATTTACATCGCCGAAGTGGAGGAGATTTGGACCAGCTGAGTTTCAGAAGGAGAATTGCTTGTACATTACTTGTTCAGAATAAAAAAAGTTTGTCTTATCAAAAAGGACATGCAAGTAGCTCCCGAGACAATGATCTACGTTATGACGTCTGGACCACCTTGTCATTCCTCAAGAAAAACAAACCCGATGTGGTCATTGTCACCAAAGAACCACTACAAGATGTTCAAAGTGCGATATCGGGGTGCATGTTAAGTGTTTTGTGCAGTTTCACACCAAAAAATAATTGTTATATTACAAGTGTCGATGTGCCTAATGTACTACATGTAGTACTGCTGAAATTTTGCATTTTTTGGAAAAAAAATTTTTTTTTTTGAGTTTGTGTAATTTTTGTATCATTAATAAAGTGCAATTCCAATAAAATGATTATTTTTAATTTTCAACTTACCCTTTAGGCATATCTGGGTTAATTAGTGTAGTACGATTTTCAGCATAATTTCACTTACCTCCACATGTTTTCATCTGGAGAGTTCTTTTGTTTCGTGTGTTCTGATTAAAACTCGCATCTAAAGCTACCCGAGCTTTCTTATTGTTTCATAAGTAACGAGTTGGTGTTGCGTTTTGTGTATTTTAAATAATAACATTTATGTGTTGAAGCGCAACGTGAATAAAAGAGCTCCTTTCACCCCGAATAATAGCTTTTACCTGAATGTCCAACATCAATGTATAACTCAATAGAACTTACCTCCTATTTATAATACAAATTTACTCTGTCGTCCCTGAGGACGCACCGTAAGATGCGCACCCCGTAAACATGTTTGTTTATATCACACGCTTCTGCGTGAATCATGTTTGTTTACAGTAAGGACTTCAAGGTGAATAGACTTTTAGATATTTATAAAGCACGCTACAGCTCGACTTCGTCTCGACGTTAAACGATTCACTCGTGGATAAAATTTAACTTTATCGTCTTGTATAATAAATTACTATTAGTACGGCTTGGTATAAAATGAATTTTTACCAAATTACAGTTCAGATGGGATCCAGTTGGCAGAGTTAGCTTAAAAGGACTATACATTATTGTAGGTAAAGTGGTATCGGTGTTTACTGTATGCGAAAATATTATTAAAATAAAATATTCTAAATTATAGTGGATTGTTAAAAGAATGGTTAATGCTCTGTATTATAAAACTTTTTATTTCCGAAATATAATTTACTTTGAGAATAAATTAATTTATTCCGTAGATTTGCGTATTATAAACGCAAATTAACTTTATTATGCTAATAAATCTGTACAGGTTAACTTTAATTCATTTTTAAAGTAAACAAAAGCGCATCAAAACGTTAATGCTTATAACATTTTATTCATTAGTAAACAAATTTTGATGCGCTTTTGTTTATTTGCCTATTAGTTTACTAGGAAAGTAAATTTACTTTACAAATAGTTATCTAATGACTTATTAATCGTTTATAATACTGGCCATAAATCATATTAATTTATTGCTCAACAACACTCATTTTTAACCTAGCATCCATTACATCTTGCTATTATACAGGGTGTTTTATAAAGTACGGAGGAGACTGAACAGGTAGATAGAGCGGACAAAAATAAATTTATTTTCTTAATAAACTTGGCCAAAACCCAATAACATAAAAATAACAGCAGTTTAAAGTTCTTGTTAATTAATGCTAACTTATTGAATACAACTGATATTAATGAGGACAAATTAGAAAAAAATATCATTTGTTTTCGTTTCCCTAGAATCGTATTTCTTACAACACCTGATAATTTGCTGTTAAGGTAGTTTAATGTTAAATTATGCAGAAAACACACACTAAAAATAAGACACCTTTTTAAATAAACGGTATTTTATGAATTACAGTTTTGTTATTAAATAAGCCACAAACAATTTACCATAACAAAACCATTCACATTAGGTGTTGCATTTCAACGCACATTTGCGCTCGACGAATCCAGTTTTCCGTTACTCTTGAAAATTGTTGGCGTAATTGCTCTGTTGCAGCGCTGATGCGAAGGCGCAATTCGTTGATTGTATTAACTTCGGTGGCATATAGCAATTCTTTCATCAGAAAAAGTCGACTGGGTTGAGATCTAGACTGCGTGCTGGCTATGAAATGAAACCATGTGACCGATCTATCTTTGCGGAAAAATGGTGTCGAGGAAATCTCGTACAGCATGACTAAAATGTGAACGGCAGTCGTCATGCATAAATCACATGGTACGGCGCACATCCAAAGAAAAATCTTCGAGGAGCTCTGACGAAGCTTCTTGTATGTATGTATGTATAATAGATAACCTTAATTTACCTTGCGGTGTAGAGGCTGGTATTTTATGTCTTCTTGTAAAAACTGTAAATAAGAATGGTCATTAAGGCGTGCTGGTAATTCGTAAGATCCAATTAAGGTGTTCAAAATACCAGCCACACAGATCCAAACTAAAACGCTGCTGAAATTGCTCTGGCGAATCGCGTGCGGATTTTAATCAGCCTATATGTGAGAATTCTGGAAGTTGAGAACACCATTCCTAGTAAGATAGCATTCGATCGTCACCAGTACGTGTATTGGAAATTCTGCTTCCATATTTATGCGATTTAGCAGCCATTTACAAAACTGCTGCCGCAGCGGATAATCGGTAGGAGTCAGTCCTTGCACGTTTTGCAGCTGATAGGGGTACAAATCATTGCTGCTTGATGTGCTCCAAACAAAGAATGGAAAAACTCCAACTTGTTGGGAAATTTGGCCTGTACTCGCTGTTGCATCAGCATCAACAACTTCTAAATGTTCTTCCACCAGATTCACCCCATATTGATTTAGTCTGCCGCCACCATGACATTTTTTAGGTTGTAAATTTCCAGTCTCTCTTCCCCGTTGGACTACTCGAAGAAAAGTATTTTCGGAAGGCATTTGATGATCTGGTCAGCGGTTCTCCATCAGTGAAAACCAATTGTTAAGCGTTTAAAGAAATATTTGAATAGCCATAATTTTTATGTTAGTTATCTTTTATCAATCCTTTAAACTCAACATTGTTTATTTAACTCTCAAATATCCCCTGTTTGATCTTAAAACGTAAATTACTACCTCAGTTTGTAAAGAATGGTCGTTAATTTATTCAATTTTAACTTGCTGTAACTTTTTTGGTGTTGGGTTTTGGTCAAACGTTCATTAAGAAAATAAATTTATTTTGGTCTCTTCTAGCCACCTTTTTAGTCTCGACCGTACGTTATTAAACACCCTGTGTATTGTCTATCGTTAATACAGTTTTCTATATTAGCAAAACCAGTGGAGCTAGACTTCCTAGTCAAATAGCGGCCTTACAAAATTAAAAATTATAGCGAGTGCCGGATTTCATCACATTTGCATCAGAAATAAATATTAAAAGTTAACGCTACACTCCGACTTCAGTATTGGCCAAAGGAATTCAAGAAAGCGGAGATAATACTCATCCCTAAACCCGGCAAAGATCCCAGCTATGCTACATCCTACCGCCCTATAAGTTAACTACCTGTGACTTCCAAGCTCCTTGAGAAGCTTGTATTACGAATCCTCGACCCTGAATTCACGGCAGCTAACTGGATCCCGGATTACCAATTTGGCTTCCGTCGACTTCACTCAACTATACAACAGTGCCACCGCATCACACACGAGATTAATGCGGCGTTCGAGCAATCAGCCTACTGCGTAGCCGTCCTTCTGGATATTCGTCAGGCGTTCGACAGAGTTTGGCACAGAGGACTCAAACATAAAATTCAACAAATCCTACCTTCTCAATTTCACAAGCTCTTGGAATCCTACTTAACAGAGAGTCAATTTAGAACACGCGTTAAGGATGAAGTCTCAACCGTGTATCCAATTCAATCTGGCGTTCCACAAGGAAGTGTCTTGGGACCATTCCTCTACACGTTATTCACCTCCGACCTCCCAACCACCTCAACCACAACTCTAGGCGCATACGCTGACGACACTATCATCCTTGCGAGTCATACAGATCTGAACACCACATTCAAACACGTCCAAACCCACCTTAATCAACTTGAAGAATGGCTCACGAGCTGGAAAATAAAGGTTAACGAGTCTAAATCTATCCAGGTGACTGTCACTTTACGCAAAGGACTATGCTCTCCACTCTATTTGAACAACATTGAGATAAAACAATCTTCAACAATGAAGTACTTGGGTCTTCACCTCGACAACAAGATCACTTGGAGGGAAGACGTTACTAAAAAAAGAAACACATCGAGCTTCGAATCAAAACCCTTCACTGGTTACTAGGCCGCCATTCACCATTATCTTTAAATAACAAACTCCTGATTTATAAGACCATCATCAAACCAATCTGGTACTATGGAATAGAACTTTGGGGCTGTGCTTGCAAGTCAAACCTTGCTATCATGCAACGATGCCAATCTAAAATCCTGCGCTCACTCGCCGACGCCCCATGGTACATCACCAACCAGATGATACACGACGACCTCTGCATCCCTCTCATCAATACAGTAATACACGACAGAACTACGAAACATCTCGACAAACTCGCCATCCATGACAATCCTCTCCTACATGAACTTCCGCACCACCAAGTAATCAGAAGACTCAAGCGCCGTTGGCCCACTGATCTCCATTGAAGAGGACCCCACCCTAGATGGGCCCCCATCACCTTAACAATGCTCCCCAAAGAGGACCTCTCACTGAAGGGGCCCTCACAACGTCAGTATCACATTTATTATATTAGCTTATAGGATCTTATTGTATTCTGATTGCTAATTTACTTAATAAAAAAAAGTTAATTGGAAGACGAAGGTTGAATAAAACAGCCAAAATTTCTTCAAAAACTAAATATAATCAGCATCCGTTTCGTTATATTACATAACTTCTTCAGACGTGGAAACACAATAAAAGGGGGTTACCTGTAATTTGTAAA
The DNA here is from genome assembly GCA_940337035.1 of Agriotes lineatus. Taxonomy (NCBI): domain Eukaryota; kingdom Metazoa; phylum Arthropoda; class Insecta; order Coleoptera; family Elateridae; genus Agriotes; species Agriotes lineatus. The sequence goes on along the minus strand of OW679197.1, from coordinate 148,840,320 downwards.
GAATTTCTGAATCTCCGTCCATCCCAATGATTTATTTATAAACCAGGTAACCGCATACAATTATTATTACAATGTTTTGATAATTTTCTATGTAACCCCCTTTTTATTGTGTTTCCACGCCTGAGGAAGTTATGTAATGTAACGAAACGTCACGTTAAATCTTAAGGATGCTGATTATAATCAGTTTTTGATGAAATTTTTGCTGTTTTATTCAACCTTCGTTTTTCAATTTTTGGAATAACCTGCTGACAGCTGTTTTTTTATTATAATGGAAAATTAAAAGTTAAGGTACACATAATTTTTTAATTATAATGAACAAGTTTAGTTAAAACAGTTAAAACATTATTCAAATTCCACCAGGTAACTTCTATGTATGCATTAAACAAAGATAGACCAAGATGCGATTAATAACTATTATCCTAGCATTAAAGCATAATCACGGTATTTTGTAAAAAAAAAACTTAATTCTGGGATACTAGATTTTAACCCTCGCCGTACTGAATGCAAAAAGTTACATAGAGTACGGTTCGGGGTACATTTCTACCCCACGAAAAAAATTACGTTTTTAACTCATCTAATGGTACTTGATACTATACTAGCCTTCAACTTGATAAATAAATAATTACCAGAAAAAAATAATTTATTTTGATGAATCAAAAACTTGCAAAACAAGAAAAATGAAAATTATTATAAAGTAAACTTAAATATTACCACATCCAAAAGCAATTTTAAACATTAAAAGTTAGTTTTTATAAAAACCAAACAACTAATTAAACAGCGTCATCGTTTGTTTGTCGCAATTATTGGTCGTGCATAACCTAAGGTTACTAAATCATAAAGGTCCGCCAACTGTGCAAACATATATCTTTTCTCTCTTTTAATTTGGGGTTCCTGTCATTAGTGTCGCACTCTCACTCTCACTTTCTTACAATGCTCTGTCATTTTTAATTTGGGGGAACAAAATCGTGGAATGAAATGGCGGTACCTTTATGTATTTAGTGACCTTAGCATAACAGTTCTTGGTACACCACAACATTATAACGGGTTCTTTGGAAGCTTGTAAGGCGCCAAGAATAATAATTAGTCCCAAATAAACCCTCATCTCAATAATGTATGTTGGTTTCCAAGTACGTGGTGGTTTATTTGAATTATGTTCATTCCAATATCTATAAGAAAGAATAAAACCGAAACCTTTATCTAATTACTCTTCTTAACGTGGAATTTCGGCTTAGACCGCGTAATATTTGTAAATGAACACCCAGCATTTTCTGGCTTAATGTGCTTGCACCTTGTGAAGTCGAGCGACATCAAAACTGTGTTCACGAGCAAGGAAACCTTGGGTAACGGCTTCAGATCGGTAAAAGGCAAGATTCCAAGTTTAAAAACCGCTGGCGTATATCGCATTCCTTGTTCTTGCGGCTCGAGTTACATTGGACAGGACTGGTCGTTCAGTTGATCTAAGACTTCAAGAACATAAAGGCGATTGCAAACACAAACGCATCACAAAATCAGCCGTAGCTGAGCATACGTTTACAAATGGGCACACTATAGAATTTGAGCACGCAAGAGTACTTGCCAGAATACCTCACTACCTCCCGCGAGTGATACGTGAAGCCATAGAAATAGAAAAACATCCAAATAATATCAATAGGGAAGATGGCTTTAAGCTTAGTAAAACGTGGACCCCTGCGATACATGATCACCGGGCACGGAGGACTATAAATAGCTCCACACCGACCTTCGGTTCTTAGTGCGACTTTCACTCTGATGATGCAAGCTGCAAAGTCTTGCGGAACGTTAGTGAATATGGATGCACAAACAGCAAAACGGCCAAATCTGCCTATGTAACCTCGTTCTCAAGATACTCAAACAACACGAACCACCAAAGAGCATGACCATCGCGAGGATTTTTGCTCGACTTCACAAGGTGCAAGGCACATTAAGCCAGAAAATGCTGGGTGTTCATATACAAATGCTACACGGTCTAAGCCGAAATTCCATGTTAAGAAGAGTTATGCGAGTAACCGCGAAAGCCTCAAACAGTATACCTTCATCTAAGCATATTTTACCAAAATAACAAAACATAATTATTACATTTTCCGCCCTAAGATTGGTTTGGCGTATAATGATTTTCAATATTTCATCGGTCAAAAAGAGACTCAAGGCATCGAATTCGGAGGAAATGTTAGAACTGTATTGATTCAAACCCGGTGTTCTTTTATAACATTTTGTTCAGTACTGCGGTGGGTTTTGAAGGGCATTTTGCTCCATTTGGCATGGTCTTTTATTTGATAAAATAAATCATTTCTTTGTAAATCCTTGTCAGATGGCTCTGCAACTACAGCCTCCGAATTGAGATTTTCGGCCACAATAATGTCGTCAGCATCTTCGACCACTTCTGGCTCGCTATCACTGTCATCTTCACTATCAAGATAGACATCAATCAAATCTGAGTAATAGTTATGATATAGTTCTAACTCAAACTCCGTCAATTTCTTGGGATTACGTACTTTTATCTTATTAGGCATACTAATAATATAAACTTATGAATAAAATAAAAACATATAAAGTTTAGAAACACAACAAGACCACCTACGTATGAATTCTAGACAGGAATTGCAAATTCCTATTAAAATCGTGAGAGGTTATAACACGCGATTTCTCTTGCGCATGTCTTACTGGCCTTAAAAATATATGGCACGGAATACAATGCGGGGTACAAATGTACCCCATGTCAGTTTTTTTTTTTATTAGTTTTTTGGGCTAGCTTTTTGCAGAATGGTCCAAGAATCCTCTTTTGCAAGCATTAATAAAGCATAACAAAAATTATGAAAGTATATATTCTTCAATTTTCAAAATTATGACAGCAAAATCACCGATGGGGTACGTTTGTACCCCGCACCGTACGGCGAAGGTTAAGTCATATATCTCTACATCATGAATATAAAGCGCTAAACTGTATTCTAGCTCATTTGGTTGCCTATGTTCACATGATCCATCCACCACCAATCTGTATATAGCACCAAGGAGATAACATGCACAAGAAAATATAATGCATTGCTTGAGTAAGAAAGGAATAAACATGGAAGTAAATATTCGAGTAGACTTAAAGCTCATTTTAATAATGACATATGTCAACTAAACACGCCTATTAATAGCTATTTGTGCAATAGGTGCTTTTAGCACGAGTTTATACACAAGATTTTTTCTGCGGCCTTAAATTTACTGTTATTAATCCATAAATGTCGATTTAACAAAGGTTTGCATTTATGACAGTTATAATTTATGTCATAGCAAAGATATGACCTTGACGACACGCAAGAAGTAACTAGAACAACTTTACAACCTTACTTCCAGTTCGAAATTGTAAATTCCACACCAGCTGTTTACTTTTAGCACATAGACTAAAAGTAAACAGTTGATTTCACTTTTATCACGCTGATTTATAAAACATCATTTTTAGTGAAACAAGCTAGTCCTAAAAGGCCTGCTTTTGGTAGTAGTCGTAGAAAAAAAAATTTTTTTGTATGACTATCTCTTGCTTTCTCAAGCCAAGCATTCTACACCGCCGTTCATTTGAAGTGGATCACTTAAAGAAACTAGTTTCAACGACTTTTTCATAACAAATATAGTATGTATTATTGCCAGGAAGCGAGTTAGCTATTGTTTTAAAGGTATTAAGTAGCCATATGTTATTTTTAAGTCAAATCATTTTTAATAAGTAGGCGACAAGTCAACGATGCATAACTTGTAGTAAAGAGACTTGAAGATTTTAGTGTTTTGTGTGTTGTTTGATAAAAAGTGATTAGTAATTAATTATTACTGTTTTAAACAACTCCACTGCGTCGATTTGACTTTACTACAAGTTTAGCATTGTTGACTTATCTCCCACTTATTAAAAATGATATGATTTGAAAATTATATGTGGGTACTTAATACTTTTTAAAACAATAGTTAACTCGATTACTATTCATAATGCAAATTACATTTTGCTATGAAAAGGTTAGAAAAATGCCGTAGAAAGTAGTTTCTTTAAGTAATCCACTTCAAATAAACGACTGTGTATTTTTTTGTTCAGGTTATCCTATTGCTGTTATAGTACATAATTATGGTCCCATCGGTATATTAAATGTTCTGCGGTGTGTTATTGAAACCCCCATGAAACATTTCACTTCTAAATCTTAATTATATAAAGAGAAGGAAAAGGGGAGGAAAAGCAAGAAGATTTCACTTAGAAGTAAAAGGTGAAAACATATAGCACAAATTAAAAATATCTGAGGTATATTAATCGTATACAATGTTTAAATGTAAATATGAAATAACCAGACTTTAATGTACCAGTGTTTTATAACAATTAGTGTCTGAAGTATTTGACAAGTAACCAATTTACTAGCAAATACTTCATTAGCGTTGCACAATGGCGCGTAAAACAAGAGGGGATTTGCACGCCAGTATCAATAGTGACCCTGTGACAAACAGAATAATTTAATTGCCATACATTGCTAACCGTGCATTGGGTAGTAGAACAAGGTACGTCAAACATAGTAGTTCTACAGCAAACTCAACATTTTGCATTCTGTTTGTAGCACAGACTCTAATATTATATTAACAGACTTCCTACCCTAATCTTTAGACATATTTATTATACGTAGATACATATGTATTGACACTTATAACAAGTTTTTTAATGTATATACAGGGTGCTCCAAGATGTAATTTCTTTGGTGGGGTGATATACAGGGTATCCCAAGACGTACTAGAAATATTTTAGGAATCAATTGGGTAACTTATTTAGAATCTAGAAGGCTAGATAAACATATATCCTAAACTCAAACATTACCGAATTATTCTTCATTTTATAATTTCTAATAAAGATTCATAAAAATGAATTTACCAAATAATGTTTTTAATATTATACTATCGCCATTATTATTCACAAGAAATGATCTGGTCCCCCTGTGCGTATAAAAGCGATTCGGTATTTCGAATAGCATCTGAAGTCTGTTATAATCGAAGGCGTAATTTCTCCAAAATGTACTTCGGTGGCATAAACTAACTGTTTCGTGTTCATGTTCATGACCATGGCACTGGACCGCCTCTTCCAATCCACCTGCCTGAGAAATCTGTGTAAAGCCAATTTCTTACGGGTAAACTTGCATGACCTCCATCGTGTTCGTACAACATTTCATGTCCATTATTTAACGGGACATCTTCCAGCAATATCGGTAATGAATTCTCTAGAAAATTTTCGTAATTTTTAGTATTCAAATGTGTGCTAATTCAAATGGTCCAATTAAGCGATCATTTAGGATACCAGTCAACATATTCACACTTAGACTTTGGTTAAAATAGAAGCGTCGCCTTAAATGATGGATTTTTTTACCCATTCATGAAAATTTTGAAAATTAGTCTACAAAGCATTAGGTAATCGTCATGCGTCTGAATCCAGTTACAAAATCTTAAACTAGTTCCTGCATCATTGCCCAGAGCTTGAACTCTTTGATAATGGTATTAATGGAAACGCTCTCTTCTTATTGCTCTCCAAATCTAATGAGTAACAAAAGACTGGGTTGTGGTAAAATAATGGTGTACCTATTTGTGCATAATGAACCTGATTTCTGTATATTCCAGTATTCACAAAAAGTGTCCGCACACTTAATGTTGGATCTTCTTCTAATAAATTAAGAATTTGCTCCTCATTGTTTTCGGGCATGTTAACAGTATCATGAACAGCTGCATGCTATGGTTCGAATGCCCCCTAGCTCTCTTAACTGCAGATATAAATTAGTGAAAACTTCACGCGTAGATGATCTTCGGTTAGGATATCTTCTTCTGTATTTTTCATGAGCCGCTAAAGCATTGCCATCACATAAACCATACACATATATAATATCTGTGTATTTCGCGTTCGAAAATAATTTGGGCATTGTAATTAGGGTTGTTAACAAACTTTTTAAGACGACAAATGTAACTATTTAACTTTTTAATAATTTTACAGTTAACACTGAAAAAAATATTATTGTTTGTCAATAATAACGTTCAATGTTATGGAAAACAAGTAGCATCCATGGCCTAGGTGGTCCAAAAAATGATAAAATCAAAAATAACCCGTTAACTGTTGAGTTTAGGATATACAGATTGGTGGCAGAAAATGTGAATAGGTAATCAGATTTGCTAGAATACGGTTTATATTTGTTTGCGTTAGACAGAAATAGCCTAATATGCGACTAACATCCAGTATCCTCAGAACCAAGGTGTTTTGTTTTTATAAACGCTGTGTTCTAGCTTATTTGACTGCTTATGTTTACAATATCCACCACGAATATGTATGTTTATCTAGATTTTTTGACTCTAAACGAGTTACCCAATTGATGCCTAAAATTCTTTTCTTGAGTAACCAATTTACTATCTTGGCTAATAACCCACTTACAAAGCAAAATCACTTTTATTTAATAAATCATTTCTAGCAACCATTTCAATCAAGTCATTGAGGGCCCTGAAAAGAATGATTTGTTACACTTTTTGTTTAGGTGCTCAAAATTTTTTCCTTTGTCTTAATGCACAATTTAGACTTCGTGGTCCTTGATTGTCATTTTTACCGTGTGACTCACACAAAACACAAAACTTTCGAATTGAACCTTCCAAAAATCTGGTGTGATACACGCACACAACTTCCTTTTACAGTGATCTCATAATTAGCCAAACATTTTATTTCAAATTTTTAAGCATTTGTGAAAAAATTTCAAAAATTACAAATTCTACAAAAACGGTACAAAATAGAGCGTTAGACAAAGAGACAAATTTTCTCTAGAATTTTAAGCTGAATTTAAAAATGTAATAATATACCGGGTGTTCTATTTAAAATAGGAGTTAAAAAATTTTAGAAGTATTCAACTGGAAAATCATCTATCGTGGGAATACACATTAAAAATGTAATAAAAATGTGAAGTTTGAAAAATATCGTTAGAGCCGTTTTTAAAAAAATCGAAAAAAAACTGAAAAATCACTAGAGTAAACACCTACTTCCGGTTATGCTACTTTCTTCAAAAGCTTGCTGTCGTATCTACATAGTACACAAAACTTATACAGTGAGGTCGTAAAGTTTGGAATAAATTCAGTATTTCCTAACATGTACGTTTCCGGCTAAAACGCTCGGACCCGTCGATTTTTATTTTTATTTGAGCATTTTTTGAAATAAAATGCATACATACAGGGTGTCTCGTGTATGAGGTATGGCGTTATCAATGTTTCTTTTAAATGGAAACCCCATTTTTTTTATTACGGAATCTGAAAGAACGCATCTTTTTACATAGGGTAAGCTGATTTTTGAGTATAGATCAGATGATCAAAAATTAAGAAAAAATTTAAAAATTCCAAAATACTAAGTTTAGTAATTTCTAATACAACTAAATTAAATTTACAAATTGTGCACCGTTGTCTGCCTGAAAGTAACTAAGACGACCGATATGTTTTTTGTTGATTGCTGTCATTGATAAAAGCGTAAAATCACACTTCTTAAAATCAAATTTAGTATTTTGGTAATGTGAGCTATACCCAAAAATTACCTTACCGTAATTAAAAAGATGCGTTCTTTCAGATTCCAAAATAAAAAAGGGGGTTTCTATTTAAAAAAAACATCGATAACGCCATACCTCATACACCCTGTGCCCAAATAAAAATCAAAATCGACGGGTTCGAGCGTTTTAGCTGGAAACGTACATGTTTGGAAATACTGAATTAATTCCAAACTTTACGACCTCACTGTATATGAAATTTCAACGCCATACCTCTTTTCGTTTTTGAGATATTCTATTCACAGACACACAGACACACAGACAGACCAATGAAAAAAAAATGTATTTTTGGGTTCAGGGGACTCTGAAACGTGAAGATCTGTTGAAAACTCAATTTAAAATTTTTGGGGTGAATCCAATACTTCCTTTATTTGTAAAAGGAAGTAAAAAGTGATAACCATTTAAAGCACAACCGATAATTATGAACTGGCACAGAGCCTAATAATTGCTTAGCAAAGGGCATTTGTTTTACCAGACTTCTTAAAAAATCGGTATTGCTTAAAAGTGATTTTTTAATAACTTGATTATTATACGTACAAGATAGACAATGGTTATTAAATAAAACATTTTCAATTTGGGGTGATGTATCGCCCGACTAGAGAAATTAAAAATATCTTAGAGTCTATAAACTTTTTTTAAATTCCTCTCCGCCGAGTTATACCCTTCTAAAGAGGGTGGTTATAGCAAAACTTTATAACAGCCAATAATACTATTACGGAAGCGTTCATGGTCATTGTCAGTGGTCCAATCCAGGAAGTCGTTCGTGACATAAGGAATTTGATTATACAAATATACAGGGTGATTCGCCAATAGTGTCTGATTTAACACCGTTTTTTCTGCAACACAATTTGATTGACACATGTAATTGACACTTTTGTTTCATTTCTCTGAAATAATGATCACACAATTGTATTCAAATTGAATAACATCGAAGTATTCTATGAGAGAGTAATTTTTGTTGCAGGAATAAACCCGCTAAATCAGACACTATTCGTGAATCACCCCGTATGTGTTAGAGAACCTGATTTATTTGAAAACTTGTTTAGTTCTTTAGTTTCTTCGTCAAACTCATATATTTTGCATAAAAACATGAAATACATCATGATCCAATGCAGAGTTGTTTTTCTGCAAAATGACTTGTATCGTAATATATTTTCCGTTGATCGTTTATTTATGCGTTTCATTAATGTATAGAAAATCGTCTATTAATGAATGATTTTTTATTAATAAACGATTTTTAAAAATCTGTTTATATTGATGGCACTATAAGTGTAGTTTTGACACAAACTGACGCAGATCCTAACCTGGTAACCTCGAATTTGACATATACTTACCGTGCCACCAACATAGAGTACCAACCTAAGAAAAGAAATCACAACCATTTGTCAAAACTTTAATTGTCAGATTCTTTTCATGGAATAAAATTAGGTTTTCTTCAAATTAATAATATACGATCAACGGAAAAATATTGTAACTAACTCGTATGTTAATCGGCGATTAATAATCTCTATGTCTAAATGTCTCGATTATTAATCGCTCTCATTAACATACTTGTTTGTTATATAACTATTATCAAACTTCATATGGTAATTAGCAATTTTTTTTTAAATCATTTTCAAATTGTAACAGTGGTAATGCTGTTAATTTTTGAGTAAATTTTGAAATTATTCGCATACAACAAACAATTGCTATTTTTAAAGCATTTAAAAATATCATTAATGTAGAGAATAAACAACAATGGTTCTAGATGTAAACCTTGCGGTACTCCGGATGTAATGGAAACACTATTTGATATATAACCGTTAAACGATACACACTGATTCTATCATCTAAGTAAGAATAAATCCATCGTGAAAGGAATTTAACTTATGAATTAGTAGAGGTGATCAGCCTTATCAAAGGCTTTACTGAACTCGGTAAACACAGCATATACTTCTAATCTTTCATCTATAGAGTTTTTATAAAATTTGTGAAAATAAGTAAATTTGATGAAACCCGTCTATTAGAACAAAAGCTATGTTGCTGCGATATAATACTTTTTTTGAATGTGTTGAAAATTACTTTGAAAAGAAGCTTTTCCAATATTTTGCCAAATATCCATAATTTAGAAATAGGCAGATAATCCGTTATCTGTATATTTAAAACGTGAAGCGTTTTCTTTCGACATCTATTTTGAGACTTCCACCGGGCCGATTTCGATAATTCTTTTTTTAAAGGAAAGCCGTTACCGTGTAGATGTGCACATAAGTCCTAAATTGAAAATAAATGGATAATTTTAAGAGTAAAACCAACATATTGTAATTTTCAAGTGGCTGCAGCAGGCCATGCAGTAGCAGTAAACCAAGTGTATTCTCGAAGTCAGCCTGCAGCGTTCTGCTGATATTTTGCAGTGCACTACTGTAACTACTAAATGTTTATTTGAAATCAATGGTCTGCTGATTCGTGAGACAAACGTCAAAATACATCATAAGAAATATAATCAAATACATGTAAAATGACAGTTAACGAAAATCGGTATTGCTCATACGCTGCAAGATGTTTTTTCTTCTTATTGTGATTATGTGGATGTGCTTATTTACATTATTTACACACTGGTTCATTGGTCTCCCTGTTGGTACAAGCATACGTATATTTTTAAAACGTATTCGACGTTGTCCGACACCTGTTTTTCATACTCTTCCATCTTCACAGTTTCTTTCGTTTAAGTTGAATTCAGTCATCGCTTTTGTAATCTATTATTTCAAAATTCTATTCGGCCTTCTCCTAGCTCTTCTTTCTGGTACCCTTTCCATTTTCGCTGTGCGCCTAGCATGTACGATGCCATTTAATAAACCACAAAGACAAACTCCTGATAAAGTATGAATATACAGGGAATTTATTTTAATAGTTAACATAAGCGTTTCATTTCTATGCCACCATTAATCATACAGGTCATTGCCATAGTTACAAATGAGACCAATAGATTAGAGCGTGTATTTTACAAGTTAACATAGGAGTTATTACTTGTCAAAACGACAATTAAAAGTTATCCTAATGTATACCACTGAAGGAAAAATAAAACACACAAGTTGTTCCTACGTATCTACTTTTTAGTTGCATACTTACTTCCAGTAACAAAATTAAAGTTTCTTATAGCAAGTACCTAATTCAAATTCGTATGTTAACTCATAAAATAAACGCTCTAATCTATTGATGTCATTGGTAACTATGGAAGTGACCTGTATGATTAAATGCTGGCATAGAAACGAAACTGCTATGTTAACCATTAAAATAAATTCACTGTATAATATTCGTCACAACCAGTATTAGCTATGGTCAAGTGTATGTAGCATGTCACGTGAGAGTAGTTTTGAAAACTTAAAAATTCAAATTTTACTTGATGGATGCGTTAAACATTGTCTACAAAGAAGTTTTGTAAATTGCAAAATATTTTTCAACGTTAGTGGTTTTTTATTTACTGTGGTTTTATCAGCTCGACGATGATATTTAAATGGCAGTTGCTCTCAAGACAAATACGTGTTATAATAGTGATTTTTAAAAATGCAGTATCCGTACAATTAGGACATATTGTCTTAAACTTAAATAAGGTTCACCTAAGAGTATATTCCAAGGCCTTTCATTCGAGAAAAGATATATCAATCGATAACACTGTGGTGGAGGTAGTTGACACAGTGCACTACCACATTGAGTTTCTCCACACTCTCTACCTTCCCGGACTTCTTCCAAATCGCGTGCCTTTGAAAGTTAGAGCACTTATACTACTGAGAAACGTGAAGACTGCAGGTGAAAGCTCCGCATCGTAACGTCACTGACGCCAAAATTTTCATAGGTTTTGGAGAAGGGGAGACAGTCTTCATTCCTCGAATAATCCTTATTCTTTCAGTCTATTCTTTTCAATTTAAGAGACTGCAATTTCCCGTAAAAACCTGCTTTGCCAAGACGATCAATAATGTGCAGGGACAGTCGCTGAATAAGGCTGGGGTCGACTTGAGGGAAGACTGTTTTTTTCTCGATCAACTTTATCTAGACTCTTTAGGGGTCAGTTCTACAGACAACTTCGTGGTGCTCAAACCAGAAAGGAAAACATCCAATATCGTCTACAAGAAGCGCTTTTACCCTCTATTCGACGGGATTGACTTCTACTTCACAGATCGTTACATAATAGAATCTGGGGAAAGGTAAGAAGCTGTAATTCGCCATATTAGTTCTTTTTACAAGTAGGGTCAAACCATTTTCAGGGCTTTTCGAAATTCATTCCTCCAAAGGAGCTAAATGTGGCTACCTGATTCTGTAAAGATCTACAACGAGAAAACTACTACAGGTGGGAAGCTGAAATTCGACATATTAGTTCGCCTTACAAATCAGATCAAGTAAATGTCAAGGTTTTGCAGAATTCATCCCTGAAAGGGGTTAAATAGGACAAATATGTTTTTCTAAATATCGCTCCAAGGAAACTACTACAACTACAGGAAGTTAAAATTGAGCATATTAGAACATTTTTCAAATCGGGTCAAATCAGTTTTAGAGTTTTGGAGAATTAATCCCCGAAAGGGGTTAAATGAAACAAATCTGTTTGTCAAAATATCTCCACGGGAAAACTACCACAGGCAGTAAGTTGAAACTCGGCATTTTAGATCGCTTTACTAATCGGAAATAATTTTTAGTTTTTCGAAATACATCCCCTCAAACTGGTTAAATAGACCAGAAGTGTATATAGAAGTGTAATAGCCACAAAGTAATTATTACAGGCAGGAAATTGAAATTCGGCATATTAAATCGTTTTACAAATTAGGTCAAATCAATTTCAGGCTTTTCGAAATTAACTCCCGAAAGAACTAAATGGGATAGATGCGTTTTTCTAAAGATCGACATAATACGGTAACTGCTGCAAGTAGAAAGTTGATTCAGCACAGTAGTTCGTTTTACACATCGAGTCAAGTCAGGGTTTTTCGAAATATATCCTCTCACAGGAAGTCGAAATTCGGCATATTAGTTCGTTTTACAAATCATGTAAAACCATTTTCAGGGTTTCGCAGAATGCCTCTCCTCAAAAGAGTTAAATGAGGTAGATCTGTTTTTTAAAGATTACCTTAACGAACTAACTACTACAGATAGGAAGTTGAAATTTTGCATATTAGATCGTCTTACAAATAGACCAAATCATTTCCAGGGATTTTTGGAATTCACCCCTAAACGGTGCTACGGTGTAAATGATCTCTTAGCGGTTGATACTGTGTGAAAAAATCTTTATTGCCGATATTCGGTTCGCGCCTATCGAAATTTGTTAGGTTGGCGATTTTTTTTGTGGTTATCGGATTTTGCAAACTCATGGCACTTCGCCCTTCGTCTCATTTTTACAGCGAAGCTAGCAGCTTGCACGGTTTTTCGGATTCTACAATCCGATGGGGAGTTAGTCTGCTTTTGACTCTTTGTGTGCCCCATGCCGTTTGGCGGAGTTTTGGTGTACAAGCAAATATTTGGACATTTAAGTCAGCGCCGATTGGCGGTCTTAGTTGCAAAAAAGCTTCTAAAAAAATCGTGCACATGGCCCATATTCTTGGGGCGAGTTAATTTGGAGTTTTGTCCACTCTCGCGTGATGCGCAACAAAATTACATCGCTCTTGCCTGAATATGAAAAGCAATATTTGAGTGTAAATATAATTGTATCACATAATGCCATTTTATAATCTTCTACGGAATTAATAAATTCGTTAAGTTGCAGTGGAATATATCCACATTGCCTAACACTAAAACTAGGATCAATAGATATTCCTTTGAAAAGTTTAAATGTGTCTACTGGTTTAATAGATGAGATAAGATTAATGGTACGCAATTTATTTATAACTGCTTAGATTTGGTATTAAATGGACAAGCCACAAGCCAGGCAGAAGAGTATTATTACTGTGTATAGATTAACACATAATATTGCAGTACCTTTTTGCCTTCGGAAAAGAAATTGTCCTGTACGCCTATCATTTGCGATAACAATTAATAAATCACAAGAACAAACTATGGATAAAGTGGGAATATATCGTATTGCCACAACCAGTATTTAGCCATGGTCAAGTATACGTAGCAATATCACGTGTGCATAGTTTTATAAACTTAAAAACTTAAATTTTACCTAATGAATCCTGCCAAGTTTTCTAACTTGCAAAATATTTTGCAACGGTTCCACTAGTTAAATTCTTATTCCCAGAATTACAAATTGGAGTTACGAACGCATTCTTCCAATTTTTTCGGAACACTTATTAAAAATGATGGTTAGAGGTTCTGCTAAAGTTGATGCACAATATTTTATAAGTATACTGGATATATTGTCAGGACCAGCCCCCTTATTGATATCATTGTATTCAGTGCCGATAAAACTTCATCCCTCAGAAAGGCACCTGTCAAGAGGGAGACAATGTCAAACTTTTTTTCGTCACCAAAAAAAAAATAAATAACTACATGTGGAATAAAATAACACTTTGCCCCATGTAGAAACGCTATTTTTCGCACTCCCAATAAATCTGATTCTGCAATATGCTGTCAGCGTGACAGCCAGCTTCTTGAAACGTCAAAATTAAAATAGTAGGTTCTGATAATGAAAAAACATACTTCGAAGCTTAGGAATTTATTAATTACCATGATGAAAATTGTTTAATTTTAGTTTTTCTCCTTTAGATAAAAAGTGGCACTTAATCTCCCTTTTGAGGGAGTAAGGTAGAGCTTTAAATATAAGTAGACTCGTAATGTTTTTAGGCAAAATAGTGCTTTCGAAAATATCTAACTAGACCAACATAAAAGTAATAATGAATTACCAGAGCACACCTCAAACACTTATAAGTGTATAAGTTCGTGTCCTGTTTTTGTTTGTCTGGTTCCATACAATGCACCTTCGATTAACCTAACAAATGAGTTAGTTGGGTGGCTTATAAAGGCGAGTGAAGTTCTAACGACACACGACCAGTTAATAACTGTAGGCAACAAATTGAAACTTTGAACTTTAATGGGCATAGTTTTATTCTTTTTATATGTACAGCGAGCGAGTTTTTTGTACGAGTAAAATACTCCAATATTGAAGCATCATTATTCGCATATTAAAACTGAAAATAAAACTGATGTAGTTTTACTTTCATTAGAAGAAATATTCAGCTAAATTGGTGTGTTTAATTTACGTTACAAAAGTTATGTTTAATTAGTTGTGTGTGTAATGCAACTAATTAAACATTACTTTTACCATTAGTTTCATTTTCAATTTTAATATATCAATACTAAAAGAACAGCTGGAATCAAAATTAATATCAATATTCACAATTTTTGTCAGTATCACCTTTCTATAAGCTCTCGCAACTGTTACGTTACATACGTAAAACAAAGTTACATTCGTTTTTCTAACACTATATCTTATACTGCTTCCATGGCTCATATAAACTAGCACCTTAAGTTGCCCTTAAAATACGATTTCTCTATAAAATACGTCGTCAATGACAACGTTACTTCATAAGATCTTAAAATACGTTGTCATTGACGACATATTTTATAAAAAAAAAAATTCATGATCCGAGCCCAAATTTACTGTAGAAGCAGAATAAAGTGACGTCATGATGAAGTGTTAGAAAATAATATTTTATTAGTCATTGTTTCTACAAGTATTATAACCATAAAAATTAACAGTACAACCGCTAAACTGATAACTTGGACCAGTACTTGAACTAGAACAGCCACATTCTTTCGAATTAGTTGATCCAGTGCTCTTGTCTTTGGTATCTACTTCTACAATTTTTGTTTCTTCATTTATTGCCAGTGTTCCATCACTGAATACCTGTCTGGCAATCTTTACTCTTTCTTCAAATGATTCTTCTATGTAAGACTCCGCCACCTTTGATGGTTCCCATCCGCCATGTCTCTTCAAAGAAGTACTATCACCACCTAGATGACAAAATTAAATTACTTCCAGCAATATAAAGGTGTTAAACAGCACCTGCGTTAACCAAAAGCGTTGCCGAACTGCGGCGAAATGAATGCTCTGTGTAACTTTTTGGATTTTCCAGATTAAGAAAAGTTGTAATTTTTGAGGAATTGCTCCAAAGGTGTTAATTCCTACGCTTTGGCGGCTACACTTGCCTTTATGATAATGTAAGAAAAATCTTAAAGGTGAGTTTTTGGGCATAATGCGACATAACGTCGATACAGCTTGATGGGGTTCACATCAAAACCTTCATTAATTATGCTGAATCTTCTCTCTTTGTATGTTTTACTATCAGGAATAAGAACGATCAGTGCATCACCACAATCCTGTATGTCACTGAATTTCATAGCGCACAATTCGCCTTTTCTGCAAGCCAGCGATTCCTAATATTAACGCAACCTACAAAATCCCATTCAGTTAACATTTAAAAATTATACAATTATTAATTTCTTACCTTCACAAATAAATATTCTTCATCTTCCGCTTGTTCTAATAATGTTTTAGTTTCTTCGCGCGTGAGGACCTTGGATTTTTGCACGATAACCGACATTTAATTTTGTTAAATAAGGAATAAGAGCACCAAACTTTTCGATGTCTATGTTTTCCTTAGCCTTCAATGTTGACTTTAACATCGAATACTCTGGCCATAAAGACGATGACGCTAATTTTTGGGACTGTAAGCATAATATGAATAAGTTTTTTAGAGAAGGTGAACATTCTACTACTACATAATTATCCACATATCAAGAAAGGCCAACACAACATCTTCAGTAACTTCCTTGATTCCCTTTTTACCTTTTCACTCCACAAATGATGTATATCCTTTCTCATAACACTTTTGGATTTGGTGGGTAGTAAACTACCCCGTAATTCATTTCCTTTTCTTACTAGATCCTCTGGAACCACATTTGGAACGTTTTCACTCATTTTATTAATAATTGTTTTTTTCAAAAATTTTTGATTTGGTTGTCATAACAGGTGATGGGCATAACCGGACAATTTTCATAACCGAATTATTTACATTCGAATGATATTAATAACCGAATGATTATTTGCATAATCATTCGAATAAATTTTGGCTTTCGATTCGTTTCGATTTCGCCGGTTTGCCGGTTACGCAGTTCAGAGTCATCTGCATCGGCATCGTAACTTCTAGATAGCAGAGGAACTCGGTTAGTCGTTAATTATAATAATTGTATAAATGATTTTTATTTGATTTCTAAGGAGTTTGTGCAATAAGTAATTGTGGATATGAATGAAATATATCTGGATACACCTTTATTGTTTTCGATTGTTGGCGATTTATAATAATGATTAATAATATATTCTTGTATTTGTATGAGTTTTACGACTCGCTATTCTGCATTAGCTCGATTACTCCTACATTCTTCCGATCTACAACCAAAACATAATATGTACATTATGTGTTATGTATTGGAAATTAAGAGGTATTTATTAAGAAGTGTAGAAAGAAAGAAATATGCGGGACTGCTTGCTAATCGCAATAAAAAACAGTGGTAAAACGTTTATGTTTATCGATCGGCCAGGTTAAAGGCGGCAAAAAATTTATTTATGTTCATATCATATGACCACGGATCGACCGCGAGCCTCAGCCGGCAAGGAAGCAAGGGAGAAAACTGTAGAGCCAGAGGCCCAAATGGTGTTTTCAGTACAATCTGCCTTGCTTATGGTTGTGAGTTATGAATGACGTATTATTTACAGAATTTCGTTCACTCGCATAGGTTACTTCAATAACCGGATAACCGGTTATTTTTCATTCGAATAAGCCCATCACTAGTCATAACTATCCACGGAAATCTTCACATTTTCTGTTCTGACTGACAGATGCCAAATAATTTATAAAATTTTCGATAACATTTCACTGATTAAACATTAATAGTGTTAGAAAAAATCTTGAAGACAACACGAGTTTTATAGTTTAAAAATCTAGTTGTCTTAATAGCTATTTTAGCAAACATCTCTTGCAGAATTAGCATTTTATAAAATTATTTTCGATTTATAGAATAAATGTTTTAGCAACCTATGCATTTAAATTCGCTTTTACTTTTTTCGCTGCCGGTTTTGCATTTGTTTTATTGTGTAATATTTTGTTAAAATACCTATTCCAGTCTGCCATCGCAGTAAATATTAAATTTCGGTTTCTATAATAAACAATGGAAAACGACTTACAGACGACTATAAATTTATATAAATATTACACACTCATTAGGAATGGCTAACGACCCAGAATATAAAGTTCTTACTTTTTACGTTTTTCCATTATTTGTGTATTTAAGGAGATTCCTGTTTTACGATATTCTGCTATTACAGTTAACAGGAGTAATTTTTGAGCCATGTAAACTGTTTAGACAGTAATCAAGATGTGAGGACAAGATGAAAAGCAGGCCAAGAAGTGGCTGATGTTTCAACGAAGCCACTTTATACCGACACCAGCAAGCCAGGAACACTAAGTAATGGAAACAGAAACGGCGAGGGTGATGTTTCTAGGGGTAGCTTAAACAGACATTGGAATGTGCCTACAAGGCAACTACAAACGACTGGAATGTGAGTCCGTTGTTATGAAATTATCAAGAAGACTGTACTAAGGAGAAATAACTCGCGTTTCGAAGCGGACCACTAAAAGTTGACAAATATGGCGGTCGCCGTGTACTATTAACTATTTACAAAACTCGTGAACTGCCAATGTCAGATATTTGCTGAGTGTAACTGGAAATTACAGTTTTTACAGACCATGTTTTAACAATTAATAACACACTTGAAATACACTTCATTTGATTAACAACCGTAAACTGACTTTTAACCGAGATTACAAATTAATTTAGCTCGCTTCCAACTCTCGAACGGCAGCGAAAACGAACGAAAATGACCGAAGAAACTACACGCTGTCGACAGCGCCGCGACGGCTATCCCCGGCATTGGGGCCGCTTTTATGCACAGCCATCATAGCAAGTTACGTCTCGTTAGTATAGTCTTCTTGGGAATTATTGTTAACTTATGAGCAGCGTGTCGCGTAAGCTCGAATATCTGATAACAGTTTATCGAAGAAATGTCAGTACAGTTCATTTAAATCAGTACTAAAAGAGGTACAATTAATTTACGTTACTAGTTAAACTCCAAAACTTTGAGGTCAGGAAAAATTACAATTTCTCGCTAGAGAGGATAACTTTATTTGAGGAACTAGTTGAACTTTCTTATAACGTAGTAAAAATACTTGTGTTTATGAGTTAAAGTATTTTGCTTGCGTCAAAGAAATTCAATTTCAGTTGGAATATTGACCACACTATTTTTGACAGTAACAATAAATTTGTCATCTGAAATGTCACCAGTATAATCTTGTTTTGGTGTGATGACAAAGCACTGTGATGTACTGCAGACAGTCATATAAAACACAAATTGCTCAATACACTAGCATTGAAGCTTACGAAACATTTTGCAGAAAGTGCATCCAGAGGAAACAAGAACCCTGCAAAATCTAGATTGTCTTTAGGCTAAAAACTTAAAAGTTAACTTTTCAAAAAAGGGTTTGTAGCAAATTCCAATAGTATCCCAGGCGTAATCAATGTCTACCTCAAAAACAATCATGTAATCCTGATTTTTGCCACAAATGCTTCTTAGTACTCTAGAAGCAACCCCTTAAAAGTCCTCGCCTCTGGGGTACCGACGTCGTCTCAAGGAGGCCTTTCCAATAGTTAAAAAACATCTTCCGTTTGGGTAAAGTACCTTTTCTATTTTAAAAACGGCAAAACATCATTAAGGAAGTCTAAAACTATGGTCTCATGCAAAATTTCCGAAATAGCGAATGACTTTTATGAAACCTTGTTTATTAGAAGAATTTACAAAAGTGCATCATCTCATACACACGGTTTCATAATAGTATGCTAATATTTTCAAATTTTGCAGCGGGATATAATTTTACATTCTGAACAACGTTTTCTAATAACATCTTTCTGTAATATGGACAGATAAGGTACTTTATCGCGATTCTTTTTAATAAACACCCGGTTTCTTCTTGTGTTTCTAGCTCCGTAAAACTACAACGCGACGCCGGCATTCCAGAGGAGGGGACTTTGAAAGGGTTGCTCCTGCAGTCCTAAGGAACATTTGTACCAAAAATCACGACTACATTATTTTTTTCTGAGATTTTCCTTAAAATTTGTTTAATAGAACTGGGCTAATAGCGCATTACACTCCAACTGCAACTTCATTCAGTTCAATTCGTAAAACAATTACATTAAATCAACTTTATTCATAGTAACTTTGCAGAAACTACATTACGATTATTGTTTATTGCTACACTCATACCGAAGTAAATAAAAGAACTGTGTAAATTAACTAATTTTTATTCAATTATTATGTAGGTACAAATATATTGCATGAAAAAACACAGTAATGGTGGATTTTCAATCACAGTAATGCTGACGTGAATGCCAATGAAGTCAAGTCAGCCTAACAGTCGAAAACACTTTTTATGCGGTATAATGATCTTACTACGAACGGCAAACAATTTTAGACTCAAGCCCCAGACTAAACATTACTTTAACAAGCTTCAAATCATACCGAACTAACTTTCAGGCTACATGTAGTTATCGGAGGGCCAACCAATTACAGTGAAGACGGCGTGCGCTTCTTGTCTATAATAAATTAGCAGATAGTATTCAAATTACCAGGGAGTGCCAAAGAATATTTTAAAACCTATAAGTTCATTAACTTACGCGAACTTTTAAACTTACTACTACTATGCGTAGTCAAATTTGCTACGACGTTAAACAAACTTCAAGAAGTTTCGACAATAGGATTCCAATTTCTAAACAGTTCTCTGGGCAGATTAAATCAGCAAACTTACGATGATGCTGCAGGTCGAACATACCAAGAAGGCAACCATAATAGTATGTCACTCACCACGTACGTAGAAATTTAGAATGTTCCATCAATGCGCCACTATTTACTGACAAACTCTGAAGTGATGCAACACTAGCCGGTGAATACAGGCTTATGGTAAGCTTAACTTACAGATTCGTTTTTACCTTGATCGTATTTTAATACACCCATTAATGGTGCAAAATGACACCATAAAGAAAACAGCAACAATCAGCCACCATAAACAGTTATCGAATGTAAACCTGGACTCAACAAGGGCCTCAAAAATAGCTGCGAAACTGTGTAACTTCCAGCTAACTACGGGGACTCAGTAATAGACCAAAAACTCAGTTGATAACTAGTAACACAAACTGGCTGCTCATACTTCAATGACCCCAAGGTTGTTTCTAAAGTCCACAAAAGGCCTAATTACAATAAAGGTCAAGAAACGGGACAAACACACACATACGTTCAGCTTGCGGCTTCAGGACACGATATTACAACGCCAGACGAATGAATCTGCATTCAAATGAGATGTGTAAACAAGACCCAATAATTCAACCCTACAAATCCGCAGTAGCGAGAACGAGCTAAAACACTATTCTTGCCCGTCTAAGTCACTATAAACAGAGGCAAAACTAGGGAAAAATGTTTACGACGAACTAAATGCGTGTGATCAAGCCGAGAGACTCCGGCCGAAGAGAACGAGCAATAGCACACATCACTGCAGATGACACCTGCGGATACAAGAATGATACTTGATCCATCTGGCATTGCAAAAAGACGTCGAAACAAGTTTAATGACCGTGAAAACTGTAACGCGCCAAGTGTTCAGACAGTGGTAGACTAAATGCTTGAAAAAAAGGGAAAATTAATGGGCCATTCAATCGTAACGCTTTTTACCCCTAACACGGTGCTTACCATTGTTTTAGTTCCTCGAAATTTGGCAAGCCCTGTGCCTTCCATACAATGAAGCAGTTTTAGATTTCGAAATTCTTTCAACGAGTATAATGTCGCTCAACTGTTTCTCCCTTCTTTTTTCGGCCATTTTGCGCCGAAATTTGAGCACATGTCTCTCTGATCTCGTTCCAAGTCTCTCTATTTCTTCCTGTTTTTCTCTTTTTTTTCTGCTCATGTCCACTATTGTATGATTACTTCGTTCCATCTATTGGCCGTTACCATTGCTATATGGATTGTGTAATCCCATTCAATTTGTATTACTCTAAGTACAACATTTGCCATTTTTATTCGATGTCAAACTTGTTCCTTTCTAATATTGTCTCTTGTGTTGTTTCTAACATTTTCCTCTCCATCACTCTCCGTGTGTAAGTAATTATATTCTTCTCTCGATTTCGATATCATTGTTTTCTTTATGGAGTGTAACTTATTATTGCAAATTCTCTCTATTTTTACGTTATCAATAATTATACTGCACACAACGCAGATGATCTTCAAAGACTGGCACACCAATTCAATATAACATCTCAGAAACATAATATGCATATATCGCCACAGAAAATTAAATGCATTGTTATATCGAAGAAGCAAAAGGCGATGCAAAATACAAATAGAACACTCTTACATGTAATTTTTCATTTAGATGCAGGTGATGAAATGTTTCGAGTGACCTGCAGTTCCTAAGTGCATATTTGGTTGCATACTCATTTTTCATTTTTGGAATGTTTTTGAAAAGCTTTGAATTTTTAGGGGATCAGAGTAAGTTTTTAAAATAGATTGCGAGTTTGATTTCCGGCGGCCATTGTATGCCTTTGATTTTTGGTGTGATTGTTTCTCGGTGATGTGGCTGATTTCTCTGGAATTTTGCTTCATGCATATCTACGATTCCAGAATTATTATGTAAATCGTCGATCACCTGCAAGAAATTCTGTGTGAGATTGCTAGAGTGGAGCCAGTTATACTGGGATAATAAAGTATTTCTGGAAAATCACTCACTCTAGGCAACCGTGCAACTTTGGTATGGTTGTTCTGTTCCAAGATCGGTTGCGATATTGTATGATTTTAGGTCTTTTCTTTTTTCGTCTTACTTGTGCTATATTTGCATGTGCTTCCCCATCGGATGTGATGTCGCTTGCTAAAACACCTGGTGGACCGACCCCTACGCAGTTCTGAGTCCCTCAATTAGGGTGGCTGCTCTTTCAAGGCTTGGACCACACGACTTTTCCTTAGTGCAATAGTTGGAGAAAAGCCTGTCGCACATCAGGTTGTACACTCGTTTGCACAGCATCCTCAGGTCCACCACCCTGTATAGCTGCTCTGACGACGCCGGTGTGCTCTTCATGCACCAAGAAAGCACTGTCCTATGCAGCCAGGTATATTCTGCGTGTACGCATCTTGTGTTTAGCCATCCGATCTCTCAATACTGAAATATCGTTAGTGCTGATACTATGAAACTCTAAAAGTTTTGCCTATCGTTTATGCTACGAAATTCCTAACCGATGCTGCGGAGAGATCGATAAAACCTGACGTCGGCGTCGCTGCGATATGTATTCACCTTGTGCATTTAGTTATGCGAAATAGTTAGTTTCACTTTATATGTATTTATTATTTCCTAGATTGGCTGCTCTGTTAGAGAATTGGTCGCATTCAGCTCGTGAACTGAACTCAACGTTTTAATAATTTTATGCATCGTCAACGCGAGGATTTCCAGGAGGCTAGACATTAAAACATCTCTTCTTTAACGCTAAAAATACACAGTTAAGTGTAGAATACCCTAGGGGTTTGGTACCATTCGTTAGGTCGCGTTTATAAAAATTAATTGATCGTTGAAGCGATTTTATGATACTCCCGTTTATCGATATCGCAGTACTTGATTCTTAAGTCACTATATCCTTATAGTTGAGATACGTGTACTCGAGCAAATTGCTATAGTCCTGGAAATACACCAAGTCAAAAAACAAAAGAGTAACGTTTTTTTTAGTTACTTTTTGCATGTGTATTCTTATTTCAGTTTTTAACAACAATCGTGTTAATCGTGGTAACGAATATACATGGGTGAGTCAATAATTATTCACAATTCAACGTTGGATCAATTTACTATTTCATAATTCGCACCCCAGGTGATGCTTTTGGAGATGCATTAATTGTTAGACAGGAATACAACTTCTCAGAATTATATTTTAGTTAAAAATTTATTAACAGCAATTAATATTCATTATGTAAAAAAGAAACAATTTTTATTCAAAATCATTTTCACCAAAGCTCATTGACCCTTCGTCTGACGTATCGCTGTCTTCTGAACTTAAAGTAATTACAACGGGTTCCCCACGCTGAAAAGATTACTTTTTCTGTATGTCGAACATAATTATTCCAATGTTCATCACTAACAGCATCTAACGCCTTAGACCAGACATTTACTACATCCTCTGGGGATGATTTAGTTTGTAAAATTCCTGCGTCATACAGCCGTTTAGCCTCTGACCACACCATTTCTATTGCATTATAATGGCAACAATAGGGCGGTAATCTCAAAACCTTGTGGCCACGTGCTGCGTGAATGTCTAAATGATATATTTTTTCGGTAATTTCAAACTTACTATATCCCATATTTCATCTTTAATCGCCGTCTGTGGGTAATCAATGCCATTAATTTGTAACCATTGGATCATTTTCTTTTTTGTTCAGCTTTGGCAAGGGACTTCTTCTTGGCATCTAGAATGATAACTGGCGTTATCCATTACAATTAGCGATGGTTCATTCAAGCTTGGTATCAGTTGAATTTTAAACCACTTCTCAAAATTGTTTGCATTCATATTGTCGTGATAGTCACCATTCTTGGTTTTACTTTTAAAAATCAAACTTGCATTTTCGATAAATCCATTCTCATTTCCTGCATTAACGATAATGTATTTAACTCCGTCTCCCGTTTTTTTGCTTGCAGTAGCCATTGTTCCGTTTTGCCAAGTTCTTCTGTTACCACCTTTGCTGAAAATCCAAGTCTCGTCAATAAATAGCAGCTTAAAATTCTTTAAACTTTTCTCTTTTGTATATTGTCTGAGGAATGACGTACGCTTGCCACTAATAGACGGTTGTTCTACTAGAAACTGCCTGTTACTACTTCTCTTGAATTTGAAACCAATTTTATGAATCCAGGTATTTATTGATCTTGGTGAACAGGGAAAATCTGGCCATTCTTCGGAAAATCGTTGATGGAGCGATTTAATTGTTACCTGCTCTTTTTCAACGTACATCTTGTGAATTATTTCTCGTAATAAGTGTAAAATGGTGGGATTTACCTTAGTTTTGTTCTCTTTGGCTTTTTTCGAAACTGTCTCTGCATAGACTACATCTGAATAAGTAGATGAATTCTTTACCCGATAAATAGTTCTTTCGGAAATTTTCAATGCTTCGGCTGCTATTTTCATGCTATTTTTTCCTTGAGCTTGACAATAATTATGATGTCTCTTAAAGTAAGAGACTACATTCAAAATTAAGTTTTTAGGTTGGTCACTAAAACGTTTCATGTTGGAAGAAATTTAAAAAGCAAAGGATAAATTTGATCTAATAATTTGTCAATGCTTAATGACAGGTGACGTTTCAATAATTAAAATTTAGTTACGACGTTCATTTTTCTAGTAATTTTCTTTCTCGTCCAGTTTACTATAAATAAAAAGAGAAGGAATTTTGACTTGGTGTATTTCCAGGACTATAGTTAAAATCATAGCGTTTTGTTGTTTACTTCAAATTTATTAAAAACTACAACCTTGTACATTTTATAAGTAAAACTAAATTAAATCTACAACTCCAATTACAAGCAAATATCCTACCACAGATTTGTTTTGCCTTCTTTGAGTATGGTGCAGAGTTTATACGTGTACAATTAGGTTATTTCAAGCTCTGATGTTTCCTGTCTTTTATTATTTTTATGAAACATCTAAGTGGTTTAGGAACTTACACGGACACCTGTAGCTTTTCTGGTTTGGACAGTTTCGAACCAGTGGCGCGTCCGGACAACCCCCCACTCCTGCTCAGGAACTAGCTGGCAAAAACTTGCTACACCACCGTGTTGTAAATTATATGTTATTTTCTTTTTCCTTTGTGTACAGAAAATTCCCCGTGTAGCAACACGATATAATAGAACAGGCCATGCATATTTAGGCGTCGAAAGTACAAGCGACCGTGATCTCCTTGGATAATTACAAACTGAAAATCCAAAGCACTGCCTAAAGGACACTGTATATGGCGAAATATATATCTGAGAACGGAAGAGAAAGTAAACGTATATAAAGTATATAAATCCATGGTGTGACCAATATTAACATATGCCACCGAAACAAAACGAGCAAAGCAAAAAATTAGAGTAACCGAGAAGTGGGTATTAAGATCAATACTGAATGTAAATCGAAGAGACAAGCAAACAATCAACTCCATAAAAGAAATGTACAACATACAAGACATGGTCAAATGGACGAAAAAGAGAAAGAGAGACTAGAAGGAACAGAGCGAGAACAGATTAGCTCGAGTTTGTATGAATGAACGACCGAGAAGAAAAAGAAGAAGAATATTATATTGGTGTCTTCTCCGTACATTATCGTTGTCTTTGTCATGTTTCCTGTTTGGCATTAATTTGTGTATGTACCTACGTTGTGTATGTTTTCTGGGTATTACGGCGTGCTTCCGCTGAGTTACAGACGATTGCTCTAGAGTTCTAGACGGTGCTACTTAGGTTAACTTTACTCAGGTCATATAGAGGCTGGAGATCTTAGCTTCGCATATCGAAAAAAATAACGTCGTGGAGATCTAATATTCTTCATTAAGATCAGAAGTGTATATGCACTACATACTTTTACAAGCACTGCGGTGTTTGTAAGTCTGTAATGCTGTCCGACGATTGTTGGTGGCTAGTCTAGCAGCAATAAAGGCTGGCTGCCAGTCTGGAGCTGCTTATTGCGGTGTCGGGCTGTGTTAAGTGCAGTAAGAGGAAAGCAAAGAGTCGGTGCGCGCCCACAATCGTACTAACAAGTTTCCCTGCGATGTCCGACTCTGCTGTACTTAGTGATGTAAGGGTTAAACACGTTATAATCTGTTACAGCAGTTCTCCTTAATACGCGTGGTACTAGTAGTAGTAGTAGTAGTAGTTGTGGGGAGACCGAAGTGTAGCAAGTAGGCTACCATAGGCCCTTTTTGCCAACCCCGTCTTCGATGGGCTCTTCTCTCTGCTTAAACCTTCCTGATTTTCTAATGAAGATCAGAATTTTGGCCCAGGGGATAGGATAGGGAGTTCAATTCTTCCATTCGAAGCGTAGGTGCTCCAAAGGTTCTATACTTCAGTCGCTGATACCCTTCGAATTCTCCCAAGTAGTGAAAGGACGTTTTCTCGTCCCTCCCACATCTTGGGCAAATGGGATATTCCTCTACTCCTATCAGTGTTAGGTGTCTCTTTAGTTTACAGTGGCCTGTCAAGATACTTACCAAAAGATTTGTGGTTCTTCAGCTCCTTCCCATTAGCCAGACCGATTTCTTTGAATCAAATCCCGCTATGTGGTACTTTGCCTGACGACAGCCAATGCACCCTTTTCACTTTTCCTCGCTGGCCTTGTAAGCTCACCCGGTTAGGGCTGCTGAGACCTGCTTCATTGTTATACCCAGAAGGGTTTCCGGTCCAAAACAAGTTTCCCCGGCTCCGAGTTTGGCTAGTTAGTCCGCCTTCTCGTTGCCTTGGACCCCTGTGTGTCCCGGGACCCAGATGAGCTCGACCTCCTTTTCCTTTGCCAATTCGGCTAAAGCATCTCCACTTTCCTGGGCAAGAGTTGATCTTGTCTTGGCCGAGAAGATTGCTTTTAGTGCGGCTTGGCTATCGGAGCAAATATAAATTTTTTGCTCTGGGGATATCCTGA
The DNA here is from genome assembly GCA_940337035.1 of Agriotes lineatus. Lineage (NCBI taxonomy): Eukaryota > Metazoa > Arthropoda > Insecta > Coleoptera > Elateridae > Agriotes > Agriotes lineatus. The sequence continues at coordinate 148,813,060 of OW679197.1, read as the reverse complement.
CCTCGTTCCTTGTTGCCACCGATAGGATGGCATAAACTTCTGCTTGGAATAGCGTGATGAATCTTCCTAAAGCATAGCTTTCTTTGTAGTCCTCGGCCTTCCATATAAATTCTTGCTCCAGAGGATTGCCTTTCAGCTACTCGAGAGCCATCCGTGTAGCATATCAAGGCATTCGACTGGAGCTTAACCCTTTTTTGCTCCCACTGTTCCCTTGTTAGGATAGTGAGAGAGAATCCTTTTTCTAACCTTAGCCGGTCCTCTGCTTCGGTTGCCCTGTAGGCTGATAGAGGTATTTCTCTAGCAACCATGTCGGCGATCATAGCATGGCCCGTGCGAACTCCACGCGTGGTACTAACACATGCACCAGAATTCGCTTTCTTCCCTCTCCAGTCCTATCCAGATGCGTTGTATATAAAAATTGCGAAAACCCCTTCCTTCCGAGTCGCGGAGTGCCCAACCAAAAACCAAACATCTAAATTTTGTTGCCAAAGCGGCGCTTCGCTAATGGGTGGTTGCCCTTCCAAACCCCACGACTGCTTAATTCTTTTCCAATCACATTTTAAATTGGGGTTTCACACGCTGTTTCCGAAACTGCCCTCAACACGTGTTCCTTTGGTTGAATAGCAACCTCATAAATTTGAAACTAAATTAGTTCGCGGTTTTGGACTATTTGTTTCGACCACCGGCCGTTTCAATTCCGCCTAATTCTCTCGTCATAAATTTAACATAGTTTTCGGCCCTTGTTATGCCATATGCTCAAAATATCATGTTACCACTTCCAAGTCCCGTACCTTCTAACAGCTGCAAAAGATATTGACTCAAGTCTTATTCAAAACACACGAAAGCTTTCGTTTAAGATTTGTAATTGATATATATATCACTACAAATAATTCCTTACATCTAGCTATTAAAATACGAGTCTTTTATTGTCCTTCTTGAAAATAACTTAAATAAAATGTCCGCGCGTACCCGACCCTTACAATGTTTAGTCCTACCGTTCTTAATATTTCCTCTATTCCCTTGTGCACGTCTGTCTCATCATTTTCATTATCTGCACATCATCAGCAAACCTAAGATAATTCAGCCTTTCACCATTTACTCGTATATGGATACCCCAGTTCGACCAGTTTAATGTCTTAAAAACAATCTTCCTAGGACAAAACTGAATAACTATGAGAAAATAGAATTACCGTGTCTTATACCTCTTCTGATTGAGAATGCATTTATTTTATCGTGTAAGTTGATTATTGATGTCACTTTATTGTAGATGTTACTAATGAGATTTCTGTATCGGTACTTGCGCAGTCTAACTTTTCACCCGGTATTCTACCAAGTCGAAAACATTCTCGTGCT
>OW679197.1:147901759-148193351 GCA_940337035.1 Agriotes lineatus | reverse complement strand
GATATATTCATCCCACTCATTTCCAGTTATTCAACTTTCGACATTCCCATATCTGGAAGTCTTCTGGTACGAGTCGAAGCCGCGTCACTTTCAATCCGTTCGTTAACATAGTTTTGTCGTAGTGGCAGGGTGCGTTAACTGTTAGCGCATAATGTTGTTTTAATCGCGTCCTCCACATATGCATTTGTATATCTTGCTACATGTATGTATATACAGGGTGTTCACGATCTTCTTAGTACCCTTTTAAAGGGCGAGTGCACCTCAAAAGGAATCAATTAACCTTAAAACGCCTTAGTAAAAGTTGTCTAATAACCGCAAAAGGAGATGGTAAGACTAAGTAATTATAATAACAAGTGACTTGGGTCAGGTTAATGGATGTAGCAGTAACATTAAAAAAGCAAAGCAGTAATTATAGATACCTGTCACCAAGGAAGAAAACGAAACTTATAAAAGCAATTATACAGTAATTGAAGAACCTTATCTGCTATAGGAAAATGTAGTAAAAGTATAACCTATAACGGTGCATCGAGAAACGCATCGGCGACCGCCTGAAACCAGCCTGTAGTACGAAAATAATAATTAAAACTTGAACAAGTTTTTCTGAACAATGTACATTCTGGTGTCCATGTGATATGTAGCAAATTCCTAGAAACCAGACGCTAAACTTTTTAGAAGCTTACCCTACAGATATAGATCGGCCTAGAAAAACATTGCGCCTACATAGGTAATGCATTCCATTGGCCAATAAAGTCAGGAAAGTAAGCCAGAATCACCTGCAGAGGAATTTAAAACAAGATAAAAACCCCGGTAAAAATAATAGCCTAAAGGCAAGGTGTATAAAAATCCGCATGGTGGAAAAAGTAACGTACAAAATTATACATATTGTATGTATACAATAGAAGGGTGTCTTGTACTTTAAACTAAAGATTTAGTTATCGCAAAGAACTTTAACACCGTCATTACAAGCAACACGATTATGAAAAAATGTTTATAAAATTAAGACTACGCTTTAAACGAACGTTTGCTATGGCTATCTGTATACTTCTAATAAAACGATAAAATACACATTGTGACGTTTATAAATATTATACAGCAATGAATTAAACATATGTTTATTCACGAAAAGATGTTCAGCTCACGAGCACGTAGTGCCAGTGAGATCATATCTTTGTGTGAATAAATGTTTAATTCACGTGGCGTATATATGTTTTCATTCAAATTTGACAAAATTTTGAATAAAAAATATTAAAATCAAGATATAAATTTGCCCGTTCATCGTCGATTTGATCTAAAGTTTAGTAATTATATATTACACACTACGTTTCGTTTACGTTTCTTTACGTGCTGCTGACACCTTGTCATGCTGCCATGAGAAAAATAGTGGTATTCTGCTTATAGGTGGTCAACCGAGTCTTTCACTTTAAAAACAGAATTTCTCAATCTCATATGATGCCAGTGATAGCGATTCATTTATATAGATTCATAAAGTTCATTAGATATCATTGTAACACCTGCTGTAAAATTTGTTTTTCCGCTGTTGTCGTTATCCTCCTCACCTACTCTCCTTAAATTTGCTGCTTTTGCGAACATTTTTGTAATAGCTTCGGTCCGAAGAACACGGTCCAGCTCCTAAGTATTTGGGTGCAACTGCAATCCATTATTTCCTGTTTTGCATTTTCGATATTGTCGTTCCAGTTAAGTTACATTTGACATTACCCACACAATTTTGTTTTTTATTTATTGCTCAATTAACAATTTTATAACATTGCCCAACCTCTTTATGTTTTCTTTGTACTTTTACTATATGTATGGGGAAATATTGTAATAATTCAAAACTAAAAACTGAGATGCTTGTAATATGTGTGATATCTAGCAATTTCAAAAACATTGTTTAAAATAAAAATTGTGCGCGTAATTGTGTGCACATAAACTATACTCCAACAACTCCACGGATTTTGTTTAGATTTTATATTTAGAGATGAGGCAGCTGGACACAAACGTTTTATCAGGATCAGAAAATATTTACTGACGAAATTGCAATTTTTTCGTGATCTTTTTTTAAACTACTACTGTACTAGAGCGCTTTTATTTTTTTTTTACTAACAAATAGATGTAGCTATTTTTAATTTCTCGAAACTTTTATAAATAGCATCCCAAACAGTATATGTAATTAAATCGCTTAAATGTCCCTAAGGTAGTTGAATGTAGGCTTTCACGGCCGACTGTCTTTATAAAACTTCTGAAGAAGCTGACGGCATGAGCAGCGAGACGTCAAGTTTAAATTGACGACCACGGTATAACCCGGAAGAACCTACCATTATGTACCTAATGTAAATGTTCTAATTCTATACCTTTACTTTTGCCCTATTACGATTCGAAAGTGTTGTTATGGTCAGGTATACTGCGACTTTTAAATATGCAGTTTTAAAGTTGGGCTATTTTTCCGGCTTCCATTTCCTTTTATAATTTAAAGCGCGTTTGTTCAGAACTTCTTTTAGTGATGCTTTGCAAACGGATTTGATCTACAAAATTGCCGACATTGTGAGGCAGATTTGTCTTATTGGTTCGGTGAAGTACTGCACCCATCTGATTACTTCAAGATTCGATAGTATTGTGAGAGTAAAATATAGTTCGATTATCTTTGCTTTCACGTAGTTTAACGCTCAAATTATTTTCTCTTTCCTTGTTTACTGCACTCTTTATTTTTCTTTCCTTCTTTGATATTTCTACGAGCCAATTCGAGATTCGCCCTGCTACCTGTCGAAAATCCGTGAATGCCGAATCTTCTGCTTCCCACTACGAGTGATATATTGTAATGGTCTGAGGCTCTACTCTGCTTGCAGTACAGTTTATAAAACAAGTCAATAAGCACAGAGTGGGGGTGTTTTATGTAGCTGCAATACTAAGCTTCATTCAGTAAATGCATTGGAAAAGAGATGCCAGTATTAATAAATAAATTTAGTAAGAAAAGCAAAGGGCAAAGCTTGTTTTTCACAGGGTTGAAGTCGATTCAAATTGATTAAATATTAGGTTTGGGCAGAATGAATAGCCAAACAAAAAGAAATAAATAATCACAAAAAAGTTTGCTATGTGCAGGTCAAAAAAGCGTAGATTTCAATATAGCTAACTAAGTAGGTACAATTTGTGAGCAATCTTAAAAGGTATAAGAAGCGAGAATAATAATTACGTTGCAAAGAGCAAATTAAAAGGCTGGCAGAAAGTCAGGAAATAGCAATTGGAAAAGCAGACAGCAAGACATGAAAAAAGTAAGTGAAAAGCATACAGATGGACATCGAAAGCATTTATGAAGGAAGTGAACTCTTCAAAAGGATCAGTGCAATTACGCGAGTGAACAGAGAAAAGCAAATAATAAAACGTGTGGTGGCGCAAAGAGACATTTTAACAATTAAAAATTTGGACAATAATTTAGAGATAAAAATTTTTAAATTCAATAATTTGTAAGTAAATTTATTTCAAAATGTATTTGATTTGAACATGACTAATTTCCGTTTGTATAGTATTAGATTAGCATTTGTTTATAGCGGACATCATCAGATAACAATTGAATAAATTATAAGATTGACATGAAATTTTGTGCTCCTCTTGAATACAAGTTTTTATATAATAAAATTAAATATTTTGAGCTAAAAAGTGTTTCACTGTGTTAAGCAGGTTTTAAAGTTCATATGAGAACATTTGTGGCGATTTCCGCAACAATAAATAATTTTACCAAGAGCATCTCCGAGGAAACGTTCGCCACCCACATCAAGATTATGAAGAAGGATTCCAGCCGAAAAGAGGGTCCAGAGCCAGGGCATTCTACTGCCACGCATCAGGCAGGAGTGCAGGACACCGACCAGCAGCACAAACACCGGGGGAAACCGTTCCAGACGAAGATACGAGCTGGGGCCCCCTTTCCGAAGATTGAAGCGAACACGAAATCTTAAGGTACTGTCTAACCCTAAAAATATTAGCGTGAGCATCCAGAAATTTGTGTGCATGCGAGACAATACCGTACTGAACAATATTAAAGCATCTTCAAGCCTCCAACGAAAGTGCTTTTCAAATTATTAACCAGAGTCCAAGTGTGAGGTTAGGTGGAGATTAAACAATTGCAGAAATTCAGTCGGCGTCTCTTTTAACGTCATAAGACAAATTAATTCCTGAAGCAAATGAGAATAATAACCGCCAAAGCACTACGATTTAAATAAATACCTCTTCGAATGTTCACAAATTTGATTTTTAAAGTCAACAAAGCTTGCAGCATAATACGAATCTTTTTTGTAATTTTGACAGCAGTGCATACATTTGCGGGTGGGTATTTGGAACTAATTCGGGTGGCCAGTGGCGCATCAATTTAGGTAAATATTCACAAATTATTAAGAATTCACCCCTTTGAATAGAGTTGATTGTCTACCGAGCTAGCGTTATGAGAATAAAATTGCAGATAAATACAATACGAAAAAGGGCATAATACTACTTTATTTTGAGTCAAGTAAAAATAAAAATACAATCCAGCAATTATTTTAATCAGTTTAATCAGTGGTGCATATCAAACCATAGCCATATATGGCTTATTGAATTATGGAGATTACTTATCGTAGATCTTACATTATTGTGGCTAGTGAACAACAATCCGTTATATATCAATGACTTGGGTTGACTCATTATCATACATACAGGTGTGTTTAGCGTCGTACATATATTCTTCACTTATTAAGATTATTATTATTATTACTATTATTATTATTATTATTATTATTATATAGGCCGTATTCATTGTATGCGACAAATAATGCTAGTATTAGTGCTATTAGTAACGTTCGGTGAGGCCCCGTCGACGACTGCATCTGCTTTAATATACTTTTCCCATGTTAATTGATTGTTTATTGTTTATTGATTACAGAATTCAAGTAGAAAGTACATAATGAATATTAAACGAATACGCGTCCCAGTATAAGCGTATAATCGACAAAAAGTATTTCAATTCAACAATTCTCCAATAATTGGTAAAATTCTGTCAAATAATTAGAAATTAGGTACTGTGTGAGAATTAAATAACTGAAACTCATTCATAGTTTTAATGTCTCTTGACAGCAAGTTATAAAAAACGTGGAGCTAGAAAATTATCACATCTACCACCAATTGAATTATTTACAGTGGTTATGACCACTTTTTATGGTTCTTCCCTCTGTTAGAGTAATGATGTCGAATTGCAAGTTTCTTTTTAATGTAAAAATTTAGAAAAAAAATGTATAATATTTGTTGTCTCAGAAGCAAGTCCTTGATTCCCAAAAAACTCTATACTAACAGAAGGGTACGTTACCGGTTTGTTAAGTAAAATTTTTAATATATTATTTTTCCGTGATTTGCAATATCTGTAAATTCATTCATGGGGTCCATCCTCGCCGATAAAGCCATATTAAAAAATCAGATGTTCCACAAAATTTTATATTACTTTGAAATGTTTACTATCCAAAACCTTCCGTATTACTTTAAAGGTGTAGAAGAGTTTCCTAATTTTTGTTGTAATATATTGAAATGAATGCACATTTTGGATATAATAGTACTTTGGGTTAATTTTAAATAATATAAAAGAGGGGTTTTTACTGTGGGGTTAATGAATTATTTCTGAGAATTAGTAATGCTTAAGAAATAAATTTTATGAACAATTTAGAAATAAAATACAGTAATTTGATTTGGGTTAACATTTTACTTTATTGAAAGGAAGTTTTAGCTATGAGTTGATGTATTAATTTTGAAAATGAGAAAATGCAAAAAGTTATTTGTTTTACTGAGAAGATATAATTTATTAATAATTTTGAGATAAGAGGTTAAGTACAAAGTAATAAGATTACAACTGCGAAGTCAAGCTAATATAATATCTAAAAAATCATTAATAATGATATGATAGTAGAATAAATTAGGGTTTAATTTTCTCCTTCTTCTTCTTCCTCTTAATGTATAGGCTGAGAGCCTGTTATTTCCACACACTGATTGCAGTTTTATAAGCCATCTTAAGCCGCGGCCGGGGTAGGTGGCTAGCCTAACCCCTTCAATTAGGGATTAATGCCCTCACAAGAGTCACGACCACCAAAGATGTTCGTATGATGGTCGGAGAGCGTTCGATGTTTCCAATGTCCAGGTGTGGGGCTCGAACCCACTACCTGCCGACTGCTGGCGCAAGCACTCTACCAGCCGGCCACACGCTCTCTGGGTTTAATTTTAACATCTAGAATGTAACAGAGACAAAAATTGGAAAATATAATGTCGCTATAGTGAGATGTAATTAGAAATAAACAACTTCTAAAATTGGAGAAAATTAAAGTAAAAAATTGTTGTATTACCAGTAAAAATAATAAAATACAGTATTAATATAAAGGAATTTTAATGGAAGTGTATGGTAGAGTGTAGGGTAATGATAAAAACTAAATTTTGGAGAATTATTTGAAGAATTAAAAATTGATATCAAGGTTGACGGAAGTGCAGGTTATTATAGAAGATATTGAGGGAATTACTAAGGTACTAGACGTTAAAAAGGGGTGAATCATTGGATTGGCTGGGAGTAAAGAGGCCATTGGCCATTGCCCAGTGGAAGATGTCATACTTGGACCATTGACATAATTGGTGTCAGTGAGGAGGAGTAGTCCGGTTCGGAGGTGCTTGCTGTTGTAGCGTGTGAGGCTATTAGAGTATTTGGAACATTGGCATATTTGCTGTCAGTGAGGAGGAGCAGTCCAGTTCGGATAGCTGTCATTGGAAATTTGCATTCCTTTGCTGAAGGCAGCAAGTAGCAAAAAAAGAGTAGAAAGAGAAGATGCAGGTGAAAAGGTGCGCTCAATTTCTGAGGTGCAGTAAGTAGCAGAGGGAGGAGTAGGAAACAAGAGTTATAGGTGGACAGATGAAGTGATGCATGAAGCTGGAAGATATGAAGGTATACGTATAGTTAAAAGTGTTTAAGTAATATTAAACAAAAATATTATAAGATAGAGAGTACTTATTCGTTTAAGAGATATTCAGAGCATTTAACTGTAATGGTATCATATTGACTTGATTGTCAGTTGACAATTGATATTCGAATGAAGTTGACAGACAGAATTAATTTAAATAATACATTTTAATGTAAAGATCAATTGATATAAAAGCAAAGTGAACTAACCTGAGAAAGAGTAAAATGCTGTACGTGAGCTAGGTAATAATGTTAATCTGATTAATAAAATATAATAGGTCATATTTCTAATAATATTATGAATAGTATGAATTCTAATAATTAATAATATCAAAGTTAACAAAATAAAGTATAGTTCATACACTACAATTGTATAATGTACGATGTTCTCATCTTAAATGAAAGCCTAGGTATATTATATCATTTCCTAGCTCGAATGAAAGCATGTCACTATTAATTTGTATCTGTTTATAGTTAGGTAAATTTATACTAATACTAAATTTATTGTTAAGAGATTGTTATCCAACCACTCTATAATTTGAAGAAAAGATGTCGACATTTTTGAGTATAAAGCGTCTCAAGTTGTATCCGCAAAAAGCAAAGTCGAGAAGAAACACAGCCGAGCATAGTATTGAATCCAAATGTTAATAAATTTTTGTACTTATATATATTGCTCAACAAGGCGAAGGCTTTCAACGCTAATTTTATCACTACCATATGTTTTTTTGTTTTTCAGTGAGTTTCTAACCTCTCATATTTCTTCTTTAGAAACGGGACCAATTGGAGTTACCGACATACCAGCAGATGAGATTCTTTCTTTTATAGGAAAGGGTGTCTTGTTCAATTTATTTTTGTTACAGAGGATTTTAGCTAATTTTTCCGACAGTACTAAAATAGTTATTTATGTATTAAGGGCATAATCAATAGATTATAACACGAGGGAATGCTTAAACCACGACGCGAACTGGAGAGCTTTAAGTTTCCCGAAAGCTATAATCGTGATTAAACAGGTGGTACACAAAATCTTTTATTTCATATTTCAAAATTCAAGGATTCAGTATTTTGGCTACAGACTACTGCGTCGTCGTTGTGCTGGTGCTGTGCATTTTTGGTGTGCTATGGTTTCTATGCAGATTGTTGGTGTTGCTATACTACATTGTTGGTGCTTGTTATACTGCTTAGCAACTTTATATGCCCTAGGGCTATTAAAGCCATTTTACGCCCTCTATCAAGGGTCAATAAACAAGATTATGGTTGGTATATTTTCAAGAGCGACAGTTGTGATGGATCCTGGTTTTTAAAATAAGCAAGCAGTCATTTTCTGGCTGGTTGATTTGAATATTAACAAGTTGCAACGTTACTAGTGGGGTTCTACCTTAAATTTTTGTAACAACCTTGTAACTAATACAAGGGTGATATAAATTTTACTGTAAAAGTGACATGTTGTCTCGATATATTCTAATTGTGGCTGAATCAGAAAGAGATACGAATATTTCTAATATAATTTATATTCTTCTTAGATAGACAGAGACGAGGATAAGAAAATTAGTGTAGTAATGCCACAACCTACTTCTACTTAATAAATACTTAAAACTTTAGTGTAACATTGCTTTTAACCACTCATAATCTGCAATTATAAAACCAATATCGTTTCAATAGAGCTGTTGTATGTACAGGGGCCACCGAATCCGGCGCCATCTTATAGAGGACGTCAAAATCATCAACAAAATTTGAAATATTCTAAACGCCTCGATCCGCAATCGCAGTCTACAGGGTGATTCATAACTGGTTGAAAAAAATGAACAGACGTTTACAGCATCATGTTCTGGTTAAGAAATGCGAAGTAAAATTTTTGCCAATCGGGTTTTGTTTCAGAGTTATTAGAACTCAAAGTTTCCGGTTACGATTTTAATTTTTAACTTTAATAATACCAGGCCATGATTTATGTTACATAAAAAATTGAAGTTGACATTTAATAAACTTTTTATGTCACATACATCATGGCCTGGTATTATTAAAGTGAAAATTAAAATCGTAACCGGAAATTTTGAGGTCTAATAACTCGGAAACAAAACCCGATCGGCAAAAATTTTACTTCGCATTTTTTAACCAGAATATGATGCTGTACACGCCTGTTCATTTTGTTCTACCAGTTATGAATCACCCTGTATATTAAAAGGTATAGAAATTTTATAGCTACTTTTCTCGTGTGCTGGAGGTTTTGATCACACAATTTTTGCAGTTGATTTCTTCAGCACATACTAAATTGGCAATTCTGTGGCTGCACATTAATCTGGTTTTATGGTACTTTTTTAACGTAACTATTTTTTTAAATAAACATCTGACGACTAACGTTGTAACATCATAAATTTAACTCATGGAAGTTTTCATTCCTTCTCGTTAGGCAACCTTTTGATATGAAAAGTAAGCATAACCTTTCTATATGACAAGACCAATAAATGAATAGCTAGGCATATTTTGTTGATACTCATAAATTGTTAGGCTATTTTGAGGCTAAATAAAAGCTAAGTGGTTGTTGTAAACACAGAGTATATGGGCAGTATTATAAACAAATTTGCTTGATGTAGTTAGCCTTTTTGTAGAAGTCTCTAATAGCATAATACAATTTATAAAGGAAATAAATACCAGTAACATCACGAAGATAAAAACAAACAATGAAATTAGCGAGGTAAAGGCAAGAGGGAGTAGATGCAACATAGAAGAAGTAAAGATTATTTGTTACGCTGATGACGCCGTAACAGCATCAGAGAGTGAGGACAACCTACAATGAATGTTGCAATTATTCAAAACAACATGAAGATGTTCACTGAGGAAACAAAGTGGCTTGCCATATCAAGAGAACCGATACGATGCAAATTCGTTGTCGAAGACAAAAACATAGAACAAGTGACATCTTTCACATGCACGGAGATATCAAGTTTTAGTAACATACGTAAAGAAGTGCTACAACAAACAACCAGAACAGTAAAATTATCCGGATGTCTGACAGATGAAGTATGGAAGAACCAGCATACGAATATAGAGAGCAACGTCCGAATATACATATAACAGCTGTGTAAGAACTATAATGACTTATACCGTCGAAACAAGGCCAGGGACTTGGAAATGAGAAAAAAACGTTATGGGACAAAAACATTCAAGACGGGAGATATAGTAAAATGGATTCGAACACTAAGAAGAGAGTGGAATGAATTTGTAGGAAGAATGGAGGGAAATCCACTAGCACGTATAACAAGAGATGAGAAACCAGGAGAGAGAAGGCCACCTGGAACACCTCCAAATAGATGTAAATATGGCTAGCTGGCAGTCGACATCCCAAGAACAAGCCGTGAATAACAAGCCTAATATAAGAATAAGAAGAAGAATTAGCCTTTCTAGATTGTATACCAATTCGTTACAGTGCGCTTGGTACTCATTTTGCTAATTTTAATATTTTTAATTTGTAATGTATTAACCAGTATAATGATCTTTATAACGTAGTTTTCTGGTTAATTAGATATTTTTCTTCTCCAATGTGGTGTTTTTTGTGAATTTCATTGCTACCTCGTCCTCAACGTTTAACTTAACCTCAACTTTACCTTCAAATGGACACGTGCTTTTTGACTACCAGTAAGTTATTTTCTTTACTATGTACACTGTTGTTAACCATATACCTCTGTAGATGTTCATTTTTGCCTAAAGATGAAACCAGTCTGGTTTTGAAATATGTCGCCAATTTAAAATAAATTTACGTGGAGAATACTACTGTGTTTTATTACTTCGTATCAAGCCACCTCCACTATTAGCGTGATGGATCACCTTCCTATTAAATTGTTGATGTCCACGCAATAAACGCAGTTGCTATGCAATAATAAATAAACGTAAGAAAACCGAGTCATAAAACAACACACTTCTACCCACGCCACTACGGAAGTGACGCTAACCGACGCCAATCGAACACAATCACAAAAGACACTTTTTAAATGGCAAAGTTGACCTACAGAGGGCTGCTGCGATGATTCTAGGGCTATTTGCACCGAGATGGAACCCCCACGATGCTCTGTACAGGATGCCATTGCCGTCCTGCTGTTAGCTAGGCACTAATGTGCACCGGCTCCCACCTGGATGTCGGCTGCAACCTCGATAACTTTTTAGATCTCTTTCACTGAAGCTGGGGGCCTCATTATAGGGTTCCGCTGCATCACACGTACGCTGTTTACTTATACACTTGCACACACACTTATAAAATTGCCTGGACCTCGTAAAATAACATCGAAATACCCTGGCTTACACTGAACCAAATTGATGCCAGTGTGGAAGCCCAATGCCAAGAAAAACTTCAACAGATAACCTAGGCTACACTCTCACAATAAAATCACAATTTCTAATGAACTTGGGTATTTAATAGAACGTAAACTTATATTGGGGCAGCTTGGCAAAAATACAACTCTTTTGAAGAAGCCATCCCAATTTTTTGTTTACAGTTTTTGTTTTAGTTGTATGAAATGCCAAACCTACTCTGATTTCAATTTGTTTTCGAACAAAAACAAAGGTATTCTAAAAAACATCATACTATCAATTATTTACAAGCCCTACGCTATTTTATAACAAATCTGAAATTTAAATTATTACATTTACTGGACATTTTTATATTAAATATATGTTTTGTTGGTTATGTTATAAATTACTAATAATTATTATTTGAAATATAAGGCTACTAAAATGTATTCATAGCAATACATATACTTAATCTATCAAATATAATCGTTATTATTGAGTATATGGTTTTGTTTTCTTGATGCTTTGTGTGTTCTTAAGCGATCAGCAAAACTACCTAGAGTGACTATCGCGGTATTTTAAGTCACGTATTTTAAAAGCCTGGCGCCCATTCATGAATGTTATAATTGTAACGATTGGTCCTTTATGTTGTATTTGAACTACGACCACTCTGTTGTCATATTATTTATCTGCAAAAGGTAATATTTGATGTTATAATTTATTATTTATCCTACACTATTAGAAAGCTAAATTTTCTCGGCGCTCTGGAAACTAGAAAGACCCGTTTTTCTCGGCTAGCCAAGAAACAAAATTTTGTTGGCTAGCCAAGAAAATAAGCAGGTTGCAATGATATGGCACTGTAAGTCTATATAAAATTCGAGCTTAGAAGGTTAGGTTTTGCGTCAGCCTGTGTCAAAACTGACGGAAAACCTAACCTGCTAACCTCGAATTTGACATAGACTTCCAGTGCCACCAACATATTATTCATACGTTTGAATTTCTACTGCCACCCCTTATGTATTTGTGTGTTTGTATTACTTATTAAATAAAACTACGTTTATCTTGAACATATTTAGTTTTCTGATAGTGTAGAAAAATTATATGTAAACCATGGCGGTAAAGTGGTTTTCCAGGCCTCAAAAAGTGGCCAGGCTCGGTTACGCCTCGCCTGTCCATATTTTCTTTCATCCTGGAAAATCGCCACTTTGCGGTCTAGGTATACAATATACTATTATTCAAGTGTCAGTTTTTACACCTAAGAAAGTTGTTTTTTCCTAACCAAAATATTAGCCATCCTAACAATCATTGTAGATAAATTCCTAGGTCCGTTCCTGTTGTAAACAGTTAAAATAGAGTGAATTAGATAAAACTAAACCGTTATCAAGAAATTGCCATAGCGACAAAAAAACCTTGTCAACATGCAGTGCTATCTGAAACTGAAACGAGTTCATAAAAAAATGAGAATTTTCTAAATAACTTTACCTGCATATTGCTTGGTACCACATTACGCAACTTTACTCTAATTTTGCTTTGTATCTTTCGTCGTTTTGAAGAACCGAGTTTTAATAACCTTCTCTACTGTCTCTTGAAAAGTTTGTAGCGTGTCTAACTTTATACGAGCGTTAGTTAATTTACTAAAAAAAAATAATAAACTTTGGTTTTCAATTTTAATAGAGTGCTGACCTTTAGGTACGACGTAAGGTTTGCATAATTTTTCCATTGCAACAAGTTTAGAAGTTGCATTTTAATAGTAAACGATTTCTTGGTTGGATCTGTAGCAAGTAAACCTGAAGTATTTTTAACAACAAATACGTGTATTTTAACGGCTCCATTGTTCAGGGTTTCGACTTTTAAGCAGTCTCGGTATTCTTTTATTTACCTAAGACTTTTGACTTGGACAGAACTCTTTGTATCAGAGTTCCAGCCCACGGAATTTTTAGCGGCGCACTTTAAAACAGTTACGGCCGAAACCACGTCTTTATCCAAGAGTAAATGAACGCTTAAACGCTAGGAAAGTTGGAATTGTTTTTCTTTGAGCGAGTTCCCAAAAATGTATGAAATAAAAACAAAGTTAGGAACTCATAATGAACTCGCGGCGTTGATGGAGCTGCAAACCAATTAATTTGTTGCAAGCATGCCAATCCAGAATAAAACCCGCGACTGTTTTACTTAACTTGTTTTAATTTCATATTTCGGAGTCGCTGGGGGTGAGGTTTCAATTTGCATGCCAAGTTCGGAAGTTTGCGGCCGCTATCTTATACATCTTTGCGCTAACATCTGCGAATCACCCAGTTCGTTTACCTGCTGTGTGCTTTTTAATTATTTAAATGAATGTTTTATTCTTTTGCATTATACATGTCACAGATGGGCGAGCGTCGTCGGCGGCTGCGGGTGAACTTGGAAGCGCCGCGACGCTCGCGCGAGCTTCGGCCGTTCGCCGGCGGCGGCGCTGCGGGCGCAGGGGCGCCGCATCGACCGGATGGGCGCCAGCGCCAGCAGAACCTCGCGCTCTCCTGCTGCACACACAGACAGTGCGCCTCGAGTTCTCTCAAGGAGCAGTCTTGCGTCTCCTCGGACCACATAAACATAACAAACATAAACATTGCCGCTCACGAGTTCCTCTTGGACCGCTTCCCTTCCCGGTTGCGACGCCGCCGACTTTGCACCCGCAATCGCTGGACGCACTGCAGATTTGGCCTGTGCCCCCGTAGTGACTATGTGTTGAAGTGACTGTGAATGAAAAGTGAATTCGTTGCTGGCCCGGGATCGACACGGCAGTGTCGTGACCGACGTGGCTTCCTTCACCCTGGCTGGTGAGTCCTTTGCTTTTTCGCGGTCCCTCGGGGAAGCCCCGCGATTACATTGGATGCCTCTGTTTTCTTAAGTTAAGACGAACTCGAATGCAACGCACAGATGTCTAAATCGCACCTTTACTGACTGATCCGTTTTGGAGGATTCTATTTGAGCGCGAGCTTAAATCCTGCGGCAATTGAAAATGTCACAATAGGTGCATGCCTGCATTCTTTGCCCTTGTTTGGTAGTTGGAAAGCTTCTATAGCTGCATACACAACTGAAGTGCCATAGCTCGACTTCTTAACATTTTACAAACATTTTCAAAATATCACATGGTACCAAACTGTGTTTAGATCGTTCAGGTTCCATGAATGAACGAATTTGTTTTCACAAGAGCTAACGCAAATTGTGCTTTAAGGCAAACTAAGGAGTTCGATTAAATTTTTAGTGATAAGCAGCTTAGCTATTTGTAATTTCGATACGCTTACGCTCGTTAGCCGATTTGCCTTTGAGGCGGGAAAGCAGAGTTTATTTAAAAATTCTCGTTATCGGAAAATTCATTTGGGATTAAACACGCCAATTTTTTGCCAACAAAAACGAACTGTCAGTTCTGCATGGCAATCTTTTCTTGCGAGGATGCTGTGACATGTTTTAAACGAGGATATTATAGTCGTACCAACCTTTCCAGCTCACTTTGCTTGATTTAAATTGCTAAGAAATTTAAAAAATCATCTCCCAATCTTCATTTCTAGTTCAAGTATCTATATTTCGATTAGCACTGAAATCTTCTTGGTTAGAAATGTCTCTTCTGTGATTAAGCAACTAGCTAGTGTCTTTCATTTCGCTTTAGGTATGCACAGAACAAACATAGAACTTTCATAGATATTTTTCTGTAATCAAACCAATACTCCTCCTAAAGGTGATGAGAAAGGTGTGTACATGTGTACACGAATCCACAGTATAAATGAAAAAAAAATAACAGATCGATACTCGGGTAATTATTGCCCTGGAATTTGCTTCATGAATCTTTTTGTTAGGCAAACACCAACTGCTCCACTTCAGTTTTGGGTTGACGTGGAAAAATGGTTGACCGGTTGTGACACCTTTTTAATTTTTACTTATCTTAACTGACACAACTTTTAGGTAAGAAAATATAATTTCCTTTCCGTAACAGAATATTCTGTAATTAAATGGAAAGTTTAGAACTTCTCATTTCAGGTATTCTGATGGTAGGTGTAAAGCTAATAAAACATTTGTGTTCTAAATTTTTATTTAATAATATTCTTTAAATAGTTTTAAACTGTCTCAAAAAACGCATTAAAATAGAAAAAAATATACGGGATTTTCATTTTCTAGAGTGACCCCTCAATATTGAAAGTTGTACTGAAAATGGCCTTCTGTATAAAGAAATTTCAAAGACATCTCTTAGTGTCGTTTTTATAGCTGATATAAAAGAAGTTTTCTGCTTAATACTGAATACTATTCACATTTTCACACCTTTGCATTATTTCAGTTTCCGTTACATCCTACATTGCTTCCTGCTATTATTGTGATGATAAACTTATTTTTTGCAAATACAATATAGTTCAACTCTTACTGGTTTTGTAAAAATTTTGGCAGTACTTATACAATGTTCTTAAGTCGAATTCGAACTTGCAGCGCTCAAATGTTAAGTCGCACCTTGATGGCCTGCAATTCGTACTTAATTCCTTTATCCAGTCTGATCCGTTTTGAAGGATTCATTTGAGCGCGAGCTTAAACCCTGCAGCAATTGCAAATGTCGCAAGTACTTGCAAAGTGCGATGCCGATATTTTTGCTTCGTTTGGTATCTTGTATAATTCCATAGAACCAAATTCTCTCACAATCTCTTAACATTTAAATATTTTCAAACTGGGTAATTAAGCTGTTTGTGTTTAGATCGCGATAACTGAAGATATATCGTTCACGTTCCAATAACTACAACCAAGAATGAACTAATCTACTAAATAAGTAGTTGTATGTTTAATTAATCTTAGCTATTTGTAATTTCGATACGCTTACACTGATTACCCGTTTTGGCCCTCAGGCGGTTAAAAGAGATGATACTAACTTTCTTTGCACACATTCAATTTCTGCATTTAAATTGCTAAAGAAGTCTGAAATAAAACCGCTTCCAATCTTTAGTATTTTTTAAAATCATTTTACACAACTTGCTTTTAAAATATAGTGATTAGTTGGAATTGGAGTTCACTGGCATAGCAATATCTTTTCTGTTAGTTTAGCCAACTATAACATAAATTGCTGTTAAGGCTTATTTCTCTGGTAGGGTGCAAGTTCTTCGCACAATCGCCGGGTGGGGTGCCCTTTAATCTCCGAAAGACCATAAGAATCGCAATAAATCAGGAACGGATCCGTGCAACCAGGTGCTATGGTTTTTCCCAGACGGTGAACATCAATGTCCATACAAAAATGTATTAAAAGTACCTCAAAGATAACGTGAAGAACATACAAGTTACTTGAACAACTTAAAGTGACAGAAAGGCCTAAAAATAAATTCGATCAAACGTCACAGCACATACGCGATCACACGGACGGCCTGCAGCTCACTTTACTTTCAAAATTGCATGAGAATCCTGAATCAAACAGACCGGTGCAGCAATTCAATAATCCACCAAATATGCACTGGATTATTGATGCTTTTCGGGACAAATCTGTTTGGTAAACGTCACTAATGAAGCCCCAAAAAGGCACCGTGCAGCGTCGGAAATAAAATTAAGAATAAAAAATTTCCTAACTAGCAATCAAAAAACATTTCACTATGAAATTGTACGCACAAAACTAAAACAAAACTAACTTCCAATCCTAGAAACGACAAATATTGTATTTATGGCGTCTTCGGTTTTTTTTGCGCTTGGCATGCCAAGTGCAAGGTCTAAGAATTGTACTCGTTCGCATAATCCAACCAGTAATAAATAAAAGTCTTACAGCATATAAAGACCGGCATACATAGTCACAACCTCTTTTGCACAACGATGACAAGGTGTAGAAAAAGACGGATCTATAATATAAACGCAAAGAAAGATCAATCCTGACAGTTTCTTCTTGATTTTTTAAGCTCAATATCAGCACTGCTCCACTAAAACTGTAAAGCAAAGGACTAACTATTTAATTGGGAGGTTTTGATTGACAGATGAAAAGGGTTGGCCGGTTGTGACACTTGTCCGGCTTCTACCTTAACAAATCTTTTTTAATTTTCACTAGCTAACAAAAGTTTTGCCCAAAGAAATATGTGCGTTTCCTAATAGAACATTTGGTTAAATGTATTCAGATTGTTGGAAAAAATGCGAATTTCTCGTTAAATTGTAGAAACTGTGTTCATTTTCTAACGTAACTACCGTATAATGCAAGATAGGCAACGCACATTAATGAATGTGTGTACTATTCTCTAATAACCTTATTATAGGCACCCAGAAAATTATTTTCGGTAGCCATACCAGTCCACGTTATGTCTTTCACAGTCGCTAAATTCCACTAAAATATTTCTGGTTAATGTTTTTGGCAATTTGTCACTGATTAGCTCTGTATTAAATTTAACTGTCAGTTTCCCCACCCACCATTATCAAGCCTGTTTTCTGCCTTGTGCTGAATACTATCTATATTTTTACACTCTTGCATTAGTTTAGTTTCCGTTAGATCCTACCTTGTTTGTTGTTGTTATGAGAGCTATCAAAATGAGCAAATTTACTGTGGATTCACAAATTGATACTTCAACCTTTACGGTTTTGTAAGAACAATGGCCAAGAACTTTCGTTCTGATAAGCTGATTGAATTGAGAAATATTGTTTGTTATTGAACTTTGTAAATATTAAATTCTCTCTAATTGCTATTTGAAGTGGAAACTCTAGTTGTAAATAATGATAATACAATAAAATTATCAATTCCTTGACAATCGTGCTATAAGTCACACATTTTATGGCAAAATAAAAACCCTGCAGGCAATTATAATTTCGAAATGTAAAACATGTTTATGGAAATGAAAATTACAGTTTCCGTGACAAGCAACATTTACATTGTTTGCCGTATGTTGTGTATCTGAATCACAAATAAAATCAGTGCTATATTGTTAATATCACGGCGGAATACATTTAGAGCTCGTAAACACATCGTATAACACACACAGTGCTCTGCTCTTGACACAAAGACTATCCACCCATATATACCGGCATTTAAATATATTTACATAAGGCCATGTAGTGTAATGAATGCAATCTTAAAAAAGATTTTTTTATTTTCATTAACACTTTGAATTCAAATCAGAAGAAATTGCGCTACATGGGAGCGTGGAAGTCCATTTGTCATCTAATAATGATTTTTTTAATTGTTGCCGTGACGGAAAAGTTTGTTATTTAATAATGGGCATTTAGCATTTTATTAGATTTTTAACTGTGATTTATGCAAGATATAAATGTTTCACATTTATAACTTCGTTGAAAATCATTATACTGCAATAAATTTTTAATCATCGTTAATATTGTATGTGTCATCGTAAAACTGCGAAAGGCAAGAGACATTGAAAAAGCCTCTGTGATGTATAATTATATATCTGGCGCAGTCAGTATGATGCTATAAGGTTTTTTCTTTGAAAATTGAATTACATTTTTTTGTCGTAAATTAAATACTTTATGTGTTATTTTAAACTGCGAAAGGGAAGAAAAATATTTAAAAAGTTTCTGTGATGAATAATTATATATCTGGCGCAGTCAGTAGAATGATATAGGGTTTTTTCTTTTAAAATTGAATTAAAATTTTTTGTCGTAAATTAAATACGATTTCCTTCGTCACGAATTGCATCACCTGTTCTGAATTAAAATGTGCGGAATCAGGGGAATAACAAATATGTGCAGTCAAGTTGATTTCAATGTTTAATATGCAAATTTAATTAAAGATGCGGTGCGTCTTCAACCGCACGGTTCGAATCGTGTAGTAGAAGGGCTACCAAAACGTTGAATTTACATTAATTTAATTTTAAGTTCGTTTACTTATACATATTTTCATATGCTTTATTAATCCTCAATCGAGGATTAATCATGGTTAGCCATGCTAAATTTTAATGAAATTCCAGTAAACATATTACATGAACAGCATTATATTTCCTGTTGTACTTGCATTTTCTGAGATTCATCAAACCATTTCTGAAGTGCGCATTGTTAGAAGATGTCTATAGGCAGGTAGGCGATGTAGACAAAGAGATGTCATTTTAGATACCGTCAGATTTGACACAGGGGAGATTAAGCCAGTGGCGTGGAGAACAGGTTCATGCCGGTCTCGCTCTCGTTCAGCAATTCTTAAAAAACTAAGAAAAATACGTCGTCTTTTTGGAAAATGCTATTATAGACCTAGTGACATGGAGGATGAAAACATAGTGCCCTGCAGGGCAGCGTGCGAAGGCGAATTATTCTATTTATTTCGTAGGGAGTTTTATCGGTAAAACAATAAGTTAAAACGAAGTTAGACACCGGAAGTTATGTATATCTGTCGTACTAATTGCATCGCAGCGGCACGCTACCCTTTTACTTAGGTATTGTAGCTGATTTTATCGTGTCAGATAGGGGTAGTTTGAACGATGCGCTATAAAACACTACTCGCGTGACATAACGCCACGATTTGCTCTCCGCCGTACCAACCCCACTTCTGCGCACCCCAATTATTACCTTCCGATAAGTTGCTAAGGCAAAGATCTCGTTATCAGCTCGCTGCGGAATAAATGGTGCTTGGGTCCCGGTCCGCCCGCCAACTTTTAATTTCCTTCTGGAGGAGAAGATTTGCGTATTTCGTAAATCCGGTTGCTGCCAGGAGTGTATTAAAGGCGAAAATCGAAATGGGAAGGAACTTGAAAAACGGCTGTAGACAAAATTAAGCGGCTAAAAATTCCAAGATGGAAGAGAGTTAAACCATTTTAGTTATTTTCATTAACGTGTTTTCTTTATTAGGTGCCCCAAAAGCTGCACATCACCTGAATATAAGTCAGAATAACGCGCAGGCCTACACCAAGCCATATTGGTCTATCAATTGGTCTGTCTAAATGTAATTCAGAATGTGGTGGACCATCATCGTGTATAAACTACATATGAGTACCCATATTCCTGTTGTGATAGAATGTCAGAACTGAGCTAAACGTTACCGACAATGCATTGAATGCACTGAAAAATGGCAATCGCACAAGAAACCTGGGTTTGTTGCTCTCAACACTGCTCCGAGACACCTTTCTTGCTACTGCCCTTGTACTGACTGGATAATTTTCTTCCAATTGTTTCAATTCAAACATTCGCCGTCTTAATATAAAGACATTATTTATTGTTACTAAGCAAATAAAATTATAACGGTTAAGCTAAATGACCTCTGCTTCGATGGTGAGCACGTTCAAATGCCTTCCTGTCTGGAAGTTGTCGGTTAGAAAACGCTAAACCGTTACGAAGTGCGCATCTACTCATTTTATATGCATACCACCACATTCCTCATACAAAAAGGATCCGCTCTTTCGAAAAACTGGAATAAGTTGTTGCAGTCTCTTTAAAATTAGATATTAAGCAGTAACAAAAGTTAAGGGCGCCAGGTCCAACAACTTATCTTGACACACGCCGCTGAACAACACGGGGTTGTAGAGATGCGACATAAGATGTAGGGAAATAATAAAACACAACTGCTAGTATCGAACATAAGCGTTACTTTTATTCAAACTAAGATATTAATACACTGAAAGACATATTGTTACGTGAATATTTAGAAGAGCACAATTTAATGAGTAGTACACGAACAAATAGTGTACGGAGATATACAAGCAACAGAGTCTGACTAGATAAAAGGACACGAAATCGATTTAGCAAACTGTAAGAAACCCCGATTGAAATGAGCTCCATCAAACGACCTAAAAAGGCAGTTTAGTAGCAGTGTAGCAAACAGCGAAGAAAAAGGGTCTGAAAACAAATTAGATATATAAGGAATCATACCTGACCCAAGCGCTATTTTACTTACCAACATACTATCAATTCCTGAAGTAATGAGATGGGTGCAGCAATTCACCAAACCAACTAGACCAAACCTGCTACCGACTATCGGTAATTTTTCGGGATGAATCTGCTTCAAGATCTTACAGTTTTGGCAGTGCAAGTATCACTCTTCAAAAATTCCAAAATGGAAATAAAACAACATGTCGGCTCCACTTCCTTACTCTTTTTGCCGGCTTTATTACAGGGGCCGAGGAACAGAGAGGGTAAGGGGGGCATTTGCCCTGTCGTGGAATATATCGAGGGAAAAATTTACACTATTTGCCCCCCCCCCCCCAATTTCCTCAGGTTTTTAAAAATCCGTACATAGGGATTTTACATTAATCGACATGCTAGAATTGACGATATACGAGGACTTCTGATAAATTAGGTACCTGACTATGAAGGGTGCACAATAATGAAGTTATCTTTATTTATTTTTCAATATAATCTCCAAGCTCATTACACTTTTTTATATTTCGAAATTGAAATAAATAAGCCATCAAAAAATGTCGTGACCTGCAAAAAAATGCACTACTTCCAGCTGCGTCTTTTCGTCATCATTAAATTATTATCCACATACAGGGTGCCAAATCTAGATTGCACGGCAGGTGGTTTGTCTCTTTAACAACGGACGCCTTGTGCACAGGTACATTGTCATGCAAAAGCAAACTTTTACCCCCTTTTGTGCGATTTTCTTTGATAAATTTGTGCAGTTTCTCAAAACGTTGCTATAATAAACCCTTTTTCCTGTAGTCATTGGGAAGGTAATCCATAAGCAAAATTTCTTCACAATCCCAAAAGATCATGGCCATTACGTTGCCCACCGTTGGTTGAACCTTGAATTTATTTGGCGTGTGAGAGTGTTGAGGTTTCCTTTGCATGGGTGCTTGCTTACTCTCAGAGTCAAAGTGATGAATCCACGTGTCATTCCCGGTTACAATTCTCCCAATAAAATCCTCTTCATCTCTTTCACAGGCATCCAAACAAAACTTGTTGCGAACTTTCAACTCTTTGCTGCTTATCGAAGGGAATCAACATTCAGGGGACCCATCTTGGGCTTACTTTTGACATCCCTAAATGGTAGTGCCGTTGTTGTCTCGAATATGTGACGGATTCCAATTCGTCAGTCTGTAAGTACAATTACAACTTCGACACTAACAATATTGCCCCCTTTATAATCAAGAACCTTAGATCAAACATTCCTCGTATGTAAGGAATTTGTACAAATACTATTAAAAAATCATTAGTTTTTTGCAACCCCCCCCCCCCCCTCTTCCACTATTACAGCAGTTCCTGCGCCGCTGATGTCTCATAGCGTCATGTACGTTGCACATTTCTATTATGTTTAATACTCATTCCGTCGCCGATATTGTGGCTTCCTGGCCTTTGAATTCCAAAGCATCCAAACATATGTGCAGTTGTAAGTACTTCAAGCTTCTTGTGTGTCAATACTGATGCAAATTCAGAAATAACTTGTTACAATCTTGATTCATCTGAATAGAGAGGTGCTGAATTGGGCCTATTGTCATTTATACCCGGTTTATAGTTAAAGCCGTAGAAAATGCTTACACAAGATAGACATGTGAAGTGAAACCGTCATGTGTGCCGCTCAAGACTTTATGTCTAATCCATTTAGTTCCGGATTACTAGAAGAACCTTTAAGTATTCTGCATCCTTTTTTACATATCTGTAGACTGTTGATTTCACAAACGCTTTCAAAAATTTGAGTTTATTTGAATTGTATTGTTAGTAAATGTAGATTTAAACTTTTGGTTTGGAGCACTTGCGATTTCAGAATTATTAATATTCCAAGCTTTTCAATGTAGCAATTTACGGGGGGAATTTCAAATGAAGCACGCTAAAAACTGTATTAAATAAAATTAGATTATTTTGTGATATTTTTTCTTCTTCCTCTTTTACGTGTAAATTGTGCTCGAATTAAAGAAGTTATTTCTTCTGAAATTGTCTTGAGTTTGCAGCTATTCGTTGGTGTGGATTTTAATAAATTCTTGGGGGTAGGGAAATTTTCGTAATTTTTGCAAAAATTCCTTGTATAGAGGTAGCAATTTCCTGTAGCCATCTTGGGCAGATCGATTAATAGATTGCTTCTGGTGTGTGCTGGAGTATTCCGAAAGTTTCACAAAAGTGAGGATCAAAAATCCTTCATTACCATGAAAAGATCATTCCAGCCCCTTCGTATTGTGTGTGCAGTTAGTGAGATTCATGTGGCTATAACAGGATTAGCAAGTATTTCAGAAGCAAAACTCACCTCTAGCTACTCTCCAACCTTCCGTACGCCAATCTTCTTTCGCTCTTACTAGGCGCTTGGCGAGTTGATGATATTTTTGGTCTCTTATTACCCCGCATAGTATTTCTCCCGTTTGGGGCTCTGATACCATCACGTGAAACACTTGGAGAAAAGATTTATCAGCGATTTTGGGTATTCCATCAACCTACGCAGGTAGTTGCTTTGCTCCGGAAGCTGCTGCTGATACGTCTTTCTCTCGTGCAAATACACATTTTACATATTTTCGTGCAATTTGATCCTTCAGTTTGTGGGCAGCTTCTCCACAGAACCTAGAACCCAGAACTGTGGTTTCTTCATGGTCGTCGGTCTATAGGCTTGCGTATCTTCAGGTACCCCCTTTGCGAGTCCATTGTGGTCGATCCGTTTCTAGCACGCGGAAGCACGGACCTGTAGACATAGCAAACGCTAGTATGCCGAATCTTTATTGTAGTGTGCTACTTACTGAGATATCGGCTTCAGCTTTACTTATGTGCCTCGTTCATGTCCAATTAGTTGTTACATGCTAGGACTTTTTATAGTGGTTGTGAGATTCGACGACTTGGTTTCAATCAACTAGCGATGAACATGTTTGACAATCTTGGTGCGCAGTGATGTTATTTGCGAAGGAGTACTGAAGGCTTTGCCTGTTGCTCGTTGACGACTATTACACGAATTGGAGTGTAATACAAGAATTCGAACGTAAATGTTTCTAACGTAATCCAGCCTCATATACGAATTTTTAGCTCCCGTACCCCGCTTTCGCCTCGTTTTCATTAGCGGTTGAGAAACGTATGCTTGTACACTTACAGCAATATAAAATCTTAGGTTAAAATAATATCGCCACACACATTAAAATATAGAAAATTATAGGTGTATTCATATTATAATTTTATTTGAATTTACATTAGTGGAAGCATTCTCCATTTCTTATTTTGTCCCATCCTGCTTAGGAACTAACTGGAAAAACTTTGCTACGTGTCAAGTTAATTTCTGGGTAACAGTGTTTTGTTTTTGTAAAGCACCATTGACTATTATGGATTATTTATTTAATTTATAGAATTTCCTGGTGCTCCACATTTAGGCTGAGATCCTGTTATTAACTACAGAAGATGTAATTAGGCTAACCTAAGTGAAAAACCGGTAAACAGCAATTGCTAATTTATCTTGACAAAATTGGTATCAGTAATACTTAATTTCTTCTCATATTATAACGACTATAATACTAGTGGCAAATGCAACTATTTATAGTTTGCATAAATGGACTAAAAGAATTTACAAGGTAAATAATTGTTAGTTAAATGGAGAAATCATAGCACATGACTTCTCCAGGGTAGGATATAATTTGCATTTCTACCTAACAAGTAACATCATTGATTGCTAGATAGAAAATGACATGCTGCAGGCCATGATTAAATTATCACACTGTAATGAAATAAGTGGTGGTTGCAGCTAGGTAGGCTATAGTAATGTTAATACAGGGTGGTCATGTGGTCAGTGGAATACTAGCAGAGCTTCGGACAAATACAACTGCGATATATGCATATCAATAGTAGGTATATGAGTGCAGGTTTTCAGGAAAATATAAACAAAGCTCGAATTAAGGCATGTTCTTTACGGACGAATTTTGCACACGGTGGTAGAGGTCGCCACCGCCGAATGCGGCCGTTTATAAATTTAGGTTAAACGCGGCACGATTAATATGTTACATACGTTATGTAAATACGAGTTAGGTAGTTGTAATGCCGCAGACGTAATTTAAAACGCGTCTCTCTCGCGAACTAGCGGCCTCCTTGTTGCAGCCACTTATGTCGTAAACTCCGAGCTTTCAGCTAGAAAAACATGGATAATGCACGAGGTAGGGGTGGCAGGTCTGCGTTAAGAATGGCCTAGCCGCCGGCACAATGCTGCTGTCGTCAGTAAAAGTGCTTTATGTCTGCAAATTCTTCAGAGCATTGTGCCCTATTTGGCTTCGCTTCGTGCATATCTGTAGTGGAGAGCGATTGCAATAATCCTATTTTTGCAGCTTACGGTTTAAGCTCGCTATTGAACGTTCGGCCGGGCAGCTTTTGCTGTGGAGGATCGATTTTAGTTCATGACACGACGGAACAGTTGGCCCGCGGCCAGAACCACCGACAACTCGCTAAATTTACTCTTTTAACACTTTGATACAGTTTTATACGCCATATTTTCGCCCGAATTACAAAAAATATCCATTCGTGCAACTTGCTGCGAGTTATGACCAGCGCCCTCTAATCGAAAGCTCATTAGCAAAACCGCCGTTTGCAATCCATGACAATTGGAATTGTTGTTTTCGAATAATGGACTATACTTAAGACGAAAGCCACTTTGTTAATATCAAGACACATCCAGATAACGCCGGGTGTCCCACAAGGGTCCCACCTCGGCGCTTAGCTTTTTGTGCTGTTCATGACTGGCCGTCAGATATCACATTACTTGAAGATGAATTGGATAGATTTTCTAATTGGTATCCATTAACACGCTTTTGTGTATGAGGTTTTATTGCTATAATAATTCATTGTGGATTAGATTGTACTCTTGCACATCACTGGTTCGTTCACATCTTGATTGTTGTTTACATGTTAGGTCATAACATGTTTTCGTCTAGACCGGTGAAAGTAAAATGACTCAGCACTAATTTCTTCAGGTGCCTGTTCTTAAATTTTCCATTTTATTGTCTTGATGTGCCTTTATAGTTCAAAAAGCTTTCTCTAATCTGTTACACACAAGATTTTATTCAGCTGTTGTAGATGATGCATGTATAACAAGGGTAGTGAATGTCTATTTGAGGGAGAAATCTATATGTACTTACACAAGCCATGACAAATTTTAAATATAACTTCAGCATAGAACAAAACGTAAGAACATCTTGAGCAAACATCTAGAAGCAATCTAAATTGTGAATATAGTGAGTATTTGAGGAAGTACCTATTTAATAATACACACACTTAATAGCATAGTAAAAGGGGCCAGCAGATAAAGCTTCAAGCGCTAACCCCGCGGGATACTTGACTTTTATTACTGTTCTATTATCGTTATCAGCAAACTCGGACAATTAGATTTATGGTAGGGACTAAAGAACATCAGACAGAGTCTCTAACGGATTTGCATTTCTTACTAGTGCACCGTACGTTGCCTTGTATGTCTTAGCGTATTGCTGATACCTATATTCACCATAGAATTTGAACTATTAGAAAAAGATTAATTATCATGGCAATGCAATTCTAGATACATTCCTTCTTCAGCCACTGTAATAATTCATTTATATAATTAAAGCGCTCTATCTAGTAAATAAATTATAAAAGACTCTTGACATAATAATTCCATATCTTACCTAGGTACGCTTTCTCTTGAGAACAAACTCTACTTTGAGATGATTCGCTTAAAATTACGGAATTCAAACTTTTGGCCGAAGTCGAAGCCAGATTCCCCAGCTAGCAACTTAAATATCATTTTAGCGGACGTTTCCCCCAAAATCCGTAAATTTATCTAATGGCATAATCGATATCTCTGCTATCCGATTACAAAGGAACAGAGTCAAAAGTATAATGAGCAATATTTTTCCACTTCACTTCCGCAGTTGCTAAGCAAACAAGATCTTCACATCGCAAATTATGCCATATGATTTTGGAAGGAAATCTTTTTGTCGCAAATTGGCGAAATTGGAAAGAGCGAGGACGATTCATCAATCTGCCGAATATGCCTGAATATTTCCTTCTGAAAATTTCTGCCTTTCATATCATTGTATTTTTGGAATTGTAACCAATAATACCCGAATATATATGAGTATTTGCACATAATGTATTTTTCACATGCGCAAGTACCTGCAATAAAACTTAGAAACGTATAAATAGGTACTGAATATTTCTGTAAAGGCTGGTTTATACAGCTTTCTTAGGCCTAGTCTTAGTATTAGTATTAGTCCTAACTTAGCACTAGTCTTAAGAAGAAAAACAGGTGTTTATACGGACATATTTTGGGTTAGGAAGTTTACGTCACTGCATGCGCATTGCGCAAATGTGTGTGTAAAATCGCGCCTTTTATAAATTCATTTAACCTTAAATGCAAAAAATTCGTTACGTATTCCGTTTCTTGTTGTAGTTGGTTCTGTTAATAAGTTGTAAAAACTTTTAAAATAGGCAAAATTTCGCCTTTGAAGAGAAGGAAATTTTTACTTGCAGTGTATGGAATACTAGCTGCTGCTGCTCATTTACAAAAAGGGGTTGTTAAACAGCAAATAAGTGGATTTGTGTGCAATTTCAAATGAATAATAAACTTTCCAAATATTGAATGTGCCTAGCCTTGTGGCAATCAAAGAAGAATGTTAAGTTTACCTCTATTATAATAATCCAGACGCCTCCGGACGCCTCAGTACTTCTCTAATTACTTTTGAAGATTATAGATCACAATGATGCACTTTTAACAATTATTGTTGCTCTTGAAAAATATTCTGTTTATAGTATCATTCAAATTTTGCCGCCTTATCGGCTACTACCACATGTGCGCCAGTCAAATTTAATTCTGTCTTAAGAAATCCTTAGGACCGAGTTAAAAGTTGGGGAACTCTCAAGGTCAGGCCTTAGGACCAGCTGGGACTAAGACTAAGTTAAGACTGTATAAACGCGTCAGTGGTAACTGAATGATTCATCTTTGCTAGGGCTAATACTAATACTAATGTTAGGACTAAGAAAGCTGTATAAACCAGCCTTAAGTGAATTACAATTAGTAAAAAATGTCCAAATACAAGTCTGCTAACCCTTTTTAACAAAACAAAAAGTGCGCAGTGCTTGCATGAAGATCATTTCATGTGCGGCGTTTAACATATAACAGACAGGTGTGTAAAGGTCCCTATAATGGTAGAATAATACGTCTTAGGTAATCACATCAACCCTCGGGGCAGCAATACGCTGTGCAGGTTGTTGAACATGTCGAGGGTGCAATTGTGCGCTTATAAATAAACAAAGTCGAGTTACAATGATTTTCAGAAGAATTTCCCTCCTGCGTTTTCGTATTTTGCCCAGTTTCCTTGCTCGTATGATATTAATACACAAAAAACAGCGTAAAAAGTAGTGTCAAGCAGTATGTAATATTACATGACCAAAAACAGTTGGAGCGAAGTCTCTTTTTCAAAAAATGTATAGAGTGATTCCTAAGGAAATACAGAAAATTGAAGAATCCATTTTGCTCCATTTAAATAAGTTGTATGGAGATGTCTGCAAATGGTTCTTCTTCTGAATATGGCTGCCATATCTTGCTAAAAATTACTGTTGTAGACAAATGTAGGATCTTCAATCGATCGTTCGTCTTCTACCACTTTATCATCTACATTTACACCCTCCTCGGCAGCACGCATCCTAAACAAATTCTTCAGTCTCTCTTCATTGAGTATTTGGATCAGTTTCTGTATTAAAATGAATAAAGAGTAGTTCTACAATTATACAGTTTGGTGATAAGGCCAAAAGAAGTTACAGACAGCATCCTGTAGCAGTAAAGTTTGTACAATTGCCATTATGTGGCACTAAAGGCAGTCAGCCCGATCGGGGACGATGTAAGTCGGATCGGTGACGATTCAACCTGACGTACGCAGCTTCGATCGACTCCAAAAACTATTAATTATTCACACCATTCGGATTTCGTCACTAAACTATAATTTCGTAATTTTTAGTGGTTTGTTTTCTAAACACGTATTTCCCATTTTTAGATTTTAATGTCAGGACATTTTTAAATACGCCACTGGTAATAATAAATATGTAAAATAAATATTTAGCTACAGCAGAATATATGTGCACATGTCGACATACATTTTTGCAGCCATTTTTACATATTTTTGACAGACTTAAACAGTAGTTAAAAAAAGCTTTTATGAAACATCAAATATTTGTGTAATTTTCATATAAAAATAACATCAAACGGGAAGAATGGCAAAAGCTCCATTATTATGACATTTACAATTCCGCTTTATATTACTATACAATAACAAATTGACGTGTCAAAGAGAATTTTTCATAAATGTAAATCCATTTATCCGAAGCTTTCAGGGCGCCCTTGTTAATTTTCTACTTAATTTTATTGAGCGCTTTGGATTTTTCACCTGGATTGCTTTGATTTATCTTTGAATGCCAAAAAGAAGAAAATAATTAAATTTACTATTATTTTTTATCATATACAACAAATGTTTCTACAATTCTATTTATGTATCAATTTGGGATTTATATTCAAAAGCAATTAATAGAGAACGCAATGTAGCTTAAGGTATTTAAATTGTTAGAATAATAAATTTTGGTTGCTTTTTTACTTTTATGTATTTTACGTTTACTAGGAAAATATTGAGCAGACTGGTGTTAACGATTTTCAGAATGCAGTGAAATGCATTTTGAATCCCAGTTTAACTGCGACGACACATTGTCGTGTTGTAGGAGTCCTCCTTTTCGCAGTCGTCCAAGGCGTTTGATCTTGATCTGCTCCCGCAATTTGGACAGAAGGTCACTGTAATACGCTGTAGATGGCAAGATAAGAAATCGTCAAGAAAGTCGACTATATCGACTATAAAATCCAAAGTTTTATACAAATCTGGAGAAAACTTTCCAAACTGGCTTAGGACAAGGTGCGAAATAATAGCTTACAAGTTATTGTGTTTGAAGTCGGAGAAAATGGAGAACGGAAAAAATGTTCCCGTTTTTTTGTATTAGTTTCTCAACCATTGTATTACACAATACTTTTTTACGTAGAAAATAAAACAGTTCTTGTACATTATCCAGCTTTGTATAAAAGGCATAGATAGCTATCTGAAAATGTGAATGCAAGAATTTAGAAAAACTGTAACACAGTTTTGTCGAATTAATTTTTTTTAACACATTTGCAAATTATTCGTTTAGAAAAAATAGATAGAAGTTATTCTGGTTATTACGTATTTCCGTTTCTTTTATATACGAATGCTGCTCTTTTCAAACATGTTATTTTCATTTATTTTGCTGAATATGATTACTAACCATATAACAGTTTTGGATTTCTAGTTAACACTTTACCATGAGCTTCGACCGAGATCCTGAATTTTGATTGTACGAGTTAATCACTCTTTGCTGCTGTAGCAGCGTTTAACGCTTACCACTAGCTGCAACTGACAGCATAAAAGTCCTTTCATGAATTAAAGCCAGGAATAAATTTCCTCTCGAGCCACTAACTAAATTTGCTTTAGATTATACTTTTTTGTAAGTCCTTCCGTGATCGCAGTTTTTGCTGGAGGTTTTTATGGGACTTTGAACATTAATTAAAATGATATTTTTGCTTTTTACATAGAATTACTACAGCAATACGGGAGATAATGCAGCGTTCCATTAATAATACTCAGAATTTTTAAATCAACAATGCAGTTTAATTTTCTTGTCGTTGGCCTGAATGTTATCAGGAAATTTATAGCTTGTAGATTTTCTATATGCAAACTAACATAACAATGGCTATTATAGAGAGGTTTAAAATTTCTGGCAACTAACACATATCGCTTATTATATATTAAAAAAGATAGCTTCTACTATTTAAAATGATCTATAAATTGCTTACCCCAACAGATATCTGACAAAATACAATTTATCTATGCATACGGGTGTTATTGTTTTAAATCATGCTGACTTGTAGAGTTTTTATAAAGTTAAACGAGAAATGTATATTAGTAAAATTTGCAATTTTAAAACTAATTAGAAGAGCTTTCGATCGACAGAAACTCGTAAAGGTAAGAGCAAGGCGTTCCCAACCCTCCTCATTCCAAGTTTGCTTTAAAATTATAAACATTCGCCTCAATTTCAGCGCCGGCGTTTCTCCTTATTCCCCCATTTTGAGTTAATAGCAAACAGCTTAAGCGCCTGCATTATCGGCGCGAACTTGACATTTCTTTGGGCTTCACCTACGAATATGGGGCGTCGATTAGATGCGAGTTTAAATTTTCAGGCTCGCATTAGCCATCGATTTAAGTTGGCCTCACTACAAGGAGTAGAAAATTGCCCGGAATTCGAAACTTTTAGGAAACTCCGAAGACATTCGATCGGCTTTCTGAGTATGCTCAAATATTTATGCTATGCATGCGGTAGTAGTGCACTCTGCGGGGTTGCCTGTTTATTCCGGCAATGGCTGTTTGACTTTTTTGGCCATTAAATACTTTTAAATGACAAAATGTTTTTGCTGCAAACACGGGATGTGTGTCTGCTTCACGCTCTAATAACCATCAGAATTTTGCGTGGCATAAGCACGTTCGTATGTAATTGTTTGCATGCACATTGCGGTGTGCTGCAAACAAAATTAATATTATCGAAACTTAAATTTCTCGACATCTGTTTCAATGTTGAATGAATCATTAAGTAGCAATGGATAGGCGAAAGAATTCTAAAGAAATAGGGGGTGTCAAGTTTCGTGGTTCGCCCTGTACAATAGGTACTATAAACTAATACTAGAAAATTGTAGCATTTCTTGTACGTCCAGATATTAAAATTGGAAACCGTAAAAAAAATTCTGCTTGCACTCTATGTCACAGCATGAACCCATATTTCATCCCCTTTTCTTATTCTAGTAACTAAATTTTGTGCTGTTTCCTGGAAAGCTCCAAATTTTCATGATTTCGTTTGATTAAGGTAACTCTTAAAACACGTTAACCAGGCAAATTGAAAGACGACGGCTTGGAAATCTTGTGAGCCTTCAAAAGCGTCGGAATATTTTTGTTGGAAAGCTTTTATCAGTTTGGAACTATTTGGGAACATATTTCAGAGGAAAATCTGGTCCATACTAAAAATGTCTAATTAAAATTTGCTCAACTCTTCCCACTGAACTTTTCGAACAAAACCATCAGTATGCGTGGGCGATAATCGCCGGAAAAGTAATATTGAATGGAGGAGAAATCGCTTGTGGTCTTTTTATAGTTTATGTACAAGTAATTTGTTTGGGGCTGCTATTTTTCAGTTTCTGTTACGTCTACTATACCCTTTTCTTGGCACTATTATTTACATTAATATAGGAGGAAAGTATTCTTTTATCACCATCAGTCATCGTCTCCCACCCGTGTTAATAACATCCTCACTGCAGAGGGGTTTAGGCTCTCACGGTCACTACAACTGGATTAGGGAAGCGCAGTGGGCTCTACGATAGATTTTGTGTGGCCGTTGCAGTCTGCAAGAATCGAACCCATACAAAGGCTTCAACTGTTAGACTTATAAAATCTCTAATCCTTGACCTGCCAATGATAACGAGTTCAAATTACCTTCAAATTATATACCTTTATGTGTAAATACATGCTTTGTCGGCTTGCCTGAGTGCCTGTTTGCATGTGTCACGTTTTCATCGTCATCGATGGGGCGTAGTTCGTTCTATCGTCACAGTGCCCTTCATAATGCAACGATATGTAAGTATGTTAGGTAATGTTTTTAGCCGAGTGGGTAAAACGTCTGGCTAGCAATCGTGCCTGGAAACGCAGGTTTGAATCCTACAAATGTTTTTCCTTGCGAATCAATATACTTGCATTAAAGCATTACTAAGTGTTTCCTTTACTATGTCAGTATTGTTAGTAATATTAAGATGTGTTTACGTATTTGATACACAATTTTGAACACTCGTCAACCGTTATTCGATCTAGCAACAATTTTTTTGTGATACGCTTTCTTCATTAAAGACGTTAAAGACGCTTAAAAACATTCACATTTTTTACAAGTCAATTTTAGTAAATTCTTTACTTACAGTGGGCGTTTCAAGTAAAACAGCGAAGAATCTTTTGCATGACACCCGTTGTAGTATTCTTCTTAGCATGGAATTTCGGCTTAGACCGCGTAGTATTTGTATATGAACACCCAGCAGTTTCTGGCTTAATGTGCCTTGCACCTTGTGAAGTGGAGCAAAAACCCGCGCGATGGTCATGCTCTTTGGTGGCTCGTGTTGTTTGAGTATCTTGAAAAAGAGGATACTTAGGCAGATTTGGCCGTTTTGCTGTTTGTGCATCCATATTCACTAACGTTTCGCAAGACTTTCACTCTGATGATGCAAGCTGCAAAGTCTTGCGAAACGTTAGTGAATATGGATGCACAAACAGCAAAACGGTCAAATCTGCCTAAGTATCCTCGTTTTCAAGATACTCAAACAACACGAGCCACCAAAGAGCATGACCATCGCGCGGGTTTTTGCTCGACTTCACAAGGTGCAAGGCACATTAAGCCAGAAACTGCTGGTTGTTCATATACAGATAAAACGCGGTCTAAGCCGAAATTCCAAGCTAAGAAGAATAATTCGAGTAACCGCGAAAGCCTCAAACAGTATATAACCCGTTGTAGTAGCATGGGATCTACTATGTTCATATTTTTTCCGCAACAATTTTTATCTCTGCACCTTTCGCTATTATAAACATCACCGAGACCGAGGATCGAACCCACAACCCTTGGCCAGCTGGTGGTAGTTCAGATATACGCCCAAAATTATTACCGTTGCACTGACGTAATCGTGTAGTTTCGCTGTGAAATTACGGACGCTCATTTGAACACATCCTCGTTAGCTCTCGTATAAACGCATCTGGAAATAAGTTAAAAATTTAATGGAGCTATCCAGCGTCATCATTCTGCATTGAATTCACTTAATTACAGGTATGGAAGTTGCATTCATGGCGACGGCTACGCGTTTTCAGTGCAATTAATTAGCGGATCAATCCATGTTACTCTGAAGTTGATGTAATTATACTGAAAGGCTTTTCAGTCTGCTGGAATGTTCGTTAAAAACGCATTTGATAACGCGAACTGATTACTAACCATCAATTTGTGGAGTTATCTGTGCGTCCATCCGCCGTGCCGTTCTCGGGCCACCCACTATGCTCGGCGTTATTTAAAATGCCCGATTTTTGTTATTCCGCCTTAAGTACCCACTAGGCTTTATTTTTAGGCTTTTTGTTTGACCGTAAAAGCGATTAGGTGCTCTCGAGCTGCGCGCACGCACCTCTGGTGAGCCGTTTCAAAATTAAACGGGATTGTTTCGGGTTATAATTAGTTTTCCTAGATCTAATCTGGACTGAAGAATGGTACCACGGAGATTAGTTCTGCGGCTTCGTTAAAAAATAAAGCACACACTTTAACTCTACGGCTTAGTCTAAGCAACAGCTACTAAGGGTGACCCCTCGAACAGAGAAGTCACAACAAAATATTATTTAAGTTTTCCATTACATAAAGAATGTGTTTTTTAAATGTTTATTTGTTAACGAGATGACGACTGGGTCAATTCAGTTAGTCTCGCGGTAAACTATGGAACCACAGGAATTGAGTTCAAGTCTCAGTACTCGCTGTGTAAATATGGTAGACAATGAAGTTCTTTTACCAGGGACTTTATTTGAGGACTCAAGCCAATCATAAAGCTATACGGAAAACGCATACCATCAATACCCACTGAAAAACAAGGCAACCGTTCTCGGGCCTGACGTCAGCACAAGAAGGCGGAATTGGCCAATATGAGTCTCTTATCTCAAGGCCGGAGGCGGAATAAGTTCAAATAAAATAAAACCATTGGCCAATTCTGCCTTCTTGCGCTGACGTCAGGCCCGAGAACAGATGCCTTGCTTTTCAGCCGGTATTGATTTAATTCGTAGGTGGAAGTACATTTTAACTATCAATTTTTTATGGGCTACATTGGAATTAATGTAATTTTTGTATAGTTATTTCAAACTAAATATTTTAAGAAAGCAGCAAGAATTTTGTAGTAGAAAGTAATCGTGGTATTATTGAAGGCAAATTAGTCTTTTAAAGGTAGGGGTACTGTAAATTACAACCTTTTTAGAACTGGAACGCACTGAATACTTTGATATTGTTATAGGAAATGATAATGCTAAAACATTGGAACAGTAATGCGTTGACCCTTTCGACCGGGAAAGCATGTTTTTGTTAACAAACTATGCCCTACATAAGCCTGTGTTTTCTTATGCTTATACTGAAAGAGATTGGTCCTATGTGAAAGCTATTTGTTGTATGGCATAACTCGCCGGCTATTACGCACAATCATAATGACCGTTTTAATATGTCTATAAGTCTGGCAAATATTTTTTTCGCAACGGATAACAAACCTTCTATAACTCACTGAAATCAATACGCATTGATTTTATAAGAGAAAATAACGCCATTTTGTTTTTGACCTTTTATGTGCGGTATAGGAACTGCAAGTTACGTTAAATTTGAACGCACGTTATAGTCGAAGTATACTTACTCTGTATTGCTTGTTGCACATATTCAACAATGCACCCCTTCTGTTTTTTAAATTGATACCTTTTATTATAGTTATTTATGTACCAAGGGCATTATGAAGACGTTTATGCGCGTCCGAGAGTGACAAGTTTACAGGCCAGAGGACATATGGCCCGAGGGTTGAAAGTCGCACGAGCGTATAAACATCAAGTACAACCCAAGGTGCATACACATTCTTATGTCTTAGTACAGTTTCTTAATAACCTAGATAATGTATTAGAAAGCTTATATTGGATGACCAACTATTGCTGTGAACGCATTTACGCATCGACGTACGTGATTGGTCAGAAATTTGACGCTTCTCATATCTGACCGTTCACGTAGCATAATAACTCATAATGCCCGCCAGGGTATTATGTACCTCACAATATGCCTTGTAGCCCAGTTATTAAGAAAGAATACTGTACTAGTAAGACATAAATATAAAAACTAGTGATAATTGACAGGTTTTAAAGTACAGCATGGGGCATTTAGGCGGGAGGCGCTACTAAAATCACCATGCTGGACTTTCTTGCTGATTGGCGATTAAATGGTACCCTTCTTCACTAAGACTGTTTTCATTGTTGGTGTTCCTATTAATACTATTCTTCCATCATCGAAATGGCTTTGGATCCCATCTTACTTGGTATGAAACATTGACATGATTTGCCAATTACTCTCTATCCAGTCCCTCTGCTAGTTTTGCTTCGCCTCGGGTAGTTTATTTCCCCTACACCTAAGATATCTGATGGGCGTTTCGGTATCCACCACCCGGGGAGACGCTCGATGAGGGACTAGCAACCCCTCATAGGCATCAGATGATGTAGAAAAGGTATGTCTATGCCAACGATGTAGTATGGATCGCTAACGATATACCAGCGTTGCATGAAATCGTAAATGAGCAATGATAAATAAAAGAAAATAGGGTTGGATAAATAAACAAATATAATAAGTACGATTATACAGCGCAATACCACATGCGACCTTTAGTGGTTTAAGTGGTTTAATCCTCTCACTTTGAAATGAGATACTTCTTTTTTCATATTCTATAGTTTTTCTAATATATGCGTAAGAGTTTTTTCCGATTATATGTTCATATGCGAATTAGGTTTTTTTCGTACAGTGCATTGGTGATGCGTTTTAATACCACATTAAAACACGCTTTGCCGTAAATTTTAATGTCAACGTAACCTAGAATATCTACTATAATGTGACGGAAAAATTGTCACCGAACTAAGTTTTTATATTTCTGTTACTATCGTAGAAAAGGTGGCGTATGATACACGTGTGTAAGTGCCATTAAAGCACTAGCTTAAACTCGTCGCACGTGCTTAAAAGGCTTACTTATACACTACTATCGTAATAAACTAATTTAGTAGCAAAGGTAGTGTTATTTTTCGGTCGAAAATATAGTTTTGAAAACCGAGGCCCGTAAGGCTGAAGCTTATAGAAGCACTACGACCGGAGGTGCATATAGATTTTTTACTACCGGCATAATTTCGAAAAAAACTATTATTTTTACATTTTACAATAATTTTTAACACTTTCAAATTGGCAATACATTAAATAGATGAAATTGACCCAGTGAGAACATCAACTTAACCTTAACCTCAACAATTAAAGACGCTTTTTATATAAAAGCATAGTATGTACTTGTAACTCTTCTGCCCTAGTCAGTAAGTGAAACTTACATGATATGGACGTAGGCCTGTAACTGATATTTACATAACTAAGAGTGCAGCTGAAAAAACATAATTAGAAGGAAAGGAAATACAAGAAAGAGAAACTGCAAGAGTTTAGAGCAGATGTGAATTAAACGTAAAATAAATAGTTACGTGGATTGTATAAAAAGTAACCTAGCCTAACGACAATTTCGGAATTGCAAAACTGGAACTAATCGATTGCACTTGCTCCCAAATACTCTGTCTCCAGATCGAAACGATAAATAGATCGAATTTGATTAGGTGTTGCACCATTCGCAATGATGAGCAGAGTGGCTTGACTCAACGAAGCTAAGCCATCACAAGAATATTCACAAAATTAAGCAAATTTAAAAAACGTGGCGGGGATTATTTGGCGAACAAAGCAATTTTACAGCAGGTAGGAAAGGCAAAAGTGTATCCATGTATAGTTCTATATGTAAAATAAATAATTAAATTTTCAAATCCAACAAAAGCTTGCGAAAGGAAAATTAAACCAAGATGCCGAAGTGGAAATAGGAATAACGCACGGATTTGATCAATTGAGTTACATATCTAAAGGAAGATTTAAAAATTACCAACCAGCTTAGGTGCATCCTTCCCGTCCTCATATGCGGAACAGAAACATGGATACTAACAAAGAAAATAATGAAAACAAATATGCTCGTCGTTAGAATAGAAACACGTGGAAACGGAAAATAACCAAAATAAGGGACATAGCAGAAACCATAATAGAGCAAAAATGGCGATGAGCAGGACATGTCCAGTGGAGATTTAGAATTGTATAAAGGCTAAGAGGACGTCCACAACAAATGTGGATAACTGATATTTAAAAACTAACTGGGACAAGATGGTTATAGACTCCAAAGACAGAAAAGAGTAGCAAAACAAAGGGGAACCTGAATAAAAAAAAGAAGAAAGACAGCGTAAAACTACCCTTTAGGTTTTATCCTGTTAGAAAGTCTTTTAGATTGTTGCTTCACTGTAAATAAATAAA
This sequence comes from Agriotes lineatus, assembly GCA_940337035.1. NCBI lineage: Eukaryota > Metazoa > Arthropoda > Insecta > Coleoptera > Elateridae > Agriotes > Agriotes lineatus. The sequence continues at coordinate 148,155,079 of OW679197.1, read as the reverse complement.
ATGTGAAGTAGATAACAAACACTAACAACCAAAATAACGCTACGCGACTGCCGATAGATTCAGTTGGATTGAGAGCGAGCCAAGGCCATTCGCATACTGAGACACTCGCAAAAACTGAAAAGTAATCTAATTTAAACTAAAATCACAAACCAGTTGCTTGCGTGTCAGCACTAGTGTGTTTATATGGAGGTCCGCTGCCGGAGTTACTGGTCGGCTACTGGTTTGTTATCGGTTTGTGATAAGTCACGGGAAACCCGGCATACAACTCGCCGGGCTATCAGCTACCAATTCAATTCAGGAAATCGACAAACAGACAATATGAATGAACAAGTTATTAATGCCAAATTCGCAAGGGAGGTAGAGAAATACCCCCTTTATGTAATTATACACTAGCAGAATATTCTAATATATGGGTGATGAACCCAAAATGTTCTTTGACGTCTTCTATATCTACAGTGTGTTTCACTTCTCACCTTCGCACACTTGTATCTTCCATATTTATCTTCTGATCGATTTCAAATTTTGGGCAGTTCTACTACCCCTTAAAATAGATATTTTAGTAACTTTTATATAATTGTATTGCTAAATCACTAAATCATTAACCTACTGCGATCAAAATTAGATGCAAAAAGGAGAAATCAGAATAGGCCTATTTTTATCGAAGAAATTTGCTCAGAATGATAAATATAGTCGAAATTCAAATTGTTATTGCAAAATTATTGTTATTATCATGATTTTATACAATAAATGTTTCACCTTTTATCTTCACACCCCTGTATCTTCCTTATTTTTGTTTTCTAATTTTTTCATACAAATTTTGATTTCGACTATTTTTGTGGTTCCGAGCAACTTTTCCTAATAACTTTTTTCAACAAAACTAGATCTACTATGATTTTATGTTTCGTATTTATTTTTGAACGCTACTGGTTTACGGTAAAATTATTTAAAAATTATAAAAATAACGTTTTGAAAGAGTAGTATAACTGACTAAAATTATCAGAAAATAAATTAAGAATAATAATAATAATAATAATAATTTATTCACCTATTACATACAATAAATTGGTACAAGGTATAGTCGGTCGTATAATGTGTAAGAACATGCCTGCATTATTACAAATTTAAAAATTCATCTATATTATATAGTGAAGAAGTACATAAGTATCTACTTCCAGCGGTCTTATATTTATGTAAGTGTGAAATTCTTTTTATTTTATTGGGCAATTTATTAAATAACCGAATCATATTGACGGTATGGCTTCTTGATGTTGAGTCCAATCTGTGACTGGGAATTGCAATATTTAAGTGACGAACATTATAATGATTTGGGTCATTACCAGAAAAATGATTCCAATTTTTTTTAACATATAAAACACAATTTAAAATATAGAGTGCCGTGACCGTCAATATGTTTTTTAGGCGGAATGTCTCCCTGCAGCTGTGGTTAAACGGCAACCAATGCATCTTGCGAATTATTCTTTTTTGCATTACCAAGACTTCATTCATTTTATGGGAATTTCCCCAACATAGAATGCCGTAGCTCAGAGTCGCTTGAACGTGAGAAAAATAAAACATTCTTAGACAGGAGTCAGTTACAGCGTTTCTTAATTGGGAAATTATAAAACAACATTTCGTTAGCTTATTAATGATATAATCGATATGATCATACCATTTCAATCGACTATCTATATAAATACCTAACAGTTTGGTTTTTTCGACATTTGTTATTGTCGTACCGTTATTCACAACTAATAAGCTGTAATCAACCTCTTTAAGCCCAAAATTAATTATTTCAGTTTTGTTGCTATTTAGGATAAGACCATTATCATTGCAGTAATTGTCAAAGGTGTTACAACATTCCTTAGCATTTATGACAAGATCAGATACAGCCACGGAAGACAATCCTGCCGAAGTATCATCAGCATATACGGACAAATTGGTTTTGGCGTTGCTGACCCAATAAGTAATATCATTAAAGTACGCAATAAACAATAAAGGGCCAAGGATACTGCCTTGCGGGACTCCAGTTTCTATGTTAATCGTATTAGACAAGTGTTTTGTACCATTATCAAATACGCGTACTTGCTGAGTTCGGTTACTGAGATAATCTTTGATCCAGCTTAAGGCAGGTCCTCTGACCCCGTATTTTTCTATTTTGACAAGTAAGAGATTGTGATTTAGCGTTTCAAACGCCCTGCTTAAATCGAACGTTATACAAGTACATTTCAATCTATTTTCTAAACAATTAACAACAAAAGATACAACATCCAAAAGAGCGTCTTGTGTTGCGTAACCCTTCCTATATCCAAACTGATATTTGGCGAATAAGTTATGTTTGTTGAAAAATGAATACAATCTATCATGAAATGCACATTCAAAGATTTTGCTAAAAACAGATTGCAACGATACTGGCCTGTAGTTGTTAATTTTGCTACGCTCCCCCTTTTTATAAATGGGTACAACTACAGAAGATTTCAACGCTGCGGGAAAACAGCCTTGCTGAAAAGATTGGTTAATCAAATCCGATAAAGGATTGTCGATTATATCGTGCACGTATTTAAGAATAGAGCACGGAATTTCGTCTACGCCAGAACTATGTTTATTTGAAACAGACAAAATAATTTGACTTGTTTCCCGAGGTGTTACTGGAGTCAAAAATAATGTATGAGGGAGTGCTTCAATAGGAGAACATATGACCGGAACAGTATTCGATACAAGGTCTTTAACAGATCTAACAAAAAATCTATTGAAAGCTTCGGCTGCAGGCACTCCAGTTACTGCGTTACCGCCAGAAGTAATAAATTTTTTAGGTAAGTATTCTTTACCCAAGGTAGTTTCCTGCTTTATTAGTTGCCATGCAACCTTAGATTTGTTGTTAGACTCACTTAAAATTCTACTGTTATGTGCTCTTTTGGCCTCAATAATATCATTTTTATAAATATTCTTTAGACGCTTATATTTAGCAAGTAAACATACTGTACAATTCGCCTAGTCTAATGCGGGTATGAAGAAGATACAGAGGTGTGAAGGTGATATGCGAAACAGGCCGTATAATAATAATAATAATAATGATAATAATAATAATAAACCATGTCTTCCTCTTCACTTGATATATTTTATTTTTCACTATATTATAATAAAAATACTCAATTATGCAAAACACAACAGTGATGTGCTTTCAAGCTGAATAGTTCGAAACTGATTTAAATCTCGTTGCTTTTACGTTTCCCGTGAGCGAAAAATCAGTTACTAATCAGTTTATGTCAATCAGTAACCAGTCCGATCACTAGTAACTCCGTGTGCGGAGGGCGTAAATAACCCTTTTATACAGTGCTGCCCATCATCTGTTTCATGGGAATTTGGTAATTTCAGCCTTTTGCAGACAACGACCAGTCACGGAATCGACATCCTTCGAGTGACTATCTCAACCAAAGAAAGGTGTTCGACATCGACATATTATGTAGCGTACGTATGCCACGAAATAGTTTTTATTTGGTTCGAAGATAAATTGGTTAGGGCAATGGATTTTGCTTATAAAATGACTAAAAGTTACACTCATGTGATTGGTATCTCATCATAATTGACTTTTCTTGCGAGATGTTCTCTCATACGAGTATATTTTTTACTCTTATTATTGTTTTCACATAATAAATGTGAAAAAAATATAATAGGTAGTGATAAAATAATTTTACATGATTTGATAAGAACACTCAAAATCGTAGAGATTTAGTTCATTTAGCTGCTTTTTAATGTAGTTTATAAAAAAATCTAAATTTTGCAAAATTAAATTAGTATGGAATCATTTTGTTCGAAGAATTCGGAAAAAATCTACTACATATTGTATTTCGTTTGGAAAAAAAATATCTTTCAAACTTTGCGACGAAATTTAGAAGCTAGGTATAAAATTTAATTATGAAGAATCCTTCCTTCAGTTTTGCTAATTCTCAAACATAACACTACTCACCATTTGACTGTACTGTCGGAAATCATCTGACTGTATTTGTGATCTTTTTACAAGCACAAACCATTGCCCTAATCAATTCTTAATTGACCTAATAACAAAACACCTTTCCATATGACACGTATTTTTTAACAGACGCTGTATATAAAGAAAATTAAACTCCATTCTTTCTATAAATAAAATTAATTGTGCGTGTGGCTGTACACACATCTTAGAAACGTCACAATCTGACACCCCGCATAAAAATCTTGCTAACTTTACCAATCAGTATTCGCCTGACGTTTGAATCTTGAAACAATATGAGCGATTTTTTTATGTCCGCTTCAGTGGTGGCAGCTTCGCGCCTGGAATTCGTAATAAAACTCGACGGAGGGGTCGATTCGTAACCAAGGCCCCCCAAATTGTACCCACGTGGTCCAGGTTTACAACACAACATACTGCAGTGACTAACGCCGAATTAATATTCAATATAAACAGCCAATTGTTTGTTAATTTCCAAATTTGTATTGTAACCGCATGCCGGGGTTTCTTTGTAACGCGGAATAAAAATAGACGGAGCGTCTCAATTGTCTCAGATGCACGATAAAGATTCATTCATACATGTGGTCATCTATAAATAAATTGATGATGTCAGAACCGCAACGGTTTTTACTCCCAGAAGCTACATTTTCGAAAGCCCATTTACGGACGCATTTTGAGTGTCCTCGTTCCTTTTCCACTAATTATGCTTTACACTCCAAACGGCCGTCGCCTTAATTTGATTCATGATCTAATAATGTGACGTTGCGTTATCAATTTATTTGAAATTAATGTGGAGTAACAAGCGTCAGCCCGCGACGCCGGCGTAATTCATGGCTGAATTCCGGCCGGAGTCTGAATTGCCAATTTTTGGACAAATGGCGGCGAAATGCTCTTACGCACGTATTAGCGCCGCTGCAGCCCCAAATTCGGGGGCTGTAAATTTTTTATTGCGAAATATTGTTTGCAATCGCAAGTATACGACTGCAGAAATATAGGGCGCTTAACTCGGATGCGGAAAACTCAAAACCCAAACGAATTGGCTTTATTAGGGGAGCCGAGAGGCCATCAAAACGAATCGCGGAGATAATCACCCCCTATGTGCTTTTTATGTTGCACCGAATGCTGCAGTTAAGAAGATTGGGGGGCAGTTAATTTTAGTAGCTTTGTATGATACCTTAAATTTTTATTTCGGGTATCATACCTCGAATTACCGACTAATTCAATCAGAAGACGTAGCTTAGAGCCTTAGAAATGGTGTAGTGCCATAAATTTATGAAGAAGTGCAACAATCGAAGAGTGCGCAAGTCAATACACATCTGAAACAAGCACATAAACAACATCAGTTTATTAAAAAACAGTTTCCCGCTGTTTATCGAAATTTTCATAGATCTTTGAAAAAATCATTTGGTTTCTCACCTATCACCAGGATTAATTATCGTCGTGTTACCTATGAGTGTCACATGTCACATAAGCACTTGCAATTATAAACAAAACGTCTAAGTCTGCATCTTGCGTTGCTAATTTTATTATTCTAGGAACTTAATTATAATATTTTTCTACAGCCGTGATTTTAAACTGTTTCCAGGGGTCATATGTGGCGTGCTTTATGTTGTCTATAAAACACGCCATTCCATTTAAAGCACGGAGTACTTTAAGAGTTTATAAAACCTTATTTGTGAAGATTAAAAGTACAGTTATTATATCGGACCGATTTGTATGCGGAGCCCCTAGTGCCCGATTGGAGAGGGGCGCAGCCCGATGACCCCCTTGGAGAGGGCCAGAGCCCCGAGGGCGCCCTTGGAGAGGGGTGGAGCTCCAAGAGCCCCCTTGGAGAGGGGCCGAGCCCTGAGGGCCCCCTTGGAGAGGGGCCGAGCCCCGAGGGCCCCCTTGGAGAGGATAAGAGTCTCGAGGGCCCCCTTGAAGAGGGGTGGAGCCCCGAGGGCCGCTTTGGAGAGGGGCGAAGCCCCGAGAACCGCTTTGGAGAGGGGGGAAGCCCCGAGGGCATTTAAGCTAACAAGCTCCTCGGCTGTAGAAAAAATATTGAAGCCAACTCGTGTTTTACAGTTTAAAAATCTCGGTCGATCATAAAATTCTCGCTTCGCTCGAATTTTAACATGATCGACTTCGATTTTTAAACCCTCTGTAAAACACTAGTTGCCTTAATAGCTATAAGTTTCGTTGTCAAGCGAAAGCATCAAACAAATATAATCACCGATTTACACGTTTTGTTACTAAGGCTGCATCACTGACTTACATGATCAGCAGCGAGAAAAAACAGTTACGTACATTCATGTCATTAAGTGTGTTCACTAGCCTTCTACAAAACTGCTACTAGCAACGCACCACCTCATTGAATTGCACCACCAGCTACAGTTTTATCATCCATTCGTAAATTTTTTGCACTGCAGATCAAGTCTGGTAACTGAAATTCCAAAATTTGAAAAGTTCCGGAAGTCAGTCGTCTCTGCATAACAAGGCTTGTATGGCGCGCGATCAGCTGACCCACCTCCAATAAACTTGTCACGTAACTCAAGGCGTGACGTGCGGCGTGACCCAGCATTGATAACCGGATTGGAAAGTCTCTGTTCTGTGTTCTCAGTTATGTCTCAACGTTTGTACTGGTTACACGTGTGTCTGCTGTTCGCTTAAGTAAAGTTTTTTTCTGCAGTATAGAATTATTTAAATATAGAAAACTAGTTCACGAGTTACACAACTTAAACGAAAAACTTTTGGAAGTAGTAGAAAGGTTACTAAAATCATTAAAACTACCTCAATGAAGATTCAAAGTAATGGAACTATGAATCTTTCCTAATTGTATCAAACTGATTATCTCCAAAGGTTTTAAGAAATTTAATAGGAAAAAAGCATCGAATTCCCCAAACTGTAAATTTTCTCGTCGCTGGTCGCTCCTCTCTTAGATAACTTTTCGCCGATAGTAAAGGGTCTCCCAAAACAGCACGAGTTTGTATTAGAGTTCTCGTAACTGCTACACGTTTCTGTGATTAATTTGTGGCAAAAGGGTAGACCGATAAGTGGATGTTTGTAGTGGTAATGCGGACATCTGATAAAAGTGGCCATAAAATAACTGTTGTGAGTGTAAGAATACAATAACGACAAACGATTGCCTAAAGTGTTTCCCAAATACATGCTGAAAGATGTACAGGAACGATATAACGTCTTTAGCTTGTTAAATGTGAATTGCTTTATTACATTTTGTACTTACTTTTTCAAGACGCATTTTTTAAATAATAGATAAAAGCGTTTGATCATTACATATATTTGTTTATTTCAATAGCCAACTACAGATTCAGCTGATGAAGATGAAATTTTATATTTTCCACCAAGCTTTACATTTTCAAATGTGAAGTGATCTTCCAAGGATAATTTATGATCATTTTTTCATACCTCCAACGGTTGTAAGCCACCGAAGGTTTCATGTAAATCACACTGAAGTTAATAAACTTCGTCGTTGACGTGCCAGAAATAGAATTCAATTCAATTGTAAATCACTAGTGTTGCAATTTAAATGCTCGCAGCATTTAACGATTTTGTTTTTGTAAATAAGCATATGTAAACCGTGAATGAAAAAGGAAATGTGTTTGTCATTACGTGCACGATATCCACGTTCGTTGTTTTGCTTCATACTTAAATTACGTGACACAGATACATAATTGTTATAGATTGCTGCTGTGCATTTCTGATGCAGATTACGAGGTATTGCACCGCAATAACTCTTTTATTGGGGCTTGATTGGGGCTATAATGACATAATTAGATACTCTTCCTCAGGTGGATGTACTGTGCTCCAAGCTAGTTTGCATTTCTTCCCGCCATGCTTGTATGTTAAGCAGGGAACTTTAATAATAACATTTTAAAGCCTTTTTTCATACTATGAGTACTTAGCAGACCAAAAATAGAATAAAACATCGAAATTATTCAGATACGTAAATCAAACATAAAAACTATCTATTATATCACGCCAAGTGGTTACAGATCTTCTCTAGAATAAAAATATGAAAAGAAGAATATCATAGATTCATAGATGTACTCGGATAACGCCAAGTAACTAAATGGTGGGATAAATTAATGGGTGTATAAATGAGATAAAAATAAATACAAAGAAGACATTTCTGGAGTAAAAAGAGAATACAAATTGCATGAATTTAAAAAATATGAGGCATATCATGACTAGAATATAGAAGCGAAATTCGATAGAAACTCAAAGGAAAAGGAGAACAGGAAAATGTATTAAAAAGAAAATAGCAAGGTCAATTTTTTCTATTGTGAAATTATGTATTTAAATTGGCTGCATAGCAATCCAGCTTGAAAAGCCAAAACGACGCTATTAAAGTAAATCACACGTGGACATTTTTGAATGACAACCAAAACCAAAATTGGACCATACTGTCAGACTTCGAATTTATTTATGACACCACCATAGTGTTTTGGATATGATGGAGTGACGATTTCACCACAGAAAACTTCTTCGGCGATGGGAAATATTGTTACCTTGTTTCTGGATGGTGCTTACTTGAATTCAACATATGCGGAACTGCTCTGCGCTTGACAAATGGTAATACTACAATAAATTTAAAGACTTATTAAGATAACATTCATAACATTGCCTTTAAGAGGGTCAGGCTTGCAGTTGTGACCGAAACAAGGGTTTCCAAAACAATTCCTAAGAATTCTACCTGCTTGTTATTTGTAAAAGTAGCAGATGGGCTCGCATGTGGAAGAATTCCCAGGATAACGCAATATTGGTTTACTGCTGCAATGCGCTGATGGCGTTACTGCACTACGAGCGGAGATATGCCTAAAAAATATTTTGCAATATGTAATTTACTTGCTAAAAAATACTCAATTTGACGATAAATTACACGTAAGTCTTATTCTAGTGAATTTTAAATTAGCTTGAAATTATACAGGCAACATAAAATAATGGACACTTAAATTAGACATGGTTAAAATGAAGTTCAATTTCCGGTAAAATGTCGAAAACCAAGGGAATCACATACCCTGAAAATTGAACGATGAAAGCGGGCCCGCAAATAGGAGTCGTAGTTCGAAAATAGAAGTAAAATTAACAGCTTACCAAAGTTTCGTCGGGGTGCAAGACGGTTGCGAAACTATATATTGTATATAGGGCGTCCATGACACGACTGCTATTCAGATCGTAGCAGGACGCAATGCAGTATGTTTCTTTGAATGTATCTTACCGTTGGACGATATAAAGGTCTACGATGCTCAACACAAGACGAGTTTTCGGAATTTCAAATGGGCAGCCTGCATTGTGGGGCTGAATATTCGATAATCGCCTTAATTTGCCTAAAATTGGCACAGTAAGGCTTTCCCAAACAGCGGTATTCACGGAACAAAATAACACTCCGCACAAAACTTCTGTGCTCGATTACATCTGGACAGAACATCAGTGATTCACCCCGCGGGCTCAATAAAAGCTACCCCCTTTTTCATTGCGCGGTAAAACAATGGCCCCATTCAACTTTAAAACGATCCTAACATGGTGTAGCCAAATTGTTTGCAAACTTAATGCTACTTTTGTACTCTAGCACCATCGGTCAAATATATACATTATACATCCAAATTTTTAATAAACTTATGGCGCGTTAAGGAGGAACTTAATTGTTTTGTAATTTAATATAATTCTTTTATAAACTAGGTATACATATACTTATAATACTATACCAATCAGTAAAAAAGATAACAATAAAAAAAGATACAGGCATAGGAATAGAGAACTAATATTTTTTTAGTAGTTAGGAAAGAGAACGGGAATAAGTATTCAAAGTAATATTGCATATTTCTAAGAATCAGCAAAGAAGAGTGACTGGAAAGGAAACATGGATATGGAAAGAGCCAATATTTTGAGAATGTCCGAAATAGCTATGATTAAATGGAATAAAACGGAAATAAACAAATGTTTCTAGTAAAGACAAAGAACAAATGAAATTGGATCAGAGATGATTAAGCTGAAAAGAAAACTGTTGCTCACTAAGATTGCTAATAATAGAAATATTGAAGAAAAAAGACTCATCGGCTCTAACAATATGCCCTATTTATAAAAGAAAAGGAACGAGACCGTAAGCAAAAATTCAGTTTTATTAGATAATATTTACAAAGTCTGGCAACACCATGAAAGGAAAAGCGGCCCAACATAGATTGAAATAAGAGTTCTGGGACATACACTACAGATGGAGAAAAGGTGACTCATAGTCAATGATGCTGCTTAAAAAAAATGTGAGAAATGCTAGAAAGTTTACGCCGATGATGTCACGGTGAACGAACAGAAAGAAATTTTAATCAGGCACAAAAACAGAATGCCTGACCGTTTTGACGGCTCGAGGCTTTAAGCAAGTGCCGTTGACAAGTGAGCGGTTCCTTTTGCGTGCATCTTTCAGAAAGTAAGTATGCGGAGTGTATCCGGGTTTTGTAGTACCCTGTACAATTGAAATTGGACGTAACGTAAGTATAATTTCACGAAACTACTTAAGCTTTGAAATGAACCACGAAGCAATGGTGGTAATGCATAGTGTTTTGTAATGCCTGTATATTCATTTTAGAAATATTTTTATGTTGGGGGCAGATGAGTACTGTAATTTTTCTTGTTCCATTTTTACTTCCCTCGTTTAAAAGACGAACGAAGTATTGTAATCGCGAAAAAATCACTTTTCGAGATTTCTCCAGATCTTCACGTTTCAGGGTTCCTAGATGACGATGAACAGGATTTCACCGTCTGTCTGCCTATTTGTCTGTCTGTCTGTCTGTTGGCGGTATAACTCAAAAACTATTTGTCGGAGGAAGGCAATATTTTGCATACACATTATATATCTACAGGGTAGCACCTTAAAAAATAAAATTTTGTTTATTTTTTATTTAATTAAGCAATAAATACAAGTAATAATTTCTACATAGCGCAGCTTTATTCTTACCAAAAATGGGCCCCAATAGATACAGAATAAATGTTGTACGATACAAAAGGGAGCAACAAATTAGTGCGTTACTTAATATAGCTGCAACGCAGGAAATCGAAGGGTCGGTGCTCCGTAGCTCAGGTAGAAATAGCCCGTTCCCTTGCAATATCCCACAAAACGTTGGGACTGCATACGCGGTCCGCCTGCCGTTCGAATTTGACCACCTGTAACGTTTTTTTATTTGAAAATTTATTTAATTTATTAGAAACGTGAAGATATTTTTACTCCTAACTTAATTTGATTTTTAAAATTATTTAGTGTCACAGTGTCGACGACGGAAGTTCTGGGTAAAGCCTTTTACAGATTTTTTCATCTTTTCTTATCGCTTGTGCTTTCCCAGTACGGAATCTCTAGTTGCCAAAAACTAGTAATTTCCCGGTTGTTACAAAGTTTCTGGGCCACATTGTATAAACAATCAAATACAATGTGGTTGTGTTACGTATACAGGAATCTTCATTACATGCAAATTTCAGAAATCATAGTAAACCCCATTGTCTTCATCTTTCAACGAAATTTATTCATAATGAGCTTCGAATCTAAAGCAATTCAAAATTGTCCCGACCGCCGCTTAATTTCCAACTTTTTATTAAATTCGCATTTGCATAATTGATCTAATTGTAGGCAAACTTATTATGACACAAACGCCCGGCATCGCTTTATCTCGATTTGAATTTGGGCCGCGAAGGGAAGGAAGGTGAGTGGATGCTCGTCTCGCACTAAAATGCAAATGTGACGTTAACAAAATGAAGTAGCATTTCCTCCGAGGGCAGATTGCAGCCGGGGGTGAGTTGCGTCGGGAACAACGCAGGGTAATGCCGAGATAGATAGGCGGTTGATCCAAAACAAGTGCGGTGATAAACGTGGATGCTGAGACCGCAACGGCGGCTGAAGACTGATGTTTGTTGTTGGAACCGTGATTTATAACGACCACCACCGCAAACAAAGCTAGCTGGAGCGGATCCTCTGCAACCCCCATTAGAATCAATATCGGCCTACAGGGCGGCTGAAGAACGAATTCCGGGTCCTGTACGGAAAGCCGGACCCGGAGATTTCCGTGAATTACGTACAACATATTAAGCCATAAAATACACTTTATGAATAAAACTACGCTGAATGGTAAAAGATTAGTAAATTGAAAGATGGTGAGGCGCTCAGCTGGTTGCGATGTCAAACGTGCGTTAAGGGTAGCAAATGTGCAAAATTCGCAGCTAAATGCAATGAATGCAGAAAATATTTACAACGCAACACTAGCTCTCAAGACTGCAACTTCACAAGTGAAACAACGTGATAAGAAATAACAATGTTTTTGTAATGTCGAGTGCTTATACATTTGCTACCCCGATATCGCCTCCCTTGGTTATAAACGGTTCGGTTTGTGTATTACAGTGCTTCGGTAGTCTGAGGTCCAGTTATCCGTACTCTTGGTCGGCCAGATCACCTTCGCTGGAGGAAATTTGAATGGTCGCGTTGGGGGTGAGTCACCGCGATTACCAATTTGTAAGGGACACGGCCGCATCAAGCAAGTTGCAGTTCTGATCGGAGTTCAGACAACTTTGATTAATAGCGGAGGGTGCTCGCATTAATTCTGATGTATGTTACATTAGAGCCCACATTACCATGAGCGGCTGTCATCTCCACGAACCAAATGCATCCGTCCGTTACGCTCAAATTGTTTTTGATATCTTTCTTGGAGCTTTTTGATACGGGTTGTGATGATGTATACGCTTTTAATGCATCTCCTAGATTGACTGAATACATTATTACCGCTCCGCCGATATTGCTTCCACTTTGGAGTAGGAAAAACAATCTAGTCCGGATGGGAAATTTGTTATCCCGAAATGTATCTGAATTATTCCCAGAATAAGCAGAAAGGGGATGTAATGACCAGTGAACCAGAGATTACCATCAGAAAGCAGTTGAATGCGAATGCTGGAGTAGCGTGTTGAAAAGCCAAATGCTGCGTGGAGGAGCCTTTGTTTTTCTGTGGGAAATTAATAGTTCTGGATAATGGAGTACAAATTACGAAGGGTAATTAAATAGAAGTATGATTTATTGAACATTGAAAGGGTTGAAACTATAGAGATTAGTTGCATTGTATAGTAACAAACAGTTTTTAGTTCACTCTGTGTGAATTTACAAAAATTGAACTACTACTGTTTTCCATGTGTCATGGAATTTCAAAAAATCGTCCCTACAAACATAAGTAGTCGAATTCTAGAACTGTTACTGCAACAAAAGTGAATCTTAAAAATAACTAAATTGAGGATGAATTTAAATTTACTATTTTGCAATCTATGCGACGTACAGTCGTGTTGATTAAAGTGTTGTACAGCTTTTGTGCTTAAGTTCACAAAGTTAAAGAAAGTGTTGTACGTACAAATATGTTGAAAATATGAATCTATGTCCGATCATAATTTGTTAAAAACTCCCAATGACACAAATAATTAACAATCGCTAAATACGTATTTCGACAGCTAAGCTGTCATCTTGAATAGCCTTGGATAGAAACTATACACGGCAAAGTTTGCCGAAGATACGCTTATCACCAAATCACCCGTGAACGTCTATGTCGAACTAATTAATGATACAGTGTTAACTCTTGTTGAGTAAAAATACAAAAACCAATAAAAATGTAACCGTCTCAGTATAACGCATTTTTGAACACCACTGTAGATTCCACAAATCCTGTTATTTGCCTTTGTATTGCCAGTAGTTAGAAGAACTTTTTAAATTTTATTCTATGACATTTAGTGTCCAAAGTCACACTATTGCACTTGATAATATGTATATTTGTGTATATTGCTAAATTGTATTCTATAGTTCTACCAACTACCGTCTGCTGTGAAACGGGTGACATTCAAAATTTGGAATTTATCCTTCTTGAGTTCTTAATGTGGTATACGGTTCGATAGTCCGCACTTCGTGGGACACCCTGTACTATATTATTTTTTACGTTTTTTCTTTAGTTTTAGGTATTTTCAAAATAAGGTATTTTTTAAGAAATTTGAAAAATACGTTTTCCATTTTCATCATATTTTTTTCGAAAAATACGCAATCTAACCCGACCAAACTTTTGGACTACATAAGTAATACTAAACTAAAGTAATTTGTAAAGGGATAAGGGTCAATATCAATTATAGTGGAATGGCTGGGGTTTTATCGCTCATTTTTTTTTTGAAAAATGTGAGTGGCCCACCGTTTTTGCATCGTAACTCGCTTAGCTATAATGCAATCGACTTTTAACAGTGCTCATTTTAAAGGTGTTTTCAATCACTACAAAAAATGTTCTATAAGTTTTTCCCGAAAAATGCATCGTTTTTTCGTTAATTAACGTTGATTACTTCGAACCAAGTTGTTGCAAAAAAAATCTTCTTCAACGAGCCATAACTTCTTCTATTTTGGACCTAGAGCATTCATAAAAAACCAATCTCTTTCCTGTTTTCTAAGCTTCATTTTTGGCTATTACAACTTATTTGATAGAACGCAAAGTTTTCGACTTATTCGCGAAAAACCGTCCAAAAACAAACATTTTTATAACGAAAAATCTAAGTTTTCAATCGCGAATAGCTTGATAAATATCGATTTATCGAAAAAACTATATAGAACATTTTTTACTTAGAATTTGTCCCACTATCCATTTCCGGAGTTATTTTTAGTGAACACATTTCACCCCCGAGAAGAGGTGACATCCACTCTCAGGGTAAAAGCGCATCTCGGCGCTATGTCACTTTTGCTTCTTGAGCCATCCCCTAACCAAATTTCACGTCAATCGGTCAAGTTTCAAATAATTCGGAGCGGAAAACCTTCAACAACTGGACTATTTATGGCATTGCTGATTATTTATCGCATCCTAAGAGCCATTGCTTCTGTTTTGCTAAGAATTTTTATGACTAGTTTTATGCCGTCCTTCCGTTTAGTTCTTGGTCGACCACGACGTCTTTTTCTTGCAATCCAGTTGTGGCGATCTTTCTTCTCTTATCCGTTTTACATGACCGTACTAGGACGATTGTTTTCTTTATTGTGTCGCAGAAAGTAATTTTTATGTTTACTGTTTCTTGTATTTTGTTATCACACGATCTTCAAGAGTGACACCACATGTTCATATATAGGTCTTTTCCACAGCAATAAACTACAAAAACAAGAGTTTTATTTGAAAAAAAAACATGTACAGTAATAGTAAAAACATACGTCTACGTGTTGCTCACGTGGTGGTTCCAAAATAATGTTATCTTTGAGTTTAAAATCTGAAATTTCATCAGAAATGTCTTTTAGGTGATAAGCTGCACCAGAAAATGTTGGTAATGGGGTCTATGATTCTATAAACAAAATATCACAATTATTAACAAGTTGTATATATAACTCACAATGTTGCAAGGCAACACATGTAAATAGAGAAATGCTTCAGCAATTATTATTCACATTATTACTACTCGTATAACATTTTTGTTTAAAGTAGCTTACTGTATTATTATCATAACCTTCTATGATAGTACCGTTGTGTTCCAAGGTTGCTAAATGGTTCCCAAAACGGAACAATTTCCATCCAAACTAACAATTACGTATGGCAAAGTGGCGTGGAATTTTTACTATATTCTGCTTCCAAATGGGAACTTTTGCAATAGAGGAATCATGCGGAAGTCTTGCTAAACGTAAACTGCACCTACCCAGTAAAATTATTTGAAGCTTTATTTCCAGTTCGTTAATAACACTGAGAGAAAAAGTTGTATTGATTAAGATCTACATCTCCTCTCCATAGTATTTTTATTTGTTTGTCAACGTTGTCGTCACACACAGTGTTTTTCAGTTATTCACTTTCAATCTCTATTTCTCATATCCATCCAGAGTTTTTTTGGCACGTACGTATTGCTCTCTACTGACAGCATAGTAGTCTGGAAGTATTAAGTATGCAGACACTTTCTGACGCATTGTCCAAACTGAATTTAAATATAGCTCGAATAATGTTATGGATAAGCGACAACCTTAATCCGTTGTAAACATTGAAGTTGTTTCAAAAGGAACGAGTTATCAATACACGACCTTGCTAATCTAACTCTCTGTATTTCTATTTGTATTTGTTCTTCAAGTGCATCTCTTAGAATTCTACTAAAGGTTCCTTTTTCAGACACTCATTGAAGATCGTCGTTTAATATTCTAAAAATACTTCAGAGGTTTTCCACTCACGCACCTTCAGATCTAGGTTTTTATCTTTCATGCGTGATAGTTCTTTTTCGTTTCTTAAATAGCAATGTCTGTGTCTTCTAAATTATAGTTTATATCTAGAAATTGCAGCCGTTTTTTATAATAGAATTCATTGAACGTGTCCAGTAGGAGAGATCATCAATGAGCAAGTTGTGTATATAGTCTACCCCGAAGATACACTATAGACTTTTGTAAGCTTGTTGCTTCTCTTACACGTAAATAAACAAAAATAATTTAATATTCCAAACGTTGCGATTGTCAGTATAGTGAGAGAAGTTTTTGACTGCTTGGTTTCCCAAACTTCTCAGACACTAAGCTCTGTTTTCAAGGCCCTATAATCCTGGATGTATACATTTTTAAGGTACTGCGAACGTAACCTAACCATCGTTTCTTGAGTAGAAGCTGCTGAAAATTGTTGATCATATGGAAGGTTCATTTGATTACCAATGCAATTCAATAAATAATGTTCACTTTCCAACTCAAATAAAGGAAATAGGTTGCATCGGGTTCGTAATATCTACATGTATCACATTAAATGTATAAAAGTACTTTCAGTGCTTGGAAAACAACCAGTAATGGAATAAATGTTTTAATAAATATGAGCAACGCTTCATATATATTTAAACATTCATTTCACTATAATTCTAGTTGAAAACTATATTGCGGCTATCGATTCGACCCGATGAAAAATTACTTTCAAAAACACGACGGGAGTATTCAGCCGACCTCTTGAAATAATAAACATCCAGCACATTACGAATTGATACGCAGGTTAATTCAAGATATCGACGTAGAAAAAGTGCACGAAGTGTTGTGTATTGTCTCTTATTAATAAAATCGTCCTTCAGCTAATTGCGCTTAAAATAATTCAGCGTTACAGTAGTTTACTGTAAAAGAAACTCATCAATTATGAAGCAGACTTCACCTCACAATTACTTTAGACAAATTTCCATGGCATAGCGCTAGCTAGGTATAAATAATTTATGGGCTTCTATTAATATTTCACCAGTGTATTTTGGTTTTCGTGAGAACGACCGGGGGCTGTAAGTAACTAAGTCAGTAGTGAAATACACGTTTCAAATTAAAGTACAACGACGTCAATTTGGCGTTCGGTAATTGCTTTAAATTTCTTTCGCCAAATTGTTTCCTTTGTGTTTATTCTAATCGGGCTCCATGTGACGTTGTTCTTTCTGGGGCCACTAGAGAAAACTTAATTTGCCGCTAGTTACGACGGAAAGTTCAGCTCTGATTGTTATTATTTTAAGATTGTGTCGAGATTTCCTGAACTTTGGAACTACAGTAATTTCGGTATGTATTATTTGATAAAACGATCTTCTGGGCGAGGTTCCTAATCTGGCTTGAGCAAGATAACGCGAATTTTCAGACAGTTTATTAACACGGCTGTAATTACGCCGTGGTTGCGTTTGTAAACCCACAGAATCGATAGAGCCGTGTATTTCACTCCAAAACATTATGTTCGTGTAGAGCGTGGGTTTTTGTGGCCAAAATGAGTTATTACAATTGGTTTCTCACTTTTATAATTTATTTATTGTTAAAGATGCATTAGTTTATAACGAGAACTAGTAGGTAGTAGTGTAATCGTTATGATTAGCTACATACTTCCGGTTTAACCGGAAATGACTGCCATTTTCTATTTTGCAATAGAGAAGTACACTTTTTTGATATTTCAAAATGGAGTGAGCACACGAAATGCTTTACGCTCGAGACATGAAATTCCTAGATTTTTTCAATGGTTTGTAATAGCAGCAATAAGAATTCGCCGACAATTTGCTCTACTAATTATTATCGAGCCCCACGCTTTGTATATCAATATAAATGTGTTGCAGTTACACTAACTTATTTGCATCTATAAAATAAACGTCAATGTCAAACTTGACTTGAATGACATTGATATTTTATCATATTGTAATTATAATAATGTTACTTTCTATTACCTCGAACTACCTCAATCAGAGACATTTAAGATTCCTTTCTCTCAGCTAAATGGGTGATGATTTATAATAATATTATTAACCTCAATTTCAATGAGTTGTTTTTATAGTTACTTATAATATTATAACGACATGTTCAGGTATCTTTACTTTCTTAAGAAACCAATTTCAAACTGTGTTTTGATATGAAGTTTAGTTGACAAGTATAAAATAATTAACAGTCAAAATCAGAAGTTTAATAACTTGATTATATTTTGTAACTTCACATCCCGGCTAAATATAAACTAAAGCCAAAATATGTAATTTCAAATTATAATACCCTAAAACCGCGGAGTACTCGAATCACTTATTAATTTAGAAAAAGTAAGTATAAACTTATTTTCTAAATACAATATTTCTTAAATTAACTTGATATAATTTTGTCTTTCACTAAACTTGTTCAAAAACGTATCTTCGAAATCTAGTAATTAAAGTTCACTGACCTTTCTCAGTTGATTTTGATACCTGAATTCACTTCGTTGATGTCTAGTTCTACTGGTAACAATACTAGCCCAAACTCTGCTAAACTCTGACTGCAACTCTGACTGCATACAGCCCCTTCTAGATATTTCTATATTCCAGATAGAATTTTCACAAAAACCCTGAAGCACTGAAGCTACGTTAATGATTGAATCTGATTGCTTTTTAATACAGTTTCAATATCAATACAAAAGGCAATATTTATACTGACTCTTTGCAAATAATTATAATTTATCTGATTTTATATCAGGCTTCACTCACAGGTCATTCCTGTGTAATATTATTTCATTTAAATATAAATTATTCGCCAATTGTATGGAATTGAACTTACAAAGGCTTCTAACGTATATCGAGTCAAATATAAGATTTTGTACTTCTTGTTTATTATCTGACCTAGTAACGTTACGTTCCTATTCACAACTGCCACTCGTTATATAAATTTTATTTTTATAACTGTCTGGATTTGTAATATATATTTATTACATAAAGTGTGCATGTATGCATGTGACATTACAGGTTTTAGAAATATACGGGGTGTTTCTCAAATATAAAAAGACAGTGCAATCCTATGTTTCTAGAAGATGTTATATCTATGGCCATGTATAAAATACATAATGTGCCGTTGTTCTATAACAATGCTTTACTGAGTTATATTTAAAAAAAAGAGATTGTCATTACTTACATTCATACCAAAAGTATATTTATGCGATGTAATGGCCGTGAATTTACCTTAACGCGGTACAAACTTTTATTTGATTGGAGTTCAGAAGTACCAAAAACTATTTTATTATAAATCGAGACAATTTAAGTTCCGAATCTTCATCTAAAATAAATGAGGAGCTCCTCTTAAAACTGAAAACTTTTATCGCCTCGAGCGATAAATCCATGGAGCATTTCTTAGCCGTAACTTTTACCTCACTTTCGGCACGAATTTCCTCCTTGGGTTTACGAGTATTGCAGGAAATTGTTTACGTCTACAATTACACTCAGGTATGCGGGGCATCCAGAGCAACAGTGGCAATTACAACAAATAAAATGGCCGAAATAAACATGTATAGGGCTTCTAACCATAACGGCAACGCGCTGACTTGCAGGATGGTAATTGTAGTTACGTAATTAAAATTAATTCCTGCATATAGCAGCAGTTTTTAATTGCTTCCTACAATTTAGAGCAATTTTATCTTTTGTGAATACTGAATTCGCTTTGCGGCGGTAATAGTTTATGTGCCCGTCTGGCTGGTATTATATTTTGTACTTTTCGCTTTGTTACATAACGCTATGGCTTAAAAATAATTATTGCGGCAGTATTAAATTTTGTGTAGGTGTCGCCTAGTGCTTTCGCGAATGCAAGGAATTAAATGGTGGCTGCAACCGGAAATTTAATACCGAAATAGCAACGGTCAATTAGGTACTGTATGAAGCAACTCCATTAAACTGATTTCAATAATCTAGCTTTGCAGATTTACGATGATTTTATTTTTGGTTTTTATTAGAGTTAATTTTCTATTTCTGTTAAAAGACAAAACAGGCCTGTGTTCTATTTATATTCAAAATTAAATAAGCAAAAATAGATATTGTTGGGCCAGTTTCTTAGAATTTTTTGAGGTTACGAACTCTAACGCAATTTCTACAAGTTCCTCCACACATTTTCAATTTAAAAAAACTTTCGCAAGACGTTTTAATTTCGTCGAGATCTCTGGTTGAGGGTAGTTGTTAGTACTAATAACAGCAGCAATAGGTATAGATGTTGTTAAAAAATATTTCAGGACTTAAATGTTTGTTTATTTGCTATGCATTTTCCGTTTGAGTAATACACGGCTGTATGAATTCTGAAAATATATCCGGAAAGTTATTTCAAAACTCCCCCCCCCCCCCTCTCAAGCTGTGCGCGTGCGCTTATGAGTTCAGGTAAATAGCTTACTATTCCCGGTACGCAGTTAGTAGCAACGCTGACGCTCTTAATTGTAGTTGCAACTATGGATGAATTAACTCGTAAAGAAGTTACTTTTAACAATTGGAAATAATAAAACACACTAAATGATTAAAAATCCTAGAAAGACATAGAGAAGAAAAATGTAAAGGATGCTTTAATGTTGCATTAATAAATCAAGAAGATAAAACACTAATGATACTATATTTTAGGTTACTACACAGGTAACATAACTGTATGCATCGCAGCTATCCTTCTGTTTGTCTTTAATAACCGCTTAGGTTTTCTTATGAAACTATACAAATCAGTTTCGTCCCCTTGCCAAGCAATTAATGATTAGCTGTTTTGTTCCTTGTTTTTTATCCTTGTGCCTTTACACACATAGGTAATCAGGAAAAAGTTTCTTCTCCTTGTTTTGAGTTTTGCAATGGACTTCCTGTTCTCTCTTTGTAGTAGTTGTCTCCAACTACTTTTTGCACGGCTACGTTTCCTCCTACTTGAAGCCATGTTGCGCAGCCATATAGAACAATTGTTTTGCAAGATCCTCAAGGTGATCCGTGAGACCCTATCGCATTCTTCTCTCTTCGTCCGCTATGTTTTTTTGTACACTTTCATAGACGTCTGTATTCTTTCATGAAAGTCTTGCCCATTTTTAAGGGACGACTCGTGTACCCTTGATGGAAGCTTTGTACACTTTCTGGAAATCTTGTCACTTTTGTTAGAACTTTGTATACTTTCATATAAATAAGTCTAGTATACTTTTATGGAAGCCCATTTTGATGAAACTGATGTACCCTTGATAAAGTCTTGTACAGTCTCTGGAAGTCTTGTGGATTTTCATGGAACTCGTGTCCACTTTCATAGAAGCCTGTACACTTTCATGAAAGTTGCCAATTTTTATGGAACTCGTGTACCCCACACTTTCTGGAAACCTTGTCACTTTTGTTAGAACGCTGTATACTTTCATATAAATAAGTGTAGTATACTTTTATGGAAGCACATTTTGATGGAACTCATGGCCCTTGATAAAGTTTCCTACTGTCTCTGGAAGTCTTGTGGATTTTCATGAAACTCGTGTACACTTTCATAGAAGTCTGTGCACTTTCATGAAAGTCTTGCCACTTTTTGTGGAACTCGTGTACCCCACACTTTCTGGAAACCTTGTCACTTTTGTTACAACTCTGTATACTTTCATATAAATAAGTCTAGTATACTTTTATGGAAGCTCATTTTGATGGAACTCATGTACCCTTGGTAAAGTCTTCTACAGCCTCTGGAAGTCTTGTGGATTTTCATGGAACTCGTGTACACTTTCATAGAAGTCTGTACGCTTTCATGAAAGTCTTGCCAATTTTTATGGAACTCGTGTACCCCACACTTTCTGGAAACTTGTCACTTTTGTTAGAACGCTGTATACTTTCATATAAATAAGTGTAGTATACTTTTATGGAAGCACATTTTGATGGAACTCATGGCCCTTGATGAAGTTTCCTACTGTCTCTGGAAGTCTTGTGGATTTTCATGGAACTCGTGTACACTTTCATAGAAGTCTGTGCACTTTCATGAAAGTCTTGCCAATTTTTGTGGAACTCGTGTACCCCACACTTTCTGGAAACCTTGTCACTTTTGTTACAACTCTGTATACTTTCATATAAATAAGTCTAGTATACTTTTATGGAAGCTCATTTTGATGGAACTCATGTACCCTTGGTAAAGTCTTCTACAGCCTCTGGAAGTCTTGTGGATTTTCATGGAACTCGTGTACACTTTTATAAAAGTCTGTACACTTTCATTCAAATATTACCCATTTTTATGGAACCTGTGTACCTTTGAGGGAAGCTTTGTACGCTTTCTTTATGATTAGGTCTGGTCTTTTGATGGTATTTAATGTTCGATCTAGTCGACTATAGAAAGCTTGTTTATGCCAGATCGCCAATATCTCTTCGAACATAGATATAACTGCCGAATTCATAGATATAACTGTTGAATTCTGAACAAAGGAATATGACGAGTACAAATGGTAAAATAAATATTAAATACATAAATATAACAGATAAAGTAGGGCTTCTGTGAAAATTGTCTGTCACAATTGATTGAGCTCATTTTCGAAGAAAACATTGCTAAAAACATGTTTTAAACCCCAATCAAGTTTAAACGCCCGTTTTTGTTGACATGAGGGTACTTATTTTTCAAAGTTATATAAATAAATACTGTGGGTACTTTCATTAGAAATACATAGTTCGTGTAGTTATTATTTCTTCGTTGCAATTATTGTTTTTTCTTTGCATATATTGTTTTTTCAGATCAGCAGCATTGAATAATCGCGTGATCTAGGGATTAACCATTGCACATTTGTTTTGATTTCATAGTGTAGAGTGTCAGTGTCACAATCAGCAGCACATATACTTGTAATGCTGTCTGAAGTAAATGTACCAAACACAGCTGTAGAGCATCAAATTTAATAAGTTTACATTTCGAAATTCGGATGAAGATCGTTATTGATATAAATTTGTCCAGCACTTTCTTATAATACTTCTTTATAATACTAGATAATTCAATACTAAAATGTAATATACTTTTCAATGTTTAACGAGTATTTTTCTCCTGAATCTCTAAACTATTGATGTAGGTATAAATGGGTATATTTGCGTAAAATTCTGTTTTTGAAGCGCCCGATCATTTCACAACATCGAGAATTTTTGCTAAACACGCAGATTGATATGTTGAACGGAGCAGTTACAGTTTTTAAACGGCGATTCATAGGACGAAACATGCATAAACTCCACGGATTAACAATTTCAAATTTCAATTAATCCGGGCTCTGTAATATTTGCTCTAAATTAAACGATGTTTTACACCTCGTTTATTTGATTGAACACGGAACTTCGGAACAATAACTAAACATTACGGCAGACGACGGCCTTTTTATTACCCGTATATTAAATTTAATCATACTTCAAACGGCGAAGTTGGCGTTGCAATTGTTTGCGGTTGTTATTCCGAACCACCCTTCCTAATTGTACCCCCGCATTATATTGCGTAATGTGCCATTCCTAGTGTTATTGTTGTGACGTCGCTGAACATTTGCATGTTTGCCGTAGTAATTTCTTGGCATTTATTTTATTGATTTATTTCGAGTCACCCCTAAACTGCCGGGAAGTCCTTATCTTTATTAGTTGTTGTTGTTATAGCTCCGGGGCGGCATTCCTTGATGAATTTAGGAAAAACAATGAGAAATTTGAGGAGATTTGCTGCGCGGCGCTGTGCTTTTAAGGTTTTGTGTGGAGCACGTTAACAGCCTCAACTTACATTAAACACGAACATTACGAAGTTTTTAGTTGTTGTTCCGGGGTAACAGATAGCGCAAGTCATAAGTGTTTACAAAGAAATCCGAGAGGGCGAAATCGGCAGTTGTGACATAGAAGAATGCCCTCGATATAGCAATCCTCTTCGGATATTTCCAATTTCCTTCCTCTTATTGTTCCGAACGTCACAGAATTTTCTTTTTAAATTTTTAAGCGTAACTGTTATTTTCTAGGGCTGTTCTGTTAATTGAACTTTTAAAAGAAATGATTTGTATTGTTTTTAAAAAATTTCCGCCGTAGCAATAATACATTTAGTCAGTATTTTAAACCACTTTTCGAAGGTAGTCAAATGTCTGCTGCAAAATCAGCAAATCCCTCATCACGTATAGGTTTTTCAGAAAAAATAATTTAAATTTATGCAAAACATTTTTCTTGGCAGCCATGGCCTGCTGCTAACAATTTACAGAACAACCATTTACATTAACTGTTACAGATTGTTTTATAAGTTAATTAGACCATCGCCTATATCATGATGTATAAGTAATTAATTAAAATCTTGAATGTTTTCGTTGTGTCTAACAATAATCTTTTTATTCTAAATTACAAACAATTGATCACTTTCGCCCGACAGCCATTTAAGTACAGACTGTCATTTTGACACACGAAAATTAAATTTCAGCCTGAATAATAATAATAATAATAAATAGTAAAATAACACAAATGATCTCTTCACTGTGCGCCTCAGGCATATTGCGCAAATAGGGCTCGCGGTCCAATTTCCTCTTGATTCAAAATTAATTTTACGTTTATAACTCACTTCCTTTAGCGCCTGGCTAATAATATACCACCTGAAGGTGAATTGTAAATGCCATGTTGTAATCGCCAATACGCTTCGCACATGTTTTATTGGGGTTGAGGTATGCGCATTGGTGCATAAATTTCGCTCTGATTTTAATTTACCGTTTGCACCGACATTTCCAATTGTCGTTTTGCAAAAGTAAACATTTTTTCATAATTAAAATCGAAGTTTTGCGGCAAATTCATGCAGATAAATGCCGATTTATTACATAAGCCTCGTTGAGAACAAGTTTATTATATACAGTTATCGAGTGAATGTGAACCTCTTAAAAACAGATAATTATGTATTTCAAAAACCAACTTATACTTAAGAGATCAAACTTGAAAGACAAATACTATAATAAGTTCTTCAGTTAGAGATTGAAGGGAGTTTAAAATGAACAGATTTGAAGTCATTTAGAATAAAAGTAACTTTGGGATTAAATAATTTAAGTGAAACCTGTCCTCACATACAGTTATTATTTCAACCAGCTAGTAAAGGAGGAAGTACGGAGACATAACACGTAAAAACAGACATCAGTCACATATTACATAAAGTATTAGAAGCAGCCCTGGGCATTCCTTCATTATTTTGTTGGTTATAAAGTTGTAACAGTATTCTAGAAATCAGCGATACCAATACTGCGTTCTTCAAAACGTTTTCTTTACGAATTCGTGGAGATTTTGTTCGTGCAAGACTTCGATTAAAATGGACAAGACATCCATGAAAATACATACAACTTTCAGAAAGTATATAAGACTTCCACCAACGTGTACAATGCTTTCATCAAAATAGACAATACTTCTATGAAATTGGACAAGACATCCATGAAAATGGAGAAGACATCTACGAAAATCTACAATATTTTCAGAAAGCGTACAAGACTTCCACCAAAGTGTACAATGTTTTCATCAAAATGCACAAGACTTCCATGAAAATGGACAAGACATCCATGAAAATGAAGAAGACATCCACGAAAACATAAAATGCTTTCAGAAAGTGCAGAAGACTTCCACAAGTGTGCAAGCCCTCTATCTAAATGGACAAGGCTTCCATGAAAGTGTACAAAACTTCCGTGAAAATATACAAGACTGCCAGGAAAGTGTACAAGACTCTTACGACGCGCAAGGAATAGCAAGATAGCTTTCTGAAAGTATTTTATGTTTTCGTGGATGTCTTCTTCATTTTCATGGACGTCTTGTCCATTTTCATGGAATTCTTGTCCATTTTGATGAAAACATTGTACACTTTGGTGGAAGTCTTGTACGCTTTCTGAAAGTATTGTAGATTTTCGTGGATGTCTTCTCCATTTTCATGGATGTCTTGTCCATTTTCATAGAAGTATTGTCTATTTTGATGAAAGTATTGTATACGTTGGTGGAAGTCTTGTATACTTTCTGAAAGTTGTACGTATTTTCATGGATGTCTTGTCCATTTTAATCGAGGTCTTGCACGCCTTGATGGAAGGTTTGGACCCTTCCATGGAAGTTTTCTCATTCGCATAGAAGCAACTTTCAATTCCGTGGAAGTTGTGTACACTTTCTAACAGTTTTTTACATTTTTATAAAGTTCTTATACATTGTTTCATGGAAGTCTTGTGCATTTTCATGGAAGGCTTGTGCACTTTCTTGGGAGTTTTACACATTTTTTCATGGAAGTCATTATTTAACACTTTTTCATTGAAGTCGTGTGGATATTCATAGGAGCCTTGTGGATTTTTATGGATGTCTTGTCCATTTTGATGAAAGCATTGTACACGTTGGTGGAAGTCTTGTATACTTTCTGCAAGTTGTACATATTTTCATGGATGTCTTGTCCATTTTAATCGAGGTCTTGCACGCCTTGATGGAAGGTTTGGACCCTTCCATGGAAGTTTTCTCATTCTCATAGAAGTAAGTATCTTTCAATTCCGGGGAAGTGTGTACACTTTCTAGTAGTTTTTTTACATTTTTATAAAATTCTTATACATTGTTTCATGGAAATCTTGTGCATTTTCGTGGAAGGCTTGTGCACTTTCTTGGAAGTTTTACACACTTTTTCATGAAAGTCTTTATTTAACACTTTTTCATTGAAGTCGTGTGGATGTTCATAGAAGTCTTATGGATTGTTATGGATGTTTTGTCCTTTTTCATGGAAGTTTTGTCTCTTTTAACAAACGTTGTCCATTTTGATATAAACCTTATACGCTTTGATGAAAGTTTTGTACACTTCTATGGAACTTTTTCTATACACTCTCATAGAAGTATCGTACTTCCAAGCGCGTTTTGTACACTTTCATAGAAATATTATACATTGTCATGAACGTCTTGTGCACTTTTTCATTGAAGTCTTTTTCATGGATGGCTTGTACGCTTTAATGGAAGCCTTGTACACTTCCATGGAAGTCTTGGTGCAAGTCTTTTACACTTTCATGGAAGGTTTGCACACTTTCATAGAAACATTGTACATTTTTGCGCATTTTCATAAAAGTTGTGTACACTTCTCCATGGATGTCGTGTAAATTTTCATGAAAGGTTTGAACGCTTACAAGGAGAGCTTGAGGTCTTGTAGACTTTCAGAGATGTCTTGTACATTTTCGTAAAGGTCGTGTACACTTTTTCATGAAAGTCTTCTGGATTTTTATTAACGTCTTGTCCATTTGGATGGAGGTCTTGTACTCTATGATAGGAGTCTTGTACACTTCCATGAAAGTCTTGTGCATTCTCATAGAAGTCTCTTAGGTACGCTTCCATGGAAGTATTTTATACTTTCATAGAAATCTTGTGCATTTTAAGAAAGTCTTGTACCTATTTATTTCATGGAAGTCATTTGAATTTTTATGGAAAACATGTACAATTTCAAGGAAGCAGTGTAGACTTTTAGATAAGTTTGTACATTTTCATGAAAGCAATTTCAAGGAAGCAGTGTAGACTTTCAGATAAGTTTGTACATTTTCATGAAAGCCTTGTACCTGCACTTTTTCATGGAAATCGTGTGGATTTTAATGTAAGTCTTGTGGATTTATATGGATGTCTTGTCAATGTTGATGGAGGTCTTGTACGCCTCCATGGAAGTTTTGTACATTTACATAGAAATATTGTACATTTTCATGGACGTTTTGTACACTATTTCTTGAAAATTGTGTGAATTTTATTTGGAAGGCATGTACACTCTCAATGAAGTCTTTTAGACTTTCAGAAAAGTCTTGTGTATTTTTATAAAAGTCCTGTACACTTTTTTATGGAAGTCGCATGGATTTCATGGGTCTTTTTTATTTTGATGAAGGTCCTGTACGCTCTGATTAAAGTTTTGTACATTTCCTACACTTCCAAGGCAGTCTTGTGCATTCTTATATAAGTCTCCTACGCTTTCATATGAATCTTGTACATTTTCTTATGCATTTTCATGAAAGCCTTGTACTCCTTTTCATGGAAGTATCGTGGCTTTTCATGAGTGTTTTGTCCATTTTGCTGGCTATCTTGCATGCTTTGATGGAAGTGATGTACACTTTCTATACTTCCCTGGGCGCCTTGCACATTTTCATAAAAGTTTGTTACGCATCCATGGAAGTTTTCTACACTTACATAGAAATCTTGTACATTTTCATGAAAGCCTTGTACACTTTATTATGGAAATCGGACGGATTTTCATGGAAGCCTTGTGGATTTTCATGGATGTCTTGTCCATTTTTACCGAAATCTTGTCGATGTTCATTGAGGTTTGGTACACATTGATGTAAGTCTGCTACGCTTCCATGGAGAATTTATGCATTCTCATACAAGTCTCGACGCTTCCATGGAGGTTTTGTACATCTCCCCAGAAGTCTTGTACATTTTCATGAAAATCTTGAACACTTTTTCACTAAAGTTTTCATGCAAGGCTTGTGCACTTTCATGAAAGTCTTGAACACTTTTTGATGAAAGTTTTGTACACGTTTTCGTGGAAGACTTGCGCATTCAAGAAAGATTTGTACACTTTCACGGAAGTCTTCTTGACTTTCAGAGAAGTCTTGTACATTTTAATGAAAGTCTTCTACACTTTTTCAAGGAAACCTAAACCTTCATGGAAGTCTTATGCATACATGGAAGTTTTGTACACTTTCATGTTGTATACATCTCTTCTAGGTACCTAGTAATTGAAAATAATTACAATTAGAAATATAAAGAAATAATGGCAAGGCAGGTTTTTCAATATGTATATTCGAAATTAGGTAATTACGTAGTAAGAGTATTTTGATGTATTATTGCTATAAAAAGTAATTCCTATAATCTTAGTAATTACAGTTTTATTACATTCTATTTGTATTTTATGACTTTAATATCATTTAGGTTGATACAATTTTAAATATCGCCTTATTTTCTTAGAATTGTGTTGTAAACCCGTCAATACAGTTCATTTCTGTCCGATTGTTTAATTAACAATTTTTCTAAAAAGGGAAATCTGCTGCATTCTTTTTATTTAATTAAATTACTCAATTATCCAGCTCAATTTCTAGCGCTTCAGATAATATTTATTTAATTATTGCTGTCTGAATAGGTCATTAACTTAATTACACAGACAACGCGACAATATAAGTTAAATTATTGCATGTACATGGATAAGTATACGCATATACATATAATAAAAATAAATTTATCTAGGTCATGTTGACCACATCTAATTAAATATGAAGGTATCACACCAAACACCAAACGCTATTTATCTCTATAGTAGTCACGTAATACATTTTTGAACTGTTTAATTGAAAGTGATAGATCCAAATCAGAAATATGTTTCATCAATTCATGCATAAGCCGAGGCATTAGAATTACAGGAGCATTAGATGTATGATAGACAAATGGTATGTGGAACATTAGGTAGGTCCGAATACGCCGAGGTGGAAGGTTTAACTTCAGATATGATAGTATATTGTTGTCTTCAATCAAATTATTTCATATTTTGTAGCAACTCATAGCCAAATTTAACTTAAATTCACCCGTTAAATTTGTAGTTCGAACATGCTCGTAGTGAGGGTATCGTTTATAGTTTCTAAAATAAAAAATCTCAGAAACTTCTTTTGAATTTTTTCCATTTCATTTGACTGATTTATAAAACCAGCATTCCAAATAACAGAGGCATATTCTAGTTGTGGTCTGACTAGTGTTTGATCTAATTTTATTATTAGAACAATATTATTAAATGTATACGTTTGTCTTATAATAAATCCCAGAGTACGAAAAGCATCCGACTGGATTTTTGATATATGTTGGTTGTAACTCAACGTGCAATCGTCAGTTGCTACTAAATCTTTCACAGTATCAGTGCGCGTAAGTAAAACTCCACCAATACTATAGTCAAACATAATGGAAATAAAACTAATAATTTGTAATTTATTTATATTAAAATGCAATTCGTTTATAACACTCCATTCATATACAGCATCACAGTCCTTTTGAAGTTCTTTGGCATCTCGATCATGCTAAATAATTCCAAAAAACTTTAAATCATCAGCAAAAAGTAAACATTTTGAAAACCTCAGCACTTCTGGCAAATTGTTGATGAATATTAGGAATAATAAAGGTCCCAAATTGGAACCCTGTGGTACACCAGAATTTGCCTAGAATTTTCCTAGGGTATTTCCACTATATTTAACAGCATACCTGCGGGTCTGGAGATACTAGTTGTCAACCATAGGTTAATAATTTTTTTAGCAATATATCATCATCCACAGTATCAAATGCCTTTCGCAAAGCTGTCTAGATAGCATTAGTTTGCGGTTTAGATTCAAATGCATTTGTAAAAGTAAATTAGATATAGTAGATCTTTTGGGAACAAATCCGTATTGACAAATAGATCTGTATGGCATGATGTGACAAGATAATTTAGTATAAATCAGTTGCTCAGACAATTTTACTGGAGCAGGCAATGTAGCTATTGGTCTAGAATTTGCTATGACTTTTTTCTCACGCGTTTTACATACAGGTGTTGTTAAAGATTCTCCCCACAGTTCTGGGAAAGTTAAGTTTGTATTGAGAGATTAAACATGTACAGCAGAACACCTTTTAGCTAGTCCCCACAGCCTTTTGATACTTAAGGTGGGTTATTCTCTGGTCCAGCAGCTTTTTTGGGTTTTAGTTTTTTAATAGCTAAGTTGTACTCTGCATCTGTAATTTCGGTAAGGTGAAACAGTTCATTACTGACCACATCTCCAGCTCAATATTCAACATCATAAGATGACACGAAATTTGATCCATTTAGAATTTTATCTCCTGCAATAAAGGAATCTATTAAAGTACCATTTTATTAGTATATCTTGTTTAGTAATTCCAAAACTGATTAGTATTTTGTTTAATAGCAGATTCAACAGTATTTAAGTATTTTTTATATGCGGAAAAGACTTCAATCTAGCTCTGTGTTTGCACAGTAAATAAGTAAGCGTTGCGATATAGACGTCTGGCAGAGAGAGTGGCACAATAGCATCGCGATTTCGGTTATTAATTTGACGATAAACTAATATTGATTTCTGTTCTTTCAGGTAAGTTGATGTGACTTTCTTTCTGTTTAGACTATACATTTGAGGATTTTGGTAAGTTTTGCATGCCAACAGATCATTATTTATGTTACTTTTAATTTATAAAGAAAATACAAATTCCAAAAAATATTGAAGTTGCTCAATTTTGTATGTTAATTACCAGTAAAATAAAAGTTTATAATCAAACGTGAAGTAAAATGCCTGTACCTAATATAAATGGGGATATTTTAGTAAAGTTGGCTTGAAAGCAAAATCTGTAATTGAACTACTTGCAATAATAATCCCAGCAAGAATGTTATGTATTTTAATTTTACATATAAACGCATTTAGTCTTCACTCAATTTTTGTTACCACTTTCCACATCAGCAATCATTATTATTCGTAATGTTCGAATAACTTCCTTAGTTTTATATTCTTTGGAAGCTGCTGAATATACCCGTACTCGTTAGAATGGGCGAAGTTCTGATCGACAACTATTCAGGATCACGTCGTAACTAACGACGTGTAGTACATGAAAACTTCTCATGGTGCTAGTTTGCAGTATGCCAAGACTGTAAAAATAAGCAGGTAAACTGTGCCTGAGGAAAAGTTAAACTTATCGCATTTGTTATATTCCTAGCCTCGCGTGACGAACTTTCAGAACTTTTGCTTTAAAATAATAAACTTCAATTAGTGTGCAGCATGTTGACTACTACGCGGCCATTTTTGTATTTACCTGAATTAAATTATCTCTTGCGGAAGTTTTTCATTCTTTATGAGCTTTATAAGTGTTTGTTGTAGCTGTCTACACGAAATGGTACTAATAATGGAGGCTACCTTGAGGTGTATTTTTATTAATTGGAACTCGATGTGTATGAACTTCTGTCCTATATGTCATTTATAGGAGCAAGGAAGTTATGTTATAAGTTCAGGGCACAATTGCCTTTTGTTGCTAAATGTCGCTTATAAAGCAAAACTGTTGCTTTTATTATTCCTTATTGATATATTGTAACGGCCTAGAAATCGTCGACCTTAAATTTAAAAATGTATTTGTTTTCTGCGTGTAAATGGTTAACCCTTCAACAACCACAAAAGCGTAGTCGTGCTTTCTACATCCCAACAATAGGAATCGGAATATTTAATTAATGAATTAATTAATTTTTGGTACTCCCAATATTTATAAAGGCAGAAAGGCCAATTTCCTATTGCATATATAATTCAAAATCAGCCGCGCGTCCTACTTCCAGCGCGATAATGGCTGGTTTATTTTATTCCGTTTGGAGCATCCTAACATATTTCTAACTTTTAATGATGTTTTAATACCACAGTCGACAAGTACGGCCTGCGAAGTTAACTAATTTTCGAATAACTTTCCCACACGTTCTCCTTTACATCTGTCGGCTGCACGTGTACACAGCGTAATTGCTACCTCGACCGATATAGTATTGATTAAGTGGATTCACTGTCCTTAAACAATAACTGTAGGAGTCGTAGTAAAGAAGGTTGTGCATTCTAAAGCGATTCTACAGGAACCTTCGCTTTAATAAGGACAACAAACGGTAAATTCCTTTAGCAAGTGTGTGATTGCAGTCCTCTTTGTTCATCAATATATGGCGAAGTTGTTATACATTTGTTTAGCAATTAACAGAATTTCTTTCATATTTTTAGAAGACATGACATGGTTTCTTTCCTATTTCCTGTGGCCGTCTATCGTCATCTATCCTGATTATATACGTTGGCCAAACAACTTTCGTCTTTCTATGATTCCACTGTATGTCGTATCGTGTCTTTAAAAGCAATAAACAAAGTCTAGAAGTAGAACAAATGAAAACTTGCAAAGTAAAGTTGATAGGATATTGAGTGAGAGTAAAAGTAAAAGCCAAAAAATGAAGCAACAGTTCTTTAGCCCTACTTATCTTATATTTAACTATTCCATGTTTAAGTTAATTATTACTCCAATAAGTTGCTTCATAAGTTTCTTATAGTTTGTATCCCATATAACGAATCTGATAACGCATAAATACAAGATAAACATCTTCGCATCTCCTACCCTGAGTCGTGGTATTCTTGCTTCAACAAAATATATCTAGTAGTTATTCCAAGTATATAGATGGGCCATGGTAGCTATAGCAAAACATCAAATTTAATATTGCTTGCTCAAAGCCATTCTTCTAAAACGAATTTGATAACGCATAAATACAAGATAAACATCTTTTCACCTCCCACCCTGAGTCGTGGTATTCTTACTTCAACAAAATACATCTAGTAATGATTCCTAGTATGTATGTATATAATAGGTCATGGGAGCTAAGCAAAACATCAAATTTAATGTTGCTTGCTCAAAGCCATTCTTCTAAAACGAATCTGATAATGCATAAATATAAGGTAAACACCTTCTCACCTCCCACCCCGAGTCGTGGTATCCTTGCTTCAACAAAATACATCTAGTAATGATTCCTAGTATGTATATAGATAGGACATGGGAGCTAAGCAAAACATCAAATTTAATGTTGCTTGCTCAAAGCCATTCTTCTAAAACGAATCTGATAATGCATAAATATAAGGTAAACACCTTCTCACCTCCCACCCCCAGTCGTGGCATCCTTGCTTCAACAAAATACATCTAGTAATGATTCCTAGTATGTATATAGATAGGACATGGGAGCTAAGCAAAACATCAAATTTAATGTTGCTTGTTCAAAGTGATTCTTCTAAAACGAATCTGATAATGCATAAATATAAGGTAAACACCTTCTCACCTCCCACCCCGAGTCGTGGTATCCTTGCTTCAACAAAATACATCTAGTAATGATTCCTAGTATGTATATAGATAGGACATGGGAGCTAAGCAAAACATCAAATTTAATGTTCCTTGCTCAAAGCCATTCTTCTAAAACGAATCTGATAATGCATAAATATAAGGTAAACACCTTCTCACCTCCCACCCCGAGTCGTGGTATCCTTGCTTCAACAAAATACATCTAGTAATGATTCCTAGTATGTATATAGATAGGACATGGGAGCTAAGCAAAACATCAAATTTAATGTTGCTTGTTCAAAGTGATTCTTCTAAAACGAATCTGATAATGCATAAATA
The DNA here is from genome assembly GCA_940337035.1 of Agriotes lineatus. Taxonomy (NCBI): domain Eukaryota; kingdom Metazoa; phylum Arthropoda; class Insecta; order Coleoptera; family Elateridae; genus Agriotes; species Agriotes lineatus. The sequence goes on along the minus strand of OW679197.1, from coordinate 148,120,797 downwards.
TAAGGTAAACACCTTCTCACCTCCCACCCCGAGTCGTGGTATCCTTGCTTCAACAAAATACATCTAGTAATGATTCCTAGTATGTATATAGATAGGACATGGGAGCTAAGCAAAACATCAAATTTAATGTTGCTTGTTCAAAGTGATTCTTCTAAAACGAATCTGATAATGCATAAATATAAGGTAAACACCTTCTCACCTCCCACCCCGAGTCGTGGTATCCTTGCTTCAACAAAATACATCTAGTAATGATTCCTAGTATGTATATAGATAGGACATGGGAGCTAAGCAAAACATCAAATTTAATGTTGCTTGTTCAAAGTGATTCTTCTAAAACGAATCTGATAATGCATAAATATAAGGTAAACACCTTCTCACCTCCCACCCCGAGTCGTGGTATCCTTGCTTCAACAAAATACATCTAGTAATGATTCCTAGTATGTATATAGATAGGACATGGGAGCTAAGCAAAACATCAAATTTAATGTTGCTTGTTCAAAGTGATTCTTCTAAAACGAATCTGATAATGCATAAATATAAGGTAAACACCTTCTCACCTCCCACCCCGAGTCGTGGTATCCTTGCTTCAACAAAATACATCTAGTAATGATTCCTAGTATGTATATAGATAGGACATGGGAGCTAAGCAAAACATCAAATTTAATGTTGCTTGTTCAAAGTGATTCTTCTAAAACGAATCTGATAATGCATAAATATAAGGTAAACACCTTCTCACCTCCCACCCCGAGTCGTGGTATCCTTGCTTCAACAAAATACATCTAGTAATGATTCCTAGTATGTATATAGATAGGACATGGGAGCTAAGCAAAACATCAAATTTAATGTTGCTTGTTCAAAGTGATTCTTCTAAAACGAATCTGATAATGCATAAATATAAGGTAAACACCTTCTCACCTCCCACCCCGAGTCGTGGTATCCTTGCTTCAACAAAATACATCTAGTAATGATTCCTAGTATGTATATAGATAGGACATGGGAGCTAAGCAAAACATCAAATTTAATGTTGCTTGTTCAAAGTGATTCTTCTAAAACGAATCTGATAATGCATAAATATAAGGTAAACACCTTCTCACCTCCCACCCCGAGTCGTGGTATCCTTGCTTCAACAAAATACATCTAGTAATGATTCCTAGTATGTATATAGATAGGACATGGGATCTAAGCAAAACATCAAATTTAATGTTGCTTGTTCAAAGTGATTCTTCTAGATAATGCATAAATATAAGGTAAACACCTTCTCAACTCCCACCCCGAGTCGTGGTATCCTTGCTTCAACAAAATACATCTAGTAATGATTCCTAGTATGTATATAGATAGGACATGGGAGCTAAGCAAAACATCAAATTTAATGTTGCTTGTTCAAAGTGATTCTTCTAAAACGAATCTGATAATGCATAAATATAAGGTAAACACCTTCTCACCTCCCACCCCGAGTCGTGGTATCCTTGCTTCAACAAAATACATCTAGTAATGATTCCTAGTATGTATATAGATAGGACATGGGAGCTAAGCAAAACATCAAATTTAATGTTGCTTGCTCAAAGCCATTCTTCTAAAACGAATCTGATAATGCATAAATATAAGGTAAACACCTTCTCACCTCCCACCCCGAGTCGTGGTATCTTGCTTCAACAAAATACATCTAGTAATGATTCCTAGTATGTATATAGATAGGACATGGGAGCTAAGCAAAACATCAAATTTAATGTTGCTTGCTCAAAGCCATTCTTCTAAACGAATCTGATAATGCATAAATATAAGGTAAACACCTTCTCACCTCCCACCCCGAGTCGTGGTATCCTTGCTTCAACAAAATACATCTAGTAATGATTCCTAGTATGTATATAGATAGGACATGGGAGCTAAGCAAAACATCAAATTTAATGTTGCTTGTTCAAAGTGATTCTTCTAAAACGAATCTGATAATGCATAAATATAAGGTAAACACCTTCTCACCTCCCACCCCGAGTCGTGGTATCCTTGCTTCAACAAAATACATCTAGTAATGATTCCTAGTATGTATATAGATAGGACATGGGAGCTAAGCAAAACATCAAATTTAATGTTGCTTGTTCAAAGTGATTCTTCTAAAACGAATCTGATAATGCATAAATATAAGGTAAACACCTTCTCACCTCCCACCCCGAGTCGTGGTATCCTTGCTTCAACAAAATACATCTAGTAATGATTCCTAGTATGTATATAGATAGGACATGGGAGCTAAGCAAAACATCAAATTTAATGTTGCTTGCTCAAAGCCATTCTTCTAAAACGAATCTGATAATGCATAAATATAAGGTAAACACCTTCTCACCTCCCACCCCGAGTCGTGGTATCCTTGCTTCAACAAAATACATCTAGTAATGATTCCTAGTATGTATATAGATGGGCCATGAGAGCTAAGCAAAACATCAAAGTTAATGTTGCTTGCTCAAAGCCATTCTTCTAAAACGAATCTGATAATGCATAAATATAATGTAAACACCTTCTCACCTCTCACCCCGAGTCGTGGTATCCTTGCTTCAACAAAATACATCTAGTAATGATTCCTAGTATGTATATAGATGGGTCATGAGAGCTAAGCAAAACATCAAATTTAATGTTGCTTGCTCAAAGCCATTCTTCTAAAACGAATCTGATAATGCATAAATATAATGTAAACACCTTCTCACCTCCACCCCGAGTCATGGTATCCTTGCTTCAACAAATACATCTAGTAATGATTCCTAGTATGTATATAGATAGGTCATGAGAGCTAAGCAAAACATCAAATTTAATGTTGCTTGCTCAAAGCCATTCTTCTAAAACAAATCTGATAACGATAAACATATTCGCACGTCCCACCCTGAGTCTTGGTATTTTTGCTTCAACAAAATACATCTAGTAGTTATTCCAAGTATATAGATGGGTCATGGCAGCTAACCAAAACATCAAATTTAATATTGCTTGCCCAAAGCCATTCTTCTAAAACGAATCTGATAACGCATAAATACAAGATAAACATCTTCTCACCTCCCACCCTGAGTCGTGGTATTTTTGCTTCAACAAAATACATCTAGTAGTTATTCCAAGTATATAGATGGGCCATGGGAGCTAATCAAACATCAAATTTAATATTGCTAGCTCACAGCCATTCTTCTAAAACGAATCTGATAACGCATAAATACAAGATAAACATCTTCTCACCTCCCACCCTGAGTCGTGGTATTCTTGCTTCAACAAAATACATCTAGTAGTTATTCCAAGCATATAGATAGGCCATGCCAGCTAAGTAAAAAAACAAATTTAATATTGCTTGCTCAAAGCCATTCTTCTAAACATAGGTACGCTCCGGTTTAGGTTATTTTATGTTGCAGAATTAAAGTTCGGGTGAGCGGATAGCCCAGGAAGCAAGTGTTCGCCTCTCAGGCTGCCGGCCCGGGTTCGATTCCGGTGACTCTAGAAGGATTTTAAAAATCGTACAATTTGCACACACACCCTTTAGCTTAAAAAACAAATAATGAAAGATTTTATTATAATCCTTAGATCCGTAGATCTTCTTCGCCATGTACACCTGAGGCATTATCTTGCTTGCTTTGTCCTGGTGTATAAGATGTGGAACACCTTTATAAAAATCGTAGTTGTAAGAAGGAATAAACTGCTCAAGTACAGGTCTAAAGAGTAGCTTCAGCACTGCGAAAACATTAAGTATTATAGTGCACCCAGAATGTGTAGTTCAAAACGTGACCACCGAACTTCTGTAGATGGCGCCAAGTGGAAGTATAGTGCACCCAGAATGTGTAGTTCAAAACGTGACCACCGAACTTCTGTAGATGGCGCCAAGTGGACAAGCCGCCACTGTGCTAAAATGCTTGGAAATTTTGCAAAGTGGAAAATCGCCACCTTTCGCCAAAACCAAATAGCGCATGAAGGTGCTCGGGACCTTAGCAACAACTTTGCCCCCTTTCAAAATTTCGATATCTGTAGCCGTTCGAAAGTTACAGGCGATCCAGACAGACAGACAGACGGACGGACAAAACGTTCGCATAAGTACGCTGAAGCTACTAATAAAAGGCAAGAAATCCATGAAGTTAGAAGCAAAAAAAAGAATCTTCTAGATATTTAACTACGTGTAGTTTTTATTGGTTATGCAACCGTTGCATTTGTCCGATTTTTGCCACCGATTTTCTAAAGTACGGTACAAGACAGCCGAGGTTAACAAAGTCTTCATTTTGTATCTGCACAACCATGAACTTTTGGCAATAGGGCTATCAATTCAGGAATATAAAGATTTCTTTTATTCTGTTCTCTTTCATCTTTATTATACCAAAATCTTGATCAGATGTTAAAACTCGGTAGTTTACACAGATGTACATCCAAAATGTCACAATGACTTCTAGCCCCTACAATTATCGCTGTTATGTACATTACATAAGGTGGTAATCTTGACAAATTTTAAGAGCTGCCATGCAAATTCTTACACCTTCTAGCCACTTGTCCTTCGTGTCAGATGTACATTTCCGGTGACAAGATTAGATTGGGAATATTAAAGTTGTTTGTTGTATAGAAGTTGAAAGCACAGAATCATAGCACAAATGATTGCCACGTCTGGATATTGAAGCAAACCTGAGCGGTCACTTCAGTATGCAAGAGGTACAAGTGGGCTTGGATCCCTTGTTCTCCAAACACAAGCCATGTAGAGGAAGGCGGTTATATGATTTACCACCAGATAGCATCATAGAATGAGACACCATTTCATACCCATAAGTTATGCTTCTTTCAAAATGTGTCACTTGTAACCCTTGGCTTCTCGAATCCTCATATGTGATGCGAATGGCTAGCAGATGCAGGTGCAACTAAACTGAAAAACTATTTCAATATGTAAAAATACTTCGAAGTAAGTAAATCTAATGAAGATGCTGTTCTATGGTTTTTATCGGATGCACTTTTAACGTTCTTTATATCTTGTGAAACCAATATAGAAAAATACAATCATAACGAAGCTAATTGAATAGATTTGCACAAAATAAATAAAAAGTGCTTTATCCAGAATTGACCATCTAAACGGGCAAACAAATTCGAACCAATACCAAGTCTGAGGAGTTTGAGCAATGGTGTTGCAGCAAGAGCCTTGCATACAGCTCACGGGCAGGGTAATCCATTGAAGAATGTCGACATCGGCACTGCTCATTGCCTGGGAAAGTGGGTAAAAACCTTATGAAATTCCCTGGAAAAGACAATGGGCAGCACCGCATAAAAAGCGTTTGCGAAATTGAACCACTCTCTCACATCATCTACAGTCGCGTGAGCGTTTCTTGCGGTTGTTTCTGTTTTATTATTTTACTCAGTTCTTTTATTTGCATAGGTGAGTGAGTGAAGCTATAAGCCAAAACTTATATCATATTCTTTCAATCATAATTTTATTCAGCCGTTTCGACAATCAAAAGAACTGATTTTCACTGTCTTAATTTTTTTTTTAGTAATTACGCCAATAAATAGTCTGACTATTTTATTTACTTACGTAGATGGTAATATTAGTCATTAGTGTACATTCAAAAATTTTGCTTTAATTTTATAAGTTGATTACCGATTGCCGATGGATTGAGCTGGATGGAGAGCGAACTTAACTTAGCAATTTTTTTTATACAATGCTGGTTATTTTCTGTTCCATGGGTATTTAATAGTCTCAGGCTTCTGCAGACAAGGAGCATGTTTATTGTAACATTATAGCCACTACCATTTTATAATCCATCCTCAACTTTAAGTATGTTTTTCTCAAGTTTTACTTAACGTGTTATACCTGCCTTGATCACGTTTTCATCGTCACCGGGCTTGGTTCCTGATATCGTCACCCTGCCCTTCATAATACAACGATAAGATGCATTCTATTGGCGAAGCGGCTAAGGCGTCTAACTGGAATTATATTCCCTCTGGGAGTGTAAGTTGGAATCTTACTGGCTGCGATATTCTTGTCTCCTTGTGAATTAGGGCAGTTTGTATTGTCAAGTGCTACTGCTTCAATCTTATTAGAAACTTTAAGATATTTGTATTTATTTTCTAGATAATTATAAGCACCCGTAGACCATTATTCAATCTAGATCTCCATCTAGTTCATCACAGTCTTTTTGTTGTGCACTTCCATGATGTAAAAACGTAAAAACATTGTCTTCTGTAACTTCTTTACATTTCAATTTTAAAAATTTAAAATTAAGATAACGTCTAGTTTTTGTTAAAACAAAGCCTTACCGCTGCTCTGTAGGTTAACAGAAAACCGACTTAAACACAATACGGTTCATTTTGTTTAAAAACAATAGTACACTTTGCCTGTTACGAAATATTTAATATTTCTCGACGGGATTCACGCATTCCCAACCCCTTTTTCTTTTTATTGCCCGTAAAAACTACTTTTTACAAGCACCTGGAACTTTCTTGTTGAAAAGTAATAAATCTTAGCCAAAACCCTTTAATAGGGTGCAAATTCTGTTAGGAAACTCGTTTTACGTTTATGTACTTTATCTTAAAATTACAAAAATTACAAAGCCGTGTTTTAATCATTCAAAAAGATTACCAGTTTTACAGAGGAGAGTTGAAATTAAGGTGAAGATTAAATGCCTTGTTCTTTTGACTACATACACAACTTCAGATTACCTACTCAAAAGTGTGTTTCTTTTTATATTTTTATAAATCTCTAGATGTCTACATGAATCGAGTCTATACCTTTATTCTGAAATTTATAACATAATCATCTCCTGTCATCTGGAAAACTAAAGAAGATCATTGTCTCGTTTCTTTTTGTGAATCCTTCTGTTGTTCTACTTAATATGGTCTTCACCCCATTATCCGTTTCGTTCTTAATGCTTGCTCTAATAGTTAGGTGATTGTACAGCTCCTTGATATCCTCGTTGGTCTTTCTCCGTCATTCTTCATACTGTTGATTTTATTATCTTTTTCGTATATTTTAGTTTTGCGCTACTCGATATTTGATTGGATTTGAGGATGCTCCAGAATTACTGCTCCATACTAATAATTGATAATCCGATATTGTTCAACTAACGCTTGGTACTTCATTGGACCGCTTAAATATGCATGAGTATCCTATGCTCACTCCTTTTTCATATCGTAATTGCTGGGGTAACTATTGAGTTTGACTAATATTGAAAGCTATTACCTTCATAACCATAGAAAAGCTTTAAATCAGATATTAAAATGGCCTTCTTTCAAGCAAGCACATGAAAAATGTTCACATCGTCGTTGTTGAAGTTTGCCTTTATGCCGCAAAAATTTCCTCATTTTTGCCTTCAATCCCCAACGGGTGCGCTTAATTTAGCAGCACGTTTAAACACTGAAAATTATACTTTCATGCCAAAAGCTGGAAATATCTCAAGAATTCTGCAGCCAACGTGTGGTTTTAAAGCGTTACTTTTCACGATTTTAATTTTAAATTGCTCGCGAGAAAATCGAGCCTTCGGACGCCCGACAAGAGGAAAATACACAAGAATTGTAATTTAATTATATCTTCTATATTTAAAGAATGTTAACAATGCGCACTTCGCGCGGGTGCTACAATGCCGTCCACACTTAACTCGAAGTTTCTGTTTTCCTCGTAATATCAAGTGCCACTTCACACTGCTTCCTTCCTTTGATGTTTAGCTGTAGATAAAACTTTGTTTATCACTTAATTAGGTTATTTTTCGTTTTTGTGCAGCTGTGCCGTGACGGTATTCTGTCGCGTTTCCTTTATTTCGCGTAATCTGGTGACCTCTGGCCTATTTCGAATAATTCAGCCCGCAAGGACCATAACTCATTAAAACGAAGGAACAAACAACTATAAATAGCGCGCTTCGACAGAACCACTTTTGTTGGAATGAGTTTGCAAGATACTAGGACCTTCTAACCCGACTCTAGTCCTTGCCGCTCGAACATCTCGAAATGCACGCACCGAGCATGGAGCACCTACGTCCAGTCGTCCGTTTAAAGATTTGTTTATGCAGTCAATGAAGCGGGCCATTGGCTATAGTTGACCCTTTGAAGGGGTCAAATCGTCGGCTATTCTCCTCTGTATGGGCATAATGTGTGTTCGTTGGCTGCCATAATTTGCTCTTCGCTAGAACAGCCGTTTTCCTTATCAGGATTGTATCGTTTCATTGAGATTTGAGATGTCTCGTTTACTTTTCAGCCACTGTAACACAGGTCGCAGGTAGCTGAAATAGGAATTTCTTTATTTGTTCGCGGGAATTTTTATTGCGACAGCGCTTTGTGATTAATGCTGCTGATTCTGCTTTTATGGTTCCGAAATTAACTTTTATTAAGTGACTGACATTTTGACACGTTTTGGATATAAAACCGAAATTTATACGTATGAGCAGTACGTAAAGAATCCCCCTTTTTCATGTGCTGCTAAATTAATGGAGCCTGTTAGATAGAAGATAGAAATGTCATGGAAGTAGAAACGTAGAACAGAAATCACAGAAAGTAGAAAGTCGTCTATAAAAATTAATAAAACAAGATCACGATGGCACTATACATCTTGCACAGGACTGGAAATTTTAGAAATCTGAGAAAGATGTTAAATAGTGCAATTTGCATGCGAAATGGAAAAGAGATTGTGTTATTACAAAGGACTGAGTTAGTGAGCCTGTGCGAATAGTAGTAAAAGTTAGCCGTTATGGAGGTTGTTAAAAACTAATTTATGGCTCCCTGTGATAATAAATAATTCCTGTCGAAATTTAATTATTTAATTTTGACAATCTTAGGCTTAGAGAAATGCCTTTATTAATAGAAAAATACCCGACTGTTGCACTTTCTTTTAATTAAAAATTCTTATCAAGTAATTAATAGCGCAGCTGTGGGATTTTACAATGCAGGATTTTATTTGTAGTTCATACATTCACCATCGTTATCACTTCGTGGTATTCTGATTACTGATTACTTCTTATCAATTAATTTCTTCGATAACTTCTATAATTGACATCAAGGCTGTGTTAATAATTACAGCTTCCTGTCAAGTGTTGTCATGTTTTGTCATTCAACTATTTTTATATTTTATGTACGATATTGAACATTCTAGAATTATTTGCATTTGTTTCCAATAACATACTGTGTGCTCTAAGTATGCACAACTTTTAATAGCTACGTAATCCTAGAGTGAACTACTAAAAGTCAAATCAATCGAAACACGAGGGAATCTTAAGGTAAGTTCAGTAACAGTAACATTTTTTTCCAACTTATCCTCGTATTAAATCATAGAAACGAAAAACATGGGAGTTGAGCAGGCAAAAAGATAAATGGTATGTTAAAAAATAAATAGATTAAACATAAATGTACACAAAAATAAGTAGATACTGAAATAAAAATCTAATCATGCGAGGATGAAAAGTTTTAAAATATATATTCTTTCAATGTTAAACAAAGATTATGAATACTTGATCTATATTAATTTTAGTTATAGGAAGACAGGTTGCATTTTAAAATAAACTTTATATTAATAATGCCCCTTACGTAAATCTTCTATTTTATCTAACTTTCTTTTATGTAAAATGTAATCGTGCTTTCCTGCAAATACATATCGAGGGTAATATAACTTTATTTTTCTTAGTTCTTAATTGCATTTAGTATAGACAATCTGTGCTGCAAATCTGTATATTTTTAAATAATTTTATGGCACATACGAACAAAGTTCAACCCACGGTCCTCATTTTTAACTTCACTGATAACTGCTACCATTTTTTAGGATTACTATATTGATTTTTATTACACAATAGTGGTAGTACCATCGACGGCGCATTACTGCGACCTTCTGACCAAATTGCAGGACCAAATCAACATCAAACTCTGTAAACGACTGCGAAAAGGAGTGCTCGTCGCACAAATGCGTTTCAGCGGCATCGAAAACGGCTTAACTGGCCTTACAAATCCTTGTGAAAGGGTATGGGCCCAGCATATTCTCCAGATTTCGCAATCTTGCCAATTTGAAGGCTCACCTTCATGGAATACATTTCAGGGACGATAGCAGCTTAAAAACTTCCGTTTCTTCATGGTTAAAGGCCAAGGGGGATTATGAAGCTGACACGTCGAAAGGGGCAATGATAGTTCTCGAAAAAGACAAAATGTTTTTCCTTTGTCGTGTATTCAGAAGAATGAGTCATGGGTCGCTCTATATTGCTAGTCTAACAAATAAATTGAATTTGAAGGTGACATAGTAAAGATCTTGGAGGAGCATCTCAGTTGGGTTATCCGGGTTTGTCACGCGTTGTCGTTACTGATGCTAATGCCTGCGACTATTTCGTTCAACACTTTTCCAATTGTAGTAACGTAGAGGGTTCATCGATATCTAATTTTAAGTCCCATTCCTGTTTGTTGCGATAATTTTGTTGACATGAAATAAATAATTAGGGTGTCTCTGTTGCTGAACAAATTAATTTTGAACCTTACTGAATTCTTTCCAAACTTGTTGGATTTTCTCCAATATACCCTCACTAAACGTTGTCTACTGCATTAGAACTTCCAACAAACGTTTTAAAACGTTTGCAATAGGTAGGATAAATACTGAAACAAGAAACATCACTTACTTTCCTCCGTCCAATGGCTGTACTTTGGCTTTCGGTTCGTATGCAGGCGCAAATGTACCAAAACTATGAGGTATCCGAGGTTGAAGGGCCAAGATGACAGGGTATCTAGCTCGAATTACCAAAACAGTGGCGATTAAGGCTCTTGGGGCTACACTAGCGCTAGGTAGCAGCTTGTCTCGACCAAAAACTTCACAATGATCTGTTACCTCTCAACTGGCACCACCGCCAACTTAAAAATATATTTATGATATAATTCATTGAATTAGTAATATTGAGCCTGACATCAATGAAATACTTTTCTAGAATGTAAAATTTTTGGTGCTGTTAATTTTTATTATATGATTGATCTTATTTAGCCAGGTGTGTTGTGTAAAAATGTTAGTCATGTTGATTTCCAACTTACACGGCCAATTTGTAGAAACGTGTGCAAAGGTGTCGTGTAGTTGCATTGCTATTGGTAGTAACACCTTCTCTATTATATAAATTGTATTAACATCAACTGTACCAAGAACTAAAAAGACGTACACGCAGTACTAATACACTTGTAGATTACTTGAAAGTATTTTCTTTGATATATGTAGTTATATTTCCACCTAGTTTCAAAACGTGATTTCATCTATCGACATCAGCATTTTTTTCTGGCACAATCCAACGATTCGTAATGTTAGTTCCTTACCATTGGTATTACAGTGTATTACATCACAAAAAAAAATGTTTTTTGAACAGCACCATCATACAAATGTGGACTTCACCCCCTGGTTCTATTAAAGCCCAAATAATGAATTTCGAAGTAGTACTGTTTATAACTCAATAATGTCTGACTGCAATAATAGATTCTATTTTACAAAATATGCTTTTTCATCGTTTTCATTTTATCCATCTTTACACTTTGGAATTATATTTGTTGCAGTTAGTCCAAGCAGTTTTGTAAATTATGCTTTAAATACAATTAAGTTATTTATTCACTGATTGTCTTCAATTTCCAACTATCTTCCACTATTATTATGATCTCGGTTAGACTGCCACTCTTTCATTGCTGTGTATTCAGTTGCTTAACCTTCTTTTGCATTACGCACTACAGTTGGATTAAATCTTTCTATATTTTGGAAAGTTTCGCACAGCATTAATGTGTTGTGTACGCAGTCTCTGAAATTCATATGGTTATGCTAGGATTGAAACGTATTTCAGAAGTAAAACTCACCTCTGGCCGCCTTCAACCTCCGGTAGGTCAATGTGAGTTTACCTTTGCAGATTGCGTGACACGTTGCTGATATTTTAGGCCTCTTATTACACCACTGAGTATTTTTTCCTTTTGGGTTTTGATAATATCACTTGAAACACTTGGAGAACAGATTTGTAAGCGGTTTTAGTGCCCTGTCAAGCTACGCAGGCAGCTGTTTTTGATGCACTTTTCCCCAGTGCGATTGCACATTTCCACATCTAGCAATAAGCTACTACAACTTCAGCCTGCAGTCTGTCGGCAGCTTCAACACGGAATCCATGACCAGAACTCCTTCAGACTTCTTCATGACAGCCACCCTACAGGATTGTGCAGCCATCCAGGTACTTTGCTATTGCCCTAAAAAACGCAGAACTATAAAAGATACGTCGTGTGAGGGCTATTTTTACTAACAGATCGCGGTGATGATTTCTTGTAGATTGTTACGAGAAAACTGGATATCTGTCTGCGGCAGCATTGTTTGTCACGGGCTTGTATTCTTGTAAAGCTAGCGTAGTGCCTTTTAGTATTTTTATAGTGCTTCATTTAATTTCGACGATTTGGTTGCATTCAGTGGATCGGTTCAATCTTGTGGGGTAGTACTGTTTTGTGCTAGCTAACGTTTACTACACGAATTGAAGTGTGTAATAATTCGAACTCGTAGGCCTATTGTCGAACCTCATATCCGAATTTTAGCTCCCTTATCCCGCTTTCGCCCCGTTTTCATTAGCGGTTGGAAGACGTTTGCTCGTGAAGGGCATTGCGTGGAGATCATACAACTATTTGTTCTTTCGTCAGTTTATTCGAATTTAATGTTACCACTAAAACTGTGTACATATATACAAGTTCACATTTACAACCAATAAATTTAATATAAAACTTACAATAAAAGCAACGTCAGATTTACAACAATGCACCAAAATGAAAACTTAGACTAAAATGACATCGCTGCAAATACATTGAATTATACGAAACTATACGCCTCATAATGTTATTTAAATTTCTATGAGTCTAGTGTTCGCCATTTCTCTTGTGTCTCTCGAATATTTTCGCTTGTGCAATATTTATGTTCTTTTGGAGTTGAATATATACTTTTTAGTGTAAATAAACATTGGGTTATAATAATTTCTGATTTTTAGTTATTTCTTTATGGGAAATGTTATGTGGTTTATGGATTTACATCAACGGCTGTAGATCTTTTGGTTTGGGCCGTCTCGAACCAGTGGCGCTTCCGGACAATACACCGCAAGACAGTTCCTGAATCACAGTGTTTTGTTTTTGTAAAGCATCATCGAGTATTATTGAGTATTTATTTAACTTATGGGAAATAAAATTACTTTAAGTGGTGATATTTATCTTCTTCTTTTGTATATATGTAACATCTCCACTGTCAAGTTCGGCCATCATATAACAATTTATGAACAATTTCAAACGAAGAACAAACAATATGAATTATCGAACAATTGTAGTCCCAGGCAAAGAGTGCTTTATTTCTTTGTGGATATCATCACGAGCATCCATACCACAGTAACCGGTTGCAATGTTTTTCCATGCTAAATAACAGACACTTAATTTAGTAGCGAGTAATCAAACGGTGCTTTCGTTTAGCGGCCTGAAGACAAGTGGCGGTTCCTCGCAAAGGGATTGTTGACAATTTGCAATTTTTTCATGCGTGTAACAGCGATCATCAGTCCCAAAAAGGGGGCATTTGCTAGTCCGTGGATCTTGTTATCGCCCACCTTAGGCGCACCTATCTGGCCACGGATCACCCAATAGCCCGGAATTAATTGCTCCGGAATGATGGCGGCGCCTTTGCAGATTCCCTCGGCGTGGGCGTCTTTACGATTCGGCCACTGGTCATCAGGAGAAATGAGCAGGCGCTTCCCGATGCTCCACAGACCGACTTAAAGAGCTGCCAAGTCGTAAAAACACTCAATTTGTGTTTCAACTGCCGTATAAGAGCTAAACGACTTTATAAATGGTACCATTTATTCAGGGCTTCGCCAGCAACTTTAATTGAATGTATGACACTGAGTTTAAAGAATGAAGATCGCGCCTGGCAGAACTTAGTGCGAACTTAAAAGTGGATGAGTTAATGGCACCTAAAAATGGCCGTGCTTGTGTAACAACTGGAGGGTGGTTGAAAACCTTGACACCCTGCACGATATTCTTGAACAAGGTTCAAAGCTCCTCATCAAGCTGCGCCCGCTTTTTCTTGTACACGCCATTACAGAGCTCCGCCGACTAAATCTGAGGTATTTCCTATTGTATAATCAAGCTGTTGGGCCTTATATGGAGTGATGGAAAAGCAGCGCCGCAGCCAATGAACCTAAGCAATTCTTCACCAGTCTTCGAGATGTTTTATAAACATTCACGCCGCCGCTTAAGCTCGGAGAACTTAAGGTCAGAGTTATTAATACAGTGAGCATCGATGAGTGCTTTACTGAAGTTGAGTGACCTGTTAACTGCTGCGTACAAAGCGGGACTATTGCTACTGCATTTTTACATAAATCGGTTCACTGGCTCAAGATAAGCGCGGGTCAGCTTTGTCTCGTCTTAGCTCCCAGCTTAATTGGGCATGCGAACCGTGTTACAGCAAAATGGCCGATTGTTATTGCATCCCGCGCCCTGACAGCGACACTGATTGTTGGTCTATCGGTTTTGCGTCGATTAATATCTGCAATCTTGACACGTCCTCTGGCAGGGCAAGGGAGTTGCGGAATGCGAAGTGTATGTTCTCTAGCTCGCCGCTTTTTGCTGCCATGATGTATTTCCACGTTCTCATGTTTAATTCCGCTTTTTGCGCCTGCGAGATCTCTGGAATTAGCAATTACGGTCCACTTAGCTCAACATCACAAGTGGCTCTACACGATATCCAGTATATTAAACCTGATGACCGAAACACTCCACCGGCTCTCGGGAAATGCGTGCGGACGAGGAGAAAGTGATAAGGTCGCCATACACAGCCCGGCGCTGTTTCCTCTTCCTCCTGGTTTTGCTAGACCTGAATTCCTGTTTAGCATTTGTCTAAATAGGTTTTGAATACGCTTTACCACACCATTCTCAGAGTTTCACATTAGAACATGTTAAGGGAAAGTATTGCAAGGAGACAAAAGTACTGGGCATTGATAATAATTCAAGTGATAAATCCCTTTTTTCTGCAGCATTTATTAATGATAAATACGCAATTACTGCATATATTATGAAATAACTTATGATAGTACTTAGAACGTCAAATATAATGAAATCGTTCAGGCTTTTTCTTTGTTTTACGTATGAATATATGTTTGTAATTATCTTTTAGTCAATTTAAATTGCCCTGTTTATTTTATTTCAATATTAAAAAATATTCTTTTGTCTAGCTCCTGAAAATCAGGTGTGGATTCCTTTTATCTAGAAATTTGATCTCCGATTTTAATTTTGACAACTCTAAATAACTTCTGTCAAATGGTACGTCAAACAACTTTGAAAATTCTATGACAAATACCTGATCGTTACATTCGTTATATAACAATATCAAACAGTAAGTAATTCCTTCATAATTAATTTGCTTTTAATCTTTATTTTCTTTCAGTGCTTATTTTAAATACCTAAACTTGTTAGCGCCAAGCTTACGGCAGCCAAGCATACCGCAATAAAACATGTCCAAATGGTGATCCAGTGAGTCACGCGCCTGCAAGAAGCTAACAGCCTTCTCGATCAGCGTGACAGTACGAGGTTGACCATGTGCCTTGTTACAACGTATTGCAGTTGCTAATATCAGAAGTGGGATACGTGCTTTTTCGCCTGCGAATTTAAAAAAAAAAAATTTTTTTTTCTCTCTTCTTTTGGTACGTTTTGGTGTAGTGGATACTCGTGCACCATGACTGATGTCAACGAGTCGACATTAGAAACCTTGCTCCGTGGCTTGCTGGACCGCGTCGATTCTCGATCAAATGTGACTTCGGGCGATCCAATTAATTTTCCCAAATTCGTGCTTGGACGAGATGACCCACAACAATGGGTGGACGAAATATCAGAGATGGCTGCAGATTTGGGCTGGAATGATCCTCATATTATGGCGAGAATATCAGGTTGTCTTGAGGGGGAGGCAGGTGAATGGTATTCTAGTTGGAGTCCTGTAGACCGTCGTTGCTGGGCTAGTTTGAAAAGAGATATGTGCGAAAGTTTCGCGGGTAGCGCTAATTTTGGTAAGTTAACTCATGATGCTGTAATATATGGTTCCGATGGATGCACAACGTACGGATCCTACGGCCGTATAAAATTACAAAAATTAAATGCATTACGTGTTCCATTTAAACAAGAGCAACTTGTCAGTTTAATTTGTTTTGGCATCAAAGATAATGCTTTGCAAGCACAATTGACACAAGCTGGCCATTTGTCTGCTAGTTCTCTGATAGCTCATTTATCACGTATCCAATCGAAACCAAATTTCGCTCGACGCGATATTAGTCATAACCGAGCGAGCAACAGTCATAAAAACGTGAGTAATGTGTTTTCGCCTTTTGTTTCTACGAAAACCGATAAATGTTTTGCGTGCGGTGAATTAGGGCACCGCAGAGCTGTATGTCCCACCCGCACTAGTGGTGTGAAACGCGAAAAAAGTGAAACACCAGGCCCTAGTTTACCAAGTTGTGAATATTGTAAAAAAGCGGGTCATTCCGTAGATATGTGCTTTAAAAAGAGGCGTTTAGACAGACCAAAACATGTTAATATTTGTTATTCTCCTCAACGAAACGACGTGGAAAAAAGTTTGTCTTTATTTTCTCTTATCATTGATGACAATATATATGAGGTATTGCTGGATACTGGGGCTCAAGTTTCCCTATTACGAGAAAATCTTGTGCAGAACATGCTCCTGGTCCCTGTTAAGGAACAAGTTGTAATTTTAGGAGTGGGAAATGTTTCATTTTGTTCCAATTCTGCTGTAAATGTTACAGTTTTGTTAGATACCCATAAAATTCCACTAAAATTGCATTTGGTACATGACAAGGCAATCCCTTGTGATGTTATAATTGGCCAAGATTTTCTAAACATACCTGGTATAACTCTTACGTACGATCAGACAGTACCATCACTAAAATTTACTACTGTCAATTCCGAGGCCACTTCTGTACAACATCGCCTCGATCTATTATTAGCTGAATTTCAAAACATTACAACAAGTGGTAATAAAATTCCTTCACCCATTACTACCGGCGAGTTTAAAATACGTCTTACGTCAGATAAAGAAATAAAATACCGTCCCTACCGACTTTCCATAGCTGAACGCGAAACTGTTCGTACTATCGTTAGAGATCTTATGGAAAATTCTATTATTAGACCTTCCCAATCACCATATGCCAGCCCTGCCCTACTCGTAAAAAAGAAAAACGGCGAACCACGTCTAGTGGTTGATTTTAGAGCATTAAATCGGATTACAGTTAAAGACCGTTTTCCCCTACCCCGCATAGATGACCAGATTGATCGTCTAAGCCGCAGTAAATATTTTACTTGTTTAGATATGGCTGCCGGTTTTCACCAAGTAAAAGTACATCCCGATTCTATAGAAAAATTGGCCTTTATAACCCCTGACGGGCAGTACGAATACCTACGTATGCCGTTTGGCTTAGCCAACGCCCCCTCCATTTTTCAGCGTGCAATCAACATTGCTCTGCGTGAAGAAATCCAGAAAGGTATCGCTCTAGTTTATTTGGATGACGTCTTAATCCCATCGGTGACCTTAGAAGAAGGACTTGAAAACCTCCGTATTGTTTTGAAAACACTGAAGTCACATGGCTTTTCTATCAATATAAAAAAATGTAGTTTTTTGCAGGAACAAGTCGAATATTTAGGTCGGCTAATTTCAAATGGCCGTGTAAAACCAAGCCCTGCCAAAACACAAGCTTTAAAAGAGGTTCAATCTCCTACAAATGTTAAAGAAGTGCGCCAATTTTTAGGGTTAGCCGGATATTTCCGGAAATTTGTGCCGGAATTTTCAGTAAAGACCCGTGTTATATCTAATTTATTAAAAAAGAATCAGCCTTGGCAGTGGACCGATGAACACACCCAAGCTTTTCAATATGTACTAAATATTCTTTCCAATGAACCTGTGTTGACGATTTATGACCCACATTTGCCACTTGAACTGCATACCGATGCCAGTAGTCGGGGTTTTGGCGCAATCATTATCCAAATTCACGATGGCCTTAAACGAGTTGTGGCCTATTTTAGTAAAGCAACTACGGATCCGGAGTCTCGATATCACTCCTATGAGCTCGAGACTTTGGCCGTAGTGTATGCTTTGAAGCACATGAGGCACTATTTCATAGGCATCCCATTTAAATTGGTCACTGACTGTAATTCACTTAAAAGTTCCCAACATAAACGCGATCTAGTACCACGTGTCAGTCGGTGGTGGGTTTATCTTCAGGATTTCGACTTTGTAATTGAGCATAGGTCTGGACACCAAATGGGCTCAGTTGATTATTTGAGTCGAAATCCTCCAAAACCTGTTGACATTAACCCTTCACATTCGGTCCTAATTAACCAAACTTCCGAACCTCTTGACGACGACGTTTCAAACGATATAAATTTGATGCCTGATGGTTGGTTGTCTGTACAACAAAGTACAGACAATGAAACATTAGTGCTAAAAGAAAAATTAGCTAACAAAGAACTAGATAACAGGCAATTCTGTGTAATAGGCAGTACACTGTGTCACTTAAGTGAAATAAATTCTGAAAAAGTTACTCAGTATTTTGTACCAAAAAACGCACGTTATGCATTACTAAAGGAGTATCATGACGGCCAGGCCCATGTTGGACTGGATAAAACAATCCTTAGTATAAGTTCTCATTTTTGGTTTCCCAAAATGCGCCAAACGGTAAAAAAATACATTGATTCTTGTTTAACCTGCCTCACCCGAAAAAGAAAACCTAAAACAGCCTCTTTCGACGTTCATTCAATTCAAAAAATTGCCATCCCTTTTAATACTATTCACGTCGACTGTTTTGGACCTTTGCCAAAAACCGAAGACGGATTTACCCATGTGTTTGTGGCAGTAGATGCCTATTCAAAATATTGTTTTCTCTACGCACTAAAGAGCTTAAAAACTGATGAAATCGCAGATTGCATACAGGATATAATATTTCTTGTGGGCACACCAGCTCGGATTATCACTGATAACGGTAGTTCATTACGAGCTGTCCATAAGCATGACCTTTTGACTGAATGGGATATTGAATGGCACTTTATCACACCATATGTGCATCAAGCCAATGGTCAAGCAGAAAGGTACATGTGTTTTATTGCCAACCTTTTACGAGTACAGGCTGAAGTAACCACTGAATGGAGCACTTTTGTATCTCGCATTCAGCTTATTATAAATTCTACAGTGCACAAAACGACAAAAAGAACCCCTCTTCAAACTCTATTTGGTTGCGACAATAGATTACCGGAGATTCGCCGCATTATTGACAATGCTTCAGACGACAAACTTCCTCCGTCCATCTTGCAACATGAAAAATGGCGACAATTTGTAAACAAACGCCTTGAAGAGAATTCAGTTCACCAGGAAAACTATGCTAATAGGACTGTCAAGGCGCAAAAATCATTTCAAATTGGCGATTTTGTATTAATCTCACGGGAAGCTTTGAAACCCAAAAAGTTCGAGTCTGGTTGGAATGGACCGTACAAAGTGACTAATGTTTTGTCACCAAATAGATATGAACTTAGACGAGTCGGGGATACTACAGAATCCACCAGGTTAACATCAGCTGCAGCCTGTCAGATGCGTCTTTGGGCCAAGGAATGGTGTCCAGAAGACTGCGCAGCAATCCTTGAGAGTTATGTCGATGATAGCACTAAGGTATTGTTAACACGTAATCGTGTTGAGTTCTGGTATAGTGTTGATTGCTTGGGCTTATAATGCTTTCTGGCTGATATCACACTGGTATAGTGTTGATTGCTTGGGCTTATAATGCTTTCTGGCTGATATCACACTGGTATAGTGTTGATTGCTTGGGCTTATAATGCTTTCTGGCTGATATCACACTGGTATAACTTATAGTGTTGATTGCTTGGGCTTATAATGCTTTCTGGCTGATATCACACTGGTATAACTTATAGTGCTGATTGCTTGGTCTTATAATGCTTTCTGGTTGATATCACACTGGAATGACTAAAATGTTGATGTTTAGACTTCCTGCTTTCCGGCAGATATAAAACTAAATGTCATAATCATATTTTGATGACCATTTGATTTACAATATTTTACCTGTCAGGTGCTGGAATCCCCTGCGACTCCTGCACCTGGAGCATCACATGGTAGTCAGGATGAAACCGAGCCCTAATCGGTTTCTCTTTGGGAACTCCCGGCTGAGCAAGAACTTTCTCATTTGATTACGTTTTATATTAGACAGTCTTAGTACCTCTATAATGTATTTACTTCCACCAATAAAAGTAATTATTGTTATTACTGTTGCTAATATTGGGCCGAGAACGTCCCAATGTCAGGCTGGCCGTGTTAGCGCCAAGCTTACGGCAGCCAAGCATACCGCAATAAAACATGTCCAAATGGTGATCCAGTGAGTCACGCGCCTGCAAGAAGCTAACAGCCTTCTCGATCAGCGTGACAGTACGAGGTTGACCATGTGCCTTGTTACAACGTATTGCAGTTGCTAATAAAACTCATTTACCTTTTATTTGAACTGATCAATGTCCTCGGCAGTAACCAACTCGACCCACTCTGCTACTGATCACAACTGCTACACCCAATAAACACGGTGAAGGCCTCCACTGACAAAAATGTCAAAACTGCCTAGAATCAGGAACAGAAGCTTCCTAACAGCATGGATTCAAACAAACCCTAGTCGTTGTCACTTATCTCCAACAACGTATACAAGACCACTCCCCCAAAGTATTCCACCGACCAGCACCAAGGACCCCGCACAAGGACAAGACACCAGACCTCAATTGCCAAATCCTTCAAACATATTCCCTCTGCCAACGATCTCCTCGGAACTCTCCTTCCGTGCCAACAGCTCGCTGCAATCCAACTCAATCGATGTGCAATGTCAAATGTAATTCCTCAATAAACTTAATTCAATATTTCTTTCTATTTAATTTCTTCTATACATTAGCACTGCTTTAGTTAAATCTCATACAATAAGTATATTAAGCTCTTCTTTTATAACTAATGGGTAAATAAAAGAATAGAGCTAGAAATTATAAGAAAAAACTATCCAATAGACGTTTCCGACATCGAGTAAAAGAAAGTAAAAAACTTAAGAAGGCCGAAAGTGAGGTGGAATTACCAACTGAAATTTTCATAGTATCTAAGGTAGTATCGTAACAGGCCGATGCTTAAAGGAGAAGAAGAACTAATAGTGAGAGACTGTCAATAAATTATTGAAGAAAAGATTAACAGCCGTATTCATAGTCGTTCGCCAGCGGCTCGCCGGCGAGTCTATGTCAAATTCGAGGTGATCAGGTTAGGTTTTCAGTCAGTTTTGACAGAAACTGACACAAAATCTAACCTGCTAACCTCGAATTTGACATAGACGTACAGTGCCGCCAACATACTATTCATAACGAAACTCTGGCGAGTCGCCGGCAATTCGCTGGCGAACGACTATGAATACGGGCGTTAGTGTATTCATTTCACAGCAGAAAGCATATGACAAAAGAATCTGCAAATACGCGAACATAAAACGATAAAAGATGGGCCAAGCGTAATAGATGCACCATATGAGTATCTAATCGTGGTATTTTCTGCAGAAACAAAACAACAAAGGAAAGAGAATACGAAAATGCTTAGAGTGATGTTGGATTCTTTATGACGCACGAAGGCTTTGGACATATAATCAAACGCGAATACTTCTTAACTTGGAAACCAGGAGTCAGCACAAAAGTAAGGCCAAGGATTAAATAGAGACAGTAACAGAGGAAGGGCAGAAGATGAGAGTGTCGCATTAAGCTTGGAGGAAGCTACTAAAATAAGTATTTAAAGGGGGCTGGTGCAATCAATCGTGCAATAACGATTTAAGAAAATCCAATAACATCTAAGGGATTTCAACGCCAAGAACAAGAAGAAGTCATCATACCCCTCACGCCCGCACTAGCAAAAGCTACAGCATTTATTACTGATAAAAACAGACATACTGCTGATATTACCTAATATAATGAAATCTTAAACATTGCAGAGAATTAAAGCTATTGCTTGAATTTCGAAAAATAAGCATGTCCATTTATTTCCCGCCTTTTTATTTTTCTTGGATGCAGTAATTCAGACAATAGTGCATAAATATGAGAGTAGATACATAATATCATCTTTTTCCTGGTATAGTATAGCTTCACAACGCTAGTGCCAATTTCACTGTTCTAATATCATTTATATTATAACTGATTTATCTATACATGATTTCATACGTTCAAATGAGTATATAAACTTTATATCTTTTACATTTTACTTCGCAAAATAAACAGTTTCAGTAGTGCCTAGGCGCCTTGCGACATATAACAAAATAAAAGATACACACGACTAGCTTCCGTGGACATGGGCTGAGTTTTACTCTAAAACCGTTGGTATTTACCTATAAAAAAACGTTTGGTAGATATTATTTTTTAGGTGTCACTTAGTTGTTTATTCTAGCCTGAAGCTGTTTGCGATACTACCAACTCAGTAGTCCCGAAGCGGTTTAAACAATGTGTGAAGTCCTAATTGTTATATGAATTCACCTTTTTTTTTCATCTGCGGGGTGCTCACACCATTTATAAATGCGACTGAATATTTGCATAACACAGAAAAGTACGAGTAAATACAATAAAAATTGACACTTTATATTGAACAATAACAAAACTGTAGAGCAACAACGCCCCCCTCGCGTTTAGCGCAAAAGTATGTAATACATTATAAACAAGATAGTATTGAAAAGCACCAACTTTTTTTTAAATGCCAATGCTTGGCTTCGTTTGATTAGCTATAATTTTACACCGTAGTGTATAACACGGAAACCATTATGACAACAGTAAACAGTGCTTTTTTTTAATTTTTGGTATTCTAAAGTACTTTTGTTAGTAATCACTAATTGGAATACTGTTTGAGTGACCAAAACTTCGTGTGTCATTGGCATCTTAAATACGATGTGCACTTTTCTAGTACAAGTAATATCTTGCTTTAATTATACTTCGTACTTTGCAAAACAAGTAAATCTTGAAAATAATATAGCCTATCAGAAAATCAGCACAAATCCTCAGTAAGGTGCTAACAAAATCACAATATTGCAATACAACAGCCTGTTCAGGCAAATGTGCTGCTCGTACTATAAAGATTTTACACGTACTTAGCGTTCCCCGAAAAGACTAGTCCTGGATTCGTTTTCAGATAAGGATCTTACATGTAAGCCTTTCCTACAGTTTCAAACAAAACAGTTAAATTCAATTGTCCTAGGACTAACATGCTTAGATGATTGCGACTTCTGTGGAGAATCGATTCAGAGCGTCGCGAGCTTTGAGCGCTGAAAGTTCAGTTCGGTTACGAATACAACGAAATATTATATTAGACGCGACGCAGCAGTACATTTTACTGGAAATTTTAAATTTTCAAGTTTTTTATTAAGGCGATTAATTGTCAAGTTCTATAGTTTTTGGCTTTGAATACTTGAAGAAGAATAACATGGATTTTTTCAAAATTTCCATAGGCTGGGTTACCCTTAAATAAATCTTTCTTTTACGAGCAACTGTAATTTATTGTAAAAAAATCATTGAGGCACTCTTGCAAATATCATCAAACACTGGTTATTACATAGATTACAATTTACGTGTAGACTACTTTGAACTTTGGGGCTCTGCACTCAGGAGGTTTCGGTATCCAATTTTTAAAGCTACTGTTAAAGCCTGTTTCAAGCCTCCAGTTGCCAGGTGTGAGGATTGAACGCCTTATCTTCGGCACCGCAGCCAAGTTTCCTAACCATTCGACCACACTGGCATTATTTTCCAAGGCAAAAATTGAAATTTAGAAGATGTATTTACATATTTTGAATTTAAATATGTGCTTTACGGTTTAGGTTAGGATAAGACTTTCAAATTTGTGGCTGTACAAAATGCATTTCTTTTACGGTCAAAATTCAGAAGACATCTGGAGGTACTTCAAAAGATCAACAACTGCGTCAAGTACTGGCCATTACATAGATTAAAAATAAAATATGAATTTTACACCGAAGCTGCTTTGCACATTTTTACGAAATATTGGAATTATAGCGGTTAGTTTTTTCTAAATTATTTTAGAGGATTATAAAATTAATGTCAAAAAGCTATATAAATAGATCAAAGCACAAATAAAGCTTTGATTGAAAGTTTTTATAGAGAACTCGAATGCTATGATTGTTGGAAATCAAACATTCAAAAAATCAAAGCCTGGATTTTATTCCATTACTGTCCACATACGTAGTGTCGTTTCATTTTTAATTTTAATTAAACTGGAATGTTTCAACATTTTAAATTACGAAAATTAGAGGTTAATTACCTCGGCCATTAAACCCACGCTCCTAATGTTTATAAATATTTCGCTACGTTTAAAAATATTCGGAGACTTTTTCGTTTTCTAGCACTTGTGTGTGCTCGCTGCAGTTATTTAAAAGCAAAAAACTATGCGATATAATTTAAAGACTAAGCTGCAGCTCAAACCACAACATATTTAAGATTACACGTGCTCTGACAGAGAAAAGTGAAAAATTACCGAACATAATTGTTATAGGAGATACACTAAATTATACACGAAGCATTAGTGCATGCCAGAGTTATGTTGGCTGTGACGCAGTGTGAATGATGTGACTAAACGAAATTACTTCTGCTCCGAAATTGTGCACGGTATAACAACCCGAACTTGAACTGTTGTTTACAACGGCAGTTTCCAAACTTTTTCTTGCAGGAGCAGCTTTGCGGGTAATAGTAAGTGTTAAGTTTTCCTCCTAATGGGATAAGTAGGTGTTATTATAACAGCTGTAATGAACACCCAGTTTACATATTACACCAAAATTGAATTATTGCCCGATATGTAAGCGTGGCCGTTATTGGTTAGATGTTCAATAAGTTCGTACATAGTTTAGCGAAGTTTACAAGTTTTAACCTACTTTAACGGAAGCTGGTTGTGTATGTTTTCCATAAAATTGCGTCTATTGTGTCATTCGATTTATTTGTATCGTTGTAAAGGTTGTCACAATTTCCTTTAGCATCATTATAAAATTCCACCCATGTTTGAATGAATTGTTTCGTTCAGTTTGCTTTGTGTCAGAATTTTTGTTAAAAATCGTATTGCTGTGATATCCAACGGCGTGAGATACTAAACCTGCGATCGTCGCATTGTGGAATTCTTCGCAATGACCGAACCTGTTCAGTAACGAATTTGCATCCATTTTTGTGGTTTCACCACGAAGATGTTTACCATGAGTATGCTTATTACGTTAAACAGTGAATAAGAAATACGTGGTAACTTCAAAGAGATTAAGAGATGCGATGACTAGCAGCTTCACCAAGATAACATACCCATCCACTCATCTCACCTTATCTAGATTGTTTCGGCGTCATTATTGAAATCTCTCACCTTCCATTCAGTCTTGGACATGAGTCCCTGCGATTTCTGATGGTTGCGAAAATTGAAATCTCTTGTGAACGAAACGAGATTTGGGGATGTGAAGTGAATCAAAAAGAACGCTACAAAACAGCTAAAGGTTGTTCCAAAGTTACTATTAAAGCTATATAGCTAACTTATCGAATTTTACTGGAACAGTTTAGAACAAATACAAATTTAATTGACCACAGACACCATCCCATTCGTGACAATGCTGGGCCACATATAGTCGAACAATCTTTGATGAAGAAACTGTATCGCAAGTTCTTGCCATGATTTGGGTAATTCTTATTTATTGAAAATTATGTCTTGGAGCGTTTAGCCGATGCGATGGTTAGGTTTGAAAAGTTAATTGATGTAAATAGTATTTAAGGATTTCTATTACTATTGACCTTTCCATAAGTAGACCAAAACCAGACCCCCATTTGGTTGCCTACCTGTACAATTTTTATTTCAAGTTATTTTTATTTGCAGTTTAACGAAATGCGTTCCAATACTATGCACAATTCGGTTTAGCTTATAACTGATCACATTTTCCACTAAACAGACTACGTAATATATTAAATAGAGGTATATATTTGCCTTTTTTCTTGATTATTATTAAATTCGTAATTTTTTCTTTTTGAAATTTTTTATCGTTTATTTATATTTTTAATAATAAAATGTTTGGGGTAATCATTTTCTATAAGTATATTTTTAATAATTTTTTTGTGGAATTGTTTACTAGATAAAATAATAGCTCTTTTTGTTAAACTCGTAATTATGCTATTTTTCATTTGCAGTTGTACTTAAAATTATGTTTAGATATATGTTGATATTGATTTTTCAATATTCTACGTAGATAATTTATTGACTGAGAATTGTTTTCGGTATCTAAGATTGAAGATTGAATTCATTGAAAATTATGGTAATTGCTATTTGCACTTATTATAACGTCATCAATTTAACTAAAGATGTAATGTTCAGCAATATTTGCTTTATGAGATGTTTTAAAAAAAATTAAAAGTCTCCACATAACCTCGAAGAAACACGAGGTAAGTAATCTATAATCGAGAAAAGTTTATATATTCATAAATGTGCCACTTTCAAAATTGTAATCGAGTTATTTCTATGTCAGACTTTAAAAGCCAAATTCACAATTAAAAACAAAACAAAAATTCAACGAAACCTTTCAAACATAAATTATTATAAAAACGTATTTAAGAAATAAGTTACCGAAACGTACGTAAAAGTGTATATTTTTTGTACACATTCATTTTTGGGTGCAATTCTTCACCAGGAAGAAAGTCGTTTGTCTTCCCATAATAAACAAAAATTATTAACCATCCCCAAATAAAACTAATGATATATGCAATGGAATATTTAACTATCAACGGTTTGTTTGCCTTGATAACCAGTGTCACTGACATATGTTTCTAAGTTTAATTTCTTAACACCTTGTACATGGACAGTTGCTTTCCAAATATATGATTACATCCTGCTCTTCGTGAAAACAAAAAACGAGAGCCTTAATGAAAACGACCATATCTCCTACAAGAAAATTAAAGCATAGAAACTAATCAAAGGTAATTAAGTCACCAAGAGTAGCCAAGGCGATCGACGTTCCCCATATAATTTTCTTACATTTTAATTTTGGGGCAACTTTTTTTCAATATTTATTTAAATTATTACGCCTGCAACTTGTTCGAGTTCATGGTCCATGGGGCAGGCATAAAATCTAGCGAATTATTTTCGTTCTCCGCTACATTCTCCGAGACCATCTCCGATTGATCACATCTCGGCGTAGAAGCTAATAATCGTGGAGGCGGTTAATCTATAACCGAAACGGACCTTGGAATTATTCAGCCGCTAATTAATTATCTCCAGAGCGGCCGAATAAAAATCCGCCGTTTCTAAAATAAAATGGCGCCGCTGTGGGAGGTCCACGCTGTATACACATGAGCTTTTGGCGTTAGTGCCGCGTGGGTCGGTTAACTTTTAATGATTATTGTTGGAACGGCACGTAGGGAAGTGACGCAGCCCAGGTGCCCGGATTTAACCGGAGGATTGCCGATGTCAACCGCGCTTATGCAGTGAAATGCGAAGACGCTCCAAGGCATATCCTCCTAATGCGACGCACTCAATCAGCTCGTCCCTTATTTTTAGCATCAGCTTCCCCATTTTTCCTCTCGTAAGTACGCGCAGCGTCTGATTAATAAACAGTTCCTGAGCTGCATTTTGTACGGGTGTAAAGCGCAAGCGAGTATCGCATCCTGTTATTAGAAAATTTCCATTTGCCCAATTATAACCACTTACTTTTCATCGAGTAAATAGGAGGTAGGGCAATACTCTTACCTAATATCACACGTGCACTTAATATTTACGTTAATCACTTATTGTTCTTGCAAATACATACATGAACTATAAAAAATATCGGTAATATTCAGTAAGCTACGACTATAATCAATTCGCAATGGTGCGCTATCCTATATAACAAAACTATGAAGGTTTAAATGTTCTACGATGTATGTCTGAGTTTCGATTGAATTAAATGGATGTACTGTAATGGTTCACTGCTCATAGCAATTCTGATTGCCGAATTAACTAAATAAATAAGGTGAACATGAGCACAGAATTAAATATTTTATGTATTGCAAGATAATCAGTACTTTACATTAATAAGTGCACTTGATGTGAGCAGCAGTAGTACCTAATAATTTGAGGCAGTGAAATAAAGCAGGTTTCAGAAGGGTTACGTTCAGAGTTTCAGATATGATTAATGTTCGGAAGGGCTAATGCAATTTAGTTTGTAACTGACGGAGTTAAGCTTATTAATAGAAGACATAATGTTTATAAAAAAATACAGAATTATTTGTTAAGTACAGAAATAATATGAGCGTTATGCATTAAAAGTGTAAGCCAGGAAACGGCAAATTAACTGAAAGAAAAACGAAACAGTGCTAGCAAAATAATTATTTCAAAGAGCAATTAAACTGGAAGGTAACCGATCGAAACACAATTAGTGAGATGCTAAAGGAACTCCATTATAAACAAAAGTGATTTAAAAGCAGAGCAAAGTGTAGTGACATTTATTCTAAGAAAAAACAAATTTTAATAGTTAGGCAAAGACATGACATCAAAACTGTAGTCCATAAGGTCAAACGTGTTATCAATCCTAATTTATTTAATAAAATTTGAAAATCTAGTTGTTAAGTTACATGACAGTCTTTTGTTAAAAAGAACCAAACAAGATTGTAAAATTTGTGTTGGGGCCAGTTTGAGCTCCTCAGTTTATCACATAAAATTATAAATAAAAAGTCCTTTTTAATACCATTTGTGTATAAAGTTATTTACCAGTGTGCAGGGCATCTGTGGGTATAATTTGCCAAGTGTTAAAAGGTCCAAGTGAAGCAGATTAGCCAGCAGCAAGATTCGTCCAAGTGCGAGTAACTTCG
Organism: Agriotes lineatus; assembly: GCA_940337035.1. Classification (NCBI taxonomy): domain Eukaryota; kingdom Metazoa; phylum Arthropoda; class Insecta; order Coleoptera; family Elateridae; genus Agriotes; species Agriotes lineatus. Next base: position 148,091,967 of record OW679197.1, on the reverse strand, counting down.
GGAGCCCATTTCCATAAGCAAGCAGCATCGCCCAGCAAGCATAGTGCCTGCTACGTGTAGAAGGGACCTTCAAGAGCCCATACGTGTAAGAATTCCAACCAACAAGCCATTCTCAAATGCATATTCCCGTTGCATCATTGAAAAGGGTATCCAACGTCAGAGAGGTCTCCGATTAAGGTAGGATTCCACAGGAAGCATTTGCTGCAGTTCCAGAATTCGCGGGGTTCGTCAAAATCAGACTGTCTGCGAGGTGTAGCGCCAGGTTCCAGTGGTCCAGATCCATCCAACTTCGAGCTGCATTTTTCAGTTTTGGCCGGATATAGAACAAAAACGATTGCGCATGTGTTGCGACGTCACACTAGAAACAAATCGATCTTAGCATTTGCTACGTTACAGTATTAATATTTACCTGATGCTTTCTTGCCAATTTGGTGTTTTAAAATTCAATTTAACGCTGTTTTCGCACTGGCAGATCATATTGTTTGCCAAGTTAAATTTAGAGGGTATCTAAACGTCAGATAGAAATTGTGAATTTGCCCTAATACGCGAGTTAAATTGACATACAACGAGTTATTTGTCATACAAAGTTTTTCTTAATTTTATGAACCTATACCCTGCACAAAGTTTCTCTCATGTTCTACGGAGCTAAGCCCAAAATTATATCGGATAGATAAAATAAGCAAAAAAGGGCAATAAACCATTTATTTGTCGTAATTACTATTACACTCTTTTAATTTGCCCTGAGTTTGACAGGCAGGTTCGTAATTAAATCCAATACAATTTATATAAAGTGTATATATATTATATACTTTATTAGGCTATTACAGTATGTGTTATTATTAAAGCTACACGAAAGTAGAAAATAGTTTGCAGTGTTGGCTAAAATATGGAGGAAAATATGTTGGGAGTTCCGATATAAAAGTTTCTTTTCTAAGAAAAATATACTTTCGTAACACCAGATTGAATATTTTCCAGCTTGTTATTTGCTATAGCAAATAGGTAAATATAGACTGAACTCTTGTACCAAGCGAGGCCGTATCGCTGGTATACTTTTGAATAACTGTTTACTATTACGGAAATGTAAGCAAATTTCTAGAGACATAAAATTTAGCATTGTTATTTTATACAGATCTGTACTTAGTGAACATCTGACTGCGTAGTTATTGGTAGCAAAACGTTTAAATCTTTTAAAGTTTAATTAATAATTTTATTTGATTTATATATAGCTTTGTCAATATTTAACCTTGCTAAATTATATACTCAATTAATGATTTTGAAATAGTGCTTGAATGCTGGGATGACATGAAACTTATGCCATTTGTGAATCCTTTCCATTTTCCAATTTTAATTGGGTGTAATTTATATTAGTGGATTTTATTGTGGATTTGATACTTGATATTTTATTATGTTCCTGATATATCGGATTTATTTAGAACTATTACTTATTGGGAAACTATCAATTTGTTAATAATTACCGTGCTGATTATTGTTTATATAAAAGCATTTATACTTACAGTTATTGACTACATTCTATTTGTTTGGCAAGTATTTTAACTTTAATTAATATCTTTTTGTGAAGTCCTTGTTTTAACTTCTTCCAGCTTGTATTACCAAACAACGTCTTTAAAAAAATACTCTGATGCTCCTTAAAATTTAAGCATAAAATTTGCATTGTCAGATTTACGGGAATTAAGTTACCTTTTATTAAAAGATTTTTCTAAGTCAAAAAATATGTTGCTATTGACACCACACAGATGTCAAACGAGGAGGGGGCGATGTTAATCATCTTTCCATCGTTTTAGTGGATTCTGGATCTCGTCTTTCTTCTACATTTTGATTTCGTTCTCGTTCTCTTTGCCCATCTTCTAATGTCTTGTATATCGCACTGATCTCTAACTTTTGTCATTTCTACAAAAAAACAGGTAAGATAATAGTCGTCTTCTAATTGTTAGGTAATGTTCCGACGCCGATTTTTTGTATTCATTTCTTCATACATTTATTGAAGTTCTCACCTCCATACTTCATCTATTCATTCTTCTTTTTCTTCTTCAATAAGCCGTTCAGTGTCCATTTTTGAACAAAGGCCTCGCTCTGAGTTCTCCAATATCCTCTGTGCTTTATTTATCCATCTTGATTATATCGTCTTTATGATGTTATCTTTCAACTAGTTTTGTGGACCACCAATTGTTCTTCTGCCATTCCACGGTTTGCGTTGAATGACTGGTTTTGCCCATTTGTCATTGTTCATTCTGCTCCATTTCATTTCGATTCTGGGATTATTGGAAATATGTTCGTCATTTTTGTTGTTCTAAGTATCCAGTTCTTTTTTCATCTCGTCGAGTTTTTGTATGTTCGGCGTGTATTTATAACTAGCTGTAGCCCGCGGCGTATGCCGCATTTAAAATATAGAACGAACTTCATCATCTAAACCCTTTCTTTTAATAATATTATCTGCTGCACAACAGACCATTATCACAGAAATAGTATTTGTACCCACTGCTAGAAGACGAAACACCACAAAACCAAACACGAGACACGTCACACACAAAAAGTTCACAGTAGTTCACAGTTGTCAACCCAAGTGTCATGTCAACCGAAGCATCAAGGACGCGATTTGTAAGGGTGTGTTTAAACGAAGCGTGAAGGCGACCGTGGGTCCCATTCAGTAAGGCAGTAATGAACCCTACTTTATATTAAATTAAATGTGCAGTCGTGTTCAAATAAATCTGGGACAATGTTTTTTTTCATATGTAGGTTAAGTTGAGAATTGAAGAATACCTCCATGGATTTCCTGCTACCAGAAAGAGTTACATATTTCATTTACCTGTCAAAGTTTAATGTAACTCGTTCTAATAGCAGGAAATCCATAAAGATATTCTTCAATTCTTAACTCAACCTACATATGAAAAAAGTATTGTCCCAGATTTATTTGAACATGACTGTACCTGAGCAAGGTCGGCAACATTTTAATTTTTGTGTGCTGAAGGTGGTCAATGGTCGCTGATTTGTATGCAAATGTAAGCTGTGCATGAACACACATGTTCCAACTGAAGAAATGGTACTGTTTAGAAATGATGAAGTTACATAGTCGCCATCTTCAATAACACTCAAAAATGTAGACAGTTGTGCAAGAATTCTTCGAACATCAGTCACAAGAATTTTTTTAGCAGGGTGTTCCTCTCTTGGTGACAGTGGGATAAGTACCTAAATTCCTTAATTTTCAACAAAAAAGTAGCAGATTTACTGCCGCTTTAATATATTACAAGGTACTAAAGTAAAGTATGATCAAAAATTATTTTCATCTAGTATGGCTATGGAGTAGTTCCTAATTTATGAATGCGACTGTGATTGTACTTTAATGTCAAACTTGACATTTGATTATTAAGTGAGTTATAGTTGTATTCATAAATTAGGAACTATTCCATAGCCATACTAGATGAAAATAATTTGTGATAGTACTATAGTTAGTAAAAGTAAAACTTTTAATACTTTGAATGTCAATCGGCGAAAAAAGGCTTATTTTATTTTAGGCTATAAAATATAAGTGTACAATTTTTATAGTGTAAAGTGGTGAATATTTAAAAATAATTTCACCAAAATCAATTAAAATAGTTTGAATTGTTACTTTAAAAGCCATTTTGGCACAAAAGTAAGCTATAAATTGATGCAAATTTTACTTTTGCAACAGAACATTGAGTAATACATAACCGACAATACTGCGATTTTGAGCCACCCTGTACGGAACAGAACGCTCACATCTGCACGGTTTCGTAGCAGCCAGGACACGGTAAAGCGATAAAGCTATTCTTGCACTGCTGGCATTTGACGTTTGCGTATGTAAATCCTTTGCTTCTTGAGCTGAAACTCCGAGTTGGGTTTCGCCGGAATATTTTATTCCTTCCAAGAAGTTTTCTTCGCCTCGTCGGTTTCGTCTTTTAAGTTTTAGACGTCCTATTCCCTTTTGCTGTTTTTTGTTCGGAAGTTTTCGGTTGCAGTTGTAAGCTTTTTTACTTTAAATTGAATACAAATATAATTTGTATCTATTTTCACTTTCGCTTCCCCGAGGTGGAGCCCTGCAAAATAGGCGCTAGAAGCATTATCAGTGTTATGATGTAATATTAGCGGGATGAAAGGCTCCGGACAAATTGATACAGTCGGTAAGCAGGAAAACCCCTACGAACAATGAAATATCCGAGATAGGCGAAATTAATTCCCGGGAACATTGTCTCTGACTCCAGAGGGAGGGATCGAGATTCGGATGTAGCTATAGGTAATGGGTTTTTGATTACGGGCTTCGTCCTGGCCCTGATTAGACGAACGGGGTTGAACGCCGGTGCGTAACAATTGACTTAACTTCTGCTTCGCTTTTATCTTCCGAAATTTGCTCTCGAGGGATTATAACTTAAAATTTATCCCTTAATCACTTAAACGTTACTTTTACGGGGCCGTCATTTAGCCCGCGACCGGCGCTGATAAAATTTATACCGATGGCGTTCTTCGCGGTTAGAAACGTTTATTTGCTCCCCCGGCATGGTCACAAATTTTCTCTCTAGCAAGAAAGCAAACGTAAATACGACTGATTATTTTAGTTCCCAAAAAACTCACCATTGTGTGTAACTAACCCTAGGCTGATGTAAAACACGAGCATGTAGTGATCAAATTAGGTTTGTAAGTTTCAAAAAGTCATGCTAGCTGTGAGACAAAAGCATAAAAGTTGTTTGGAATATTAACCCTGTCACGTTCATTTTGATATGAGCACTGAGCAGACATCGGTGCTTTATTATCTAAAATAAGCCCTACGCGCGATTTGTTAATAAATGTAGCTGAGCAACTCAAGTGCTAGGTGAATTTAAAAATAATATCGAAGATTTTGCCTGCCTTTATGGATTTGTGTTATTACAAATAATATTAAATTAAATATACCCTTCTTCTAATTATTAACAAGAAGCACTATCAGGTATAGCTCCTTATGTACTTACCTTACTTCTTAATGAAATAAATATAAAGTGACATATCTCATAAATCAATTTGACATTTAGAATTATGTCTTGTGATTATAGTTTTTTTAAACCTCGGCTAGTCAGTTCAACCAATGGAATTCCTGCCTCCCAGATGGATGGATAAATTTTCAACTAACAACTTTCTATTGTAGTTAAAGACTGAATTACTTTTAAAATACAATAAATATTTGACTTTGTTAATGAAATACACTTTCAGGTACTTCACAAAATTAAATTCATACTTCAGTTTGTTAGTATCTCTTCGAAGTTTGATCTGATATTACAAAAATTAAATAGATATGGTCAAAAATAGTTTAATCAAATGTTTAAATATCGAAACTTGATTTTAAATGAATTTTCTAAAAATAACCTAATCCAAAAATGTAAATTTCAAATTATAATAATCGAAAACCGTCGAGTACTCGAATCACTATTAAATGTAGAAAATTAATTTCTAAATATATATTTACAAATATTTTAATGATTTGCCGCACCAAACTTGCTACTATATAACGTTTTAATATTCCATAAGAAATGGGAACTAACCTTCTGATTGTATATCTTGTATCTGATTGTGTTATCCCAACTTCTAACTGGATAAATGTTAGTCAGCAAACACCTCCCTGGGTTGTTCCCGACCAAATAAAAACTCGTTGTCTCTTTGACACTTCTACTATGTGAATAGGCAGTTCAACAGCATACCACAACACTCACTTGTACTGGTTTTACTGGCTTAGTAGTAAAATACCACGTTAAATGGACTCAAACAGTCTTGAATTCTATATTTGAATAATACTTGTGACTTATAGTCAAATTTGATTGTAAAGAATACTATATTGCTATTAATACGTATCAAATCACCAGTTATTATTCTTCACAATTAATGGGAATTTAACCCTTAACGTGACCATTTATCGCAGATTATCAATTCAAGTTATTTTTTACTAGTTCATATAAACAACAACTCTGGTTGCCCTTTACAACACCACCAGTTAAAATATACAACTGTTACATCACATGATACCGATTGGACATCTGGATATTATTATTAAATTAAATGTATCATTCATACAGTATGCTGCATTACAACATAGAGTTGGCCCGAGTGCTTGTAGCGCTTCTCCTTGCGTTGTGTGTTATGTATCCTTGTTGAGATTAACCTAGAAAGTTGATATTTCGCTTATCTAGCTCTGGTAATGGGCATACTCACCTGTTTAAAGTTAAGTTTTGACGTCTTAAGGTTAAAAATATGAATTTGATATCTGAAAGAATGTGACTGCAATACTACGGGCGTGATGGCAAGTTGACAGTTGGGTTTCCGTAGGATCGGTTGCAGTCGCGTAGACACTTCAGCAGTCAGACGTTGTTACACCTAAAAATGAGTCTTCAACTGCTGATTACTTGGAGCTGAGGGGAAAGTATGTTAAGCCAATAATAGTCAACATGTGTTTTCTTGTCTGGTCTTCACTGCTCATTTTTTTTGTCCTCTTGGATTTGCATGTTGCATGCGTCGACGTCGTCCGTTACAGAACTATGCGGGATCGAGGCCACATCAGTTGCTTTGATCGACATTCAAGGCAACAGATAAGCGAACGCTGTGCATGTTACTACTTAAATAACTTGCCAGAACTTAAAGGGTATTTATGTGGTGTAAAAAATAACTTTTTGAAATTATTAATATGTTGAAATCATCTAGTTTATATCGTACTTATTGATGCATTAATTTTCGACGTGTATTTTCTACGTACTCTGAATCTTGAATATTTGCATGTGTGTGTGTGTGTGTTAAAAATGCATCTATAAAATTATCATTTTAATGTTAACGCAGCGTGATCACGTCGCGAATTTGCTGTTGGAGTTCTTTCAAAATATTTACTTTTAAATGTCATAAATTCAGGGTAACATATACAGATGTATGAGTTCGAGGCAGTTGCATTCAATAGCTGTATGTATTAAAAGATAAAAATAATACATATCTCACTTTAATTGTGCCACATTTATGTCTTGTTCTTACTTTAACAAGTTAGAGCTTATCAGTGCGTCTGCATTTGATAGAACCAACATTTGAGATGTCATCTTCATCGCAAGTTACGGGAGCATCGGTTTCAAAATTAAGATTTGCGAGTTGTTGGTTAATTAAATTGATGGCGCCTGTATTTAAATATACTCAATTTAGTATTAAACCACCTCTTCTCCGGAGAAGTTAGCTGCCCCGTTAAATGTATTGGGCATGGCACCATTTTTGTGTATTCACAATTCGCTATCTGGCTTGCTTTGATGGGTGTTATAATTGTCATTGGTTTAGTTTGGTCCTATTGATTATTGGAAGTATTCAGCGGCTAACAATCCTCGTTAGTGCGGTGGAAAATTCTAACGAAATTAGTGCGGTTTTGGTTATTAAGATTAAAAACAATACTCTTAAATATGTTTTTATCATTTATTGATCGCAATTGTATCATAAATACAAAATTCTACTTTAAAACAACAGCTTCTAGAAATAAACACATTTCTGTGGTAAATTTTCAAAAATGTATATTTTTTCAATGTGTATATGTCATTCACACGCTCCTTGAACAGGATTATATGGTAGAATCGCACGTATTTGAATTGGAACTTTCTGTTGGCATTCTAGGTTTCTTAGATATGTGATGATGAACATGTTATTACTGATTAACGCAAGAGCAAACTGAAACTTTTACTTCGTATGTCTTAGTGTTTCTGGATCTTGACAGTTCTGTGTACTATATCATTTGGTTCTGAATACACATAATTGTGCATTCTACCAAAATTTTTATGAAGTCTAGTGTAACTAGAACAAGACCAATGTTTTAAAAATGACTTGATAAACAATGCTATACATTTTTCGTACTTCTTTCCACCACTTTTGGTTTTTGTCTTTTCTAGTAAAATATTTACCTGTAGTCTTTGGAGGCACTTTTCTCTGACTCGCTTTCATTAGCGCTCTGTTCCATATCTGCATTGTGACTGACTTCTCTTTCGAAATTATCCTCCTCTTAATTTTCCCTCCTGCTGAATTCTACGACATTCTTTTCGAGAGAGAAAAAGAGAGGGAGAGACATTATTAGAAGCTTCTTGCTGTTATTCCCACTGCAGCTCGCCCATATATGCTTGTAAAAATTCTTGTTTTCCGTAACAATACTTTGACTTTTGCGTAGAGAAACTACAATTTTTCAGAGCACAGGTAGAACCTCGAATGATAAGTAACCCATTGCAACTGTGAAGGAATTGACTTAAACCTAATAGCCGAAAACACATTTTCCTTTTGATAATTTGTTGTATTCTCACGCAAAACGAGAAGTTCCCCTCCAGTTGGCAACACTGGTCGTACGTCTGGAGCTGTCCTTCTTGCCGGGCCCTTAAAAGAAACGCCATTTACATTCGCCTCCTTCGCGCTCCTTGCAAATGTATAGTTCCCCAGAGTCCACTCCTGTATCACTTACTTGTTTTCACGGACATTCTAAAAATATATGCGGATAATGCACCCTGCGGAACCCCGCCTGCCACCCTGGAGCTACTAAATTATTTCGTTTACTCACGGCGGTGTTAAATGGAACGTCTTGCGACGCGTACACGACCAAGTTCTTGTTTGAGCAGGCTGCAGCCCTTTTCGGAGCTGAAGTGCTGCAAGTAGCCGTGCGCCCTCCGCATAAAACTTTAAGCGGAAACTTATGCCTTACGAGCTTCGCACTGACTACAACGTATTCCTAAATATTAATAGCCGCCAGTGTTGAGTTAGGGAACTTGACCTAAGGGCAGCCCCGAGGTCGGAAGCCGGGGTTAAATTCGAAGGCGCAGTAATAACCCTGGAAATCTTATACGCAAATTCCCTAATAAATCTAAATAGTTTAAGTCGTTGCGGCGTCACGGCTGGCAGTTATACATGAAATAGTGGAGATGAGATTAAGGGTCCACCAGCATTTTCTCATTGTTACTCACTAGCTCTAGGAACTTCCGAATTTCTGGGATAGTTTTAGGAAAGTTATCGAAATATGGTACTTTTGGCTAACTCCTCTTGTATGAGAAATATGTTTCATAATTCTCCTCTTATGTGATGTTCATTAAATTATATCAATTTTTCAAAGGGTGCACTAACAAATTCAGATATGAAAATGGAAGATCTTAAGTTGCTATAATATAATATAGGGGTTATGTTGTTTATTTAATGTTGTTCGGTCGCAGGTCACCAATAATGTGGTTTGAATTTTAGGAATTCTGATGGTGTTCTTACCGAGTTCGCCACTTTGAAAATAAATTTGTTCAAAAAGATATAACCAATTGTGGAAAACAGTAACAATCCTTTTGTTATTTATTTACACTAGAACACAAATTACATACATATACAAATACGTAAATATGCTTAAAATACAAATAGAAATAGCGAATTAAGCAGAAACGAATACCGGAATCTACTTTTGCTATTAGACGCTAAGGAATTTGACCCGTGACTTCAGATGAGCCAAAGTAACTCTAGACGCCTAAACACGTAATGCCTGAATCCCAAAGTTTCGACGCTTATACAGGGTGCCCGTTTTTGGAGCTCCACCATGGGGATCTCGGTAACCATAAGAGATACGAGGTCGGTTAAATTGGGGCAAAGTTGCGCAATTTGGAGCTCAATAATATGCCGGTTTAAAATTTCAAAAATTCCGATTACCTCCGGAGATATCCGAAAAAAACCGGAATTTTGGAAATACGTTTTTATTTTTTCCTCGGCTTATTTGGTGACCTAATTCAAAATGAGTGACACTTCGTCATTGCAACTTTTCCTCCTCTACAACCTGCCGATGTCATATTTGAAATCAGACGTTTCGATTTTCGACAATCATCATCAACTTTGGTTTTTCTTATGGGCACTATCTTGGATTTTCACATTTTTGAATTCAGCTTTGTTTTCTGATTACGGTGATGTATCACATGTTAAGGTTCAGTGTTGCAGTTTGGGTGAAATATCAAAAATTCTGTTTTGCAAAGACTGCCTTGGATATAACATCCATACTTTTGTTTAACAAAGGCATTGTTGACAGTTCGATTTAAGTTGGCTTAACGTCACCTACAGTTACAAAATTAGTATAAATTTATTAACAAAATGCCCTTTTCAAATGAAGAAAAACGAGATATGCTAGAAATTTATTACGCTTCGCATCGAAATGCGCAAGTTACTTCGGAAAGATATTTACAGCGGTATCCAGAAAGACAACAACCAGCTCAAAATTATTTGTTATTCCTTCATAGAAATTTAGCCGAGTTTGGTGCATTTTCTAAGCCTCGAAGACGTGTTCATAGACCAAATGCGAATGAAGTGGAAATTTTACAGGCGGTGAGTAAATTGTTAAAACTTTCTCAAAAATAATAAACGGCAATGAATTGAATTCTTCATTAGATTCAAGATAATCCTTCAACTTCAACAAGGGCTATAGCAGACGAAATTAACGTATCACATCAAGCAGTGTGGAGAGTCTTGAAAAAACATAAATATCGCCCGTTTAAAATTCATATCACCCAAGTCTTGCATCCAGGAGATACTGAACGGAGGGCAGCGTTTTGTAGGAATATCATGGCACGGTTGGAACAAAATCCCCATTTTCTTTCCAACGTGATATTCACGGACGAGTGCAAATTTACCAACTCAGGCATGTTCAATCGTCACAATGAACATGTCTGGTCCACTGAAAATCCACACGAACACCAAGGACGTCGACCACAAGCACGTTTCGGGCTAAATGTATGGGTTGGTTTATTTGGCGGTACGATCATTGGCCCATACATTTACGAAGACAATTTGACCGCAGATGGGTATTTGCACTTTTTAAGGACCTACCTTACGGATTACATCGATGACAACATTTGCCTCAACCGCTTGAATAACCTTTGGTTCCAGCAAGATGGTGCTCCGCCACATAATGCTAGGAGAGTGGCTGATTATTTGTCTGAAATATTTCCGGGTAGAGTCATTTCAAACAGTGGAGACATACGTTGGCCGGCACGTTCACCAGATCTTTCCCCATTAGACTACTATTTATGGGGAACTATGAAAGATCTCATTTATAAATCTGTACCCGCCGATATTAATGAGCTGCGAAGGAAGATCATCACAACTTTAAGGACCAAAATAAGAAGAAGGGACGTTTTAAGATCAATGCAGAATTTAAGAAGACGCATAGAGCTGTGCTTGGAAGTGGAGGGTGAACCCTTCGAGCACCTCTTATAATTTTCTTTATTTACTTGTTTCTCAAAATTTAGTTTTATCCTATGTTGTAAATTTAAAACATAATTTTCTCCTTTTTTATATCCTACTGTCAAATAAATAAATTTCTAGCATATCTCGTTTTTCTTCAGTTGAAAAAAGCATTTTGTTAATAAATTTATACTAATTTTGTAACTGTAGGTGACGTTAACCCAACTTAAATCGAACTGTCAACAATGCCTTTGTTAAACAAAAGTATGGATGTTATATCCAAGGCAGTCTTTGCAAAACAGAATTTTTGATATTTCACCCAAACTGCAACACTGAACCTTAACATGTGATACATCACCGTAATCAGAAAACAAAGCTGAATTCAAAAATGTGAAAATCCAAGATAGTGCCCATAAGAAAAACCAAAGTTGATGATGATTGTCGAAAATCGAAACGTCTGATTTCAAATATGACATCGGCAGGTTGTAGAGGAGGAAAAGTTGCAATGACGAAGTGTCACTCATTTTGAATTAGGTCACCAAATAAGCCGAGGAAAAAATAAAAACGTATTTCCAAAATTCCGGTTTTTTTCGGATATCTCCGGAGGTAATCGGAATTTTTGAAATTTTAAACCGGCATATTATTGAGCTCCAAATTGCGCAACTTTGCCCCAATTTAACCGACCTCGTATCTCTTATGGTTACCGAGATCCCCATGGTGGAGCTCCAAAAACGGGCACCCTGTATACAGCTCGCTTATGCAAGAGAAATGATTCCCTATTCTTTAAGTACAATAGGTATTATCCAGCCGGGCACGGGCTATCTCAGAAGGGTTGATATAACTCTCGCCTCGTAGAGGAATTCTATTTCACTTTCCTCGGCTCGAGTATATGGTCCATTGTTCCCCGAGCGCAGGCTGGCTCAGAAGGGTTTGCTCTCACTTTCGCCTAGCCCATTGTTAGTCGTTTATTGCTCCTGCAATTGGTCTGTTTACATTACACAAAGGGTGTTCTTGGAACCCTATCTGGACTGTCTTTGTTGATCACGATCGTCACGTTGTGCTAATATGGAATACCTGCTGTTTATAGAACTGCAGTCCGGCGTTTTATGCAAGTTCGTTTTTAGAAAGCTCGCTTAGAGCGACGCACATTAATCAATTTTGACGTTACCGAGATTTCTTAACAGCACGCACAACATTGATTTAGAAGATCCACTGGTTTAACTCGAATGGCAGCTCCCTGAATTTTACTTTTTATTAGTGTATTTCGTAAAACAATACACACAATTAAATTTAACGTTGGTTTATGGACTCCGCTACAGATGTATCCATACGAAACAAAAGATATATATAGAAACCTTCTTTTTCAGATGTCAATGTCTTCAGGCTGTTCTATCGTATGCAGTTCTCATCCATTGTTTTCCCACGGCTTTTGTAATATCATCAACCCATGTTTGTGGATGTCACTCCATCTTTGTTCTTGTTGCGTCAATTTTAGTTGCCAGGTTCCTTCTATGCTATTTTGAATTTTAGTTCTTTGTCTAAAATCTAGGTTTTTTAGTTTGTCTTTTGCTTCATTGCTTTCTGAGTAATTTTTAGTTGTTCTGTACTATTCTTCTATGTGAAAGTGGTGGTCTCTAGTCCATATGTGAGAACGGACAGAATACAGGAGTCGAAAACATTTCTTCTTGGACTGATCGGTATGGTCATGGTGAGAGTTTTCTAAATCCTATCCATCCATGTCTTATTCTTCTGTAGATTTCTGCAATTTGAAAATATATACAACACAATATTTAAAAACATATTAACATGCGGATCTGAGATTTGCCAAATTAATATTAATTAGAACAAAAAAAAAGATTGAAGAAAGTACAAGAAGCACCAGAACCAGAGAAATTATGGAGGCACACAACACACTTCTACAGGAAGTCAAGTCAAAACAATTGATCTGGTATGAACATGTCCAAGGCATGACAAAATAACCGCGGTATGAACATGCCCAACGCATAACAAAACAACCCCCGCCAAAGGTAATTACAAATGAGGACGTCCATCGAACACTGGGGGAAGGGGAATATTCAAATCAATGTCAGAAAAGAATTCAAGAGAAAGAGAACAGAATGGTTGAGGGGCATGGAGAATGGCTGCCAGAGATAAACGCTATGAGTCACGGCGTATATATACTAAAACATAATACTTATTTTACTTTAGTACTTTAGTACAAAGACCGAGAAGGTGCAATTTTTGTCATGTTTATCAATTTTGACAGGCAAACGTCGGCGTCGTAGAGCTTAATAAATAAAAGCAAACTATGGATCAAAACGCTTGGGTAAAATTTATTTCTTAAACAATAAATTGAGAATCTTTAACAGTTTTTGACTATCTTCAGTATTTCTTCTTATAACATCTTTGGCCATACTGTTTCTAGTGCAGGCCATGGCTTGACCTGGGTGGCACATATACTTTTCGAGTGTTTTTCCAGTTTCCCCTTATCCTGGAGAAATTCGTCAGTCTGCCTGTATTGATTAGAAAAGTTTTTGTATTAAAATGAATAAATAGTTATTATATAATGGCACAGCATCCTGTGGCTCTGTAGAAGTAACAACCTTGTGCCATTTCCGTTAGATGGATTTCCGGAAAAGTCACACATGATCCAGTAGTAGTAACGTTTGAGATATTTCCGTTAAATGACTCAGAATGAAGTAAGCCCGATCGGGGACTGTGTAGCGTGACTGACGGACGCAGATTCTATGATGTTTTTATATATGAAGTTTTTATATGTCATTTACTACAATATATAGTCGAGGCCTTTCTCAAAATATATGCTGCTATGACGATTGCTCAGGTTAACATCTATAGAAAAGAAAATCAAAATGCAGGAAGGATATATTTGGCTTTTAGAGAATATTTCCCAATTTTTTCAATAAAGAATACCAATGACTAATTAGAGCAGGCATGATTTCGCCGTAATTCGACTGGCAAGGTATTAACAACTAGGTCTATTATTTTGTAAGATTTATACGAGCACGATAATTTGACAAAAAAAAACTAAAATACAAGTTTCTTTGAAACTAAAATGTAGAATTCTAGAGTTAGTAACAAAACAATTCCCATCTTGCAACTTGCATGAAAAAGCATCGTTTTCTTTTGTGCGACTAAAGGAAAACACAGCTATTCACAATGTTGTGCAAGAAGTAGGACACTATTTTAAATCCCTAGGAAATTCAGACTTAAGAGCGAAATTTGATATTTTTCGAAATACTACGCGCTCTGGAAAGCAAACAAAACAAATTCAGATAAGCTTTGTTCAGCTTTTATTCAAATCGCTTCCAGAAAAACGCACAAACATTTGAACTTGAGTAAAAAAACTATAACAAAGAATTTGGTTCATTCTAAATAGGCGATTGCACTCTATATTGTTACTGTAAATTAAACAAGACCATGCGTGCTTTTGTTTGTTGATTCACTTCACTGAAGCACCAATAATCTACAACACAAAAAAAGAGCTATTACACGACATTATAACAAGGACAAGCGCACCTACTTAATCCACGAGCAGGTTTCATTCCTTCAGAATCTTATATTTCAACGAAGCAAAGTATCAATTCTCCAGGGAATTTTCAACAGTGTTAAATGTTTATTAAATACCTTTGTGTTCGACTCCACTCCTTTCGACTGTGGAACGCTTAAAAACTTTAAACGTATTCTAATAGAATTTGTCCAACTGGCAGCCAGCCAACAGTTTCGCAGAAAGCGGCAGAATCTGAGGTCGAGAAAAATACCAACAATAACAAAAAGCAAATTATGCAAATAAAGGAAGGCAAACAAAAAGCAGAATTTTGGCATAATAAGTGCAGGCAAGTTTAGGATTTACGGCTTCTTTCCGATTACTAAATCACAGCTCTAAAAGAAATTTCAGGATTTCTAAAGAGCGTATAAAAACTGATACAATTTTGAAAATAATTGGTTCTTGCATTGGGAATTGAAATTGTAGGCCCTTAATATTGCGCACGTTTAAGTATCTCCGGGTTTGGCAAGTACACTATACGTTGATCCCTGTTTAATCAGAGTATTTTAATTAATGAAGTAATAGCCGCAAGGTTGTAAAATTATTTAATTAAATGAAATTTTGGAATCGGCCATAAATCTTTAGCGGTGAAAACAGTTGCTTCACTCATTTATTTCTAATGCTTCATAAAGTCTTACCTTGTTTTAATTAGAACTGAATTAAAGACTTATTGGGCTCTGAACAATAAGAGAACTGTTGCAGGTAGATTTGAAAAATACTTCGGTGGGGCTATTCCCTATGTACCCTTTTTAACGTCGTCAAGTTTCCTCCTTTTGCAACAAAACAGATCCGAAAAGGGACGGCAAGTTTACAAAAAGCGGATAGTTTTCCGATCTGATTTTCAGTTATCGTCCTTTCAACCTCGTTGTAATTTAACTTCTTACTACATTGTGAGTATGGGTCAAAGCCAGATGCATAGGTAGCTATTTTAACATTGAAAAGTTTCAAAGGTAAGAATACAATGTAGAATAAGAAAAACAGAGAATACGTTGTTAGAAGTTCATTATTGATTTTTTTTCTACGCTACTATTTCAAATATCTCACAACGTTTGTATTTAATTTTGCTTTGGTTATATATAAAGAAGACAGGAATATTTAAGCAAAAAGTGTTAGTTCAGCTCGAGTTCGTACCAGATATAACATTGACTTCGTTGTTCTTTCTGCAAAGATTGTATCAAAACGAATTTTAGTCAACCTGCTGCATCGTAATTTATAGTGATGGGCATAACCGGACAATTTTCATAACCGAATTATTTGCATTCGAATGATGATATTAATAACCGAATGATTATTTGAATAATCATTCGAATAAATGTTGGTTTGCTGGTTTGCCGGTTGGCGGTTCACCGTCATCTGCGTCGACATCGGTTCACCGTCATCTGCATCGACATCGTAACTTGCAGATAGCAGAGGAACCAAAACATAATATGTACGGTCGGCGCCTTAGAAATCGGGACACGTAATATGTTCTTCTAGTCTTTGGAGTATTCTTGCTCCGGTTACTTCATTAATGTGAGATGGCATTTCATAATTGACAAACAATAAACAATCTGACGTAACAATTAAAACCATAATAACTGTAAAAACCCAGTTTATACACTTAAAAAATACATGCAAAATATATCGTAATAGTGTGTAGTGCCCGATTTCTAAGGCGCCGACCGTACATTATGTGTTATGTATTGGAAATTAAGAGGTATTTATTAAGAAGTGTAGAAAGAAAGAAATATGCGGGGACTGCTTGCTAATCGCAATTAAAAACAGTGGTAAAACGTTTATCTTTATCGATCGGGCGGGTTAAAGGCGCCGCCTCTTGTTTTTACCTTTGGAGATGTAAGCAAATAAAAAATAGTTTTATAGCTTCACTGCGTTTGCAGGTTTTAGGCGTTCAGGTTTCAGGTCCCCAGAATTTGATAATTTGATATTTTTTATGATAGGAGGTAGGTACGCGATAACCAAATGGTGTTTTCAGTACAACCTGCTTTGTTTATGAGTTATGACGTATTATATTTACAGAATTTTGAGCACTGCGTAGGTCGCTGAGATATGGCACGTAGTACCTTTGAATAAAGGTTTTATATTCAAAGCGTAGTACGTATCAGCATGAGGTTATTTTTCATTCGAATACTTGGAACGAAAACCGAGTTACATAGGTTATTTCAATAACCGGATAACCGGTTATTTTTCATTCGAATAAGCCCATCACGAGTAATTTTCATAGCACTTCGAAAATGTTTCCTTCGAACATGCCAATAACATAATATCTTTTGTTGTAGACTTTGCCTTATGGTTAGAAATTCGCAAGACTAAGACTAGCTTTGGGCTTTTCCTAATTTTTAAGACTGAACTTTTGAAACCAAAACAATGCCAATATATCAGTTACAATACCAACATAACACCAAGACTTTCAATGTTAAAAAAACGAAAATTAAAACTATGCTTTAAATACTCATTCTGTAACTGAAATATCTTACCACATACTATTTTTAGTGGTGTGTGGATGTAATTTAATATTTTGGGGTATATAGTTATGATTAAAACTGATAATTATATGCACTCAAATGTACGAAAATATGCGCATGTATATGCATAGATTTTGTTGACAATATGCACGAAAAGTTACAATATATGTACATAATATGCTCTAATTATTTTTGAAAATAAGTATTTTAAATAATGTAAAAATTTTAATTATTTTGTAGAAGTATATTTATTTCTCTAACTTTTATTCAAAGACGTCATTCATTTTAACGTTTCACTATACACACATGGACTGGCAACGCCCACTTCACGTTATAAGCCAACATAAAATGTGATTTCCACTAACCCCGCCAGAGTATTATTCACCCAACACTCGAAGTACGAGTCCTGAAACGTTGGCTGATTCCTGATATACATTGCTTCTATGGAAAAAGTTAAGGTGGCTGGCAGTCTATGTTTATATAGGTCAAAGATTAATAGCGACTTCCTCTTTCCTCTGCCTATTTCGATACGCGCACTGCACTCCACCGGCACAAAGTCGCAGACAAAAATTGTATTAATAAATTTAATGAAATAGTAAATTTTACAAAAAAAATCTCAAAAAGTTTATAGGTACACTATAAATTTTTGCTAAATATAACCAAATATGCAAAATCCAGAAATTATGTTCAAAAATGTATAAATATGCAAAATATGCCAAATGTAACTTCGCTGGCATATCAATTATAGAAAATATGCATTTGCCATATAATATCAGCTTTAGTTATGATCGCCACGCTGGCCAATGCGTCTTGGTGATGACAACAGTGTAGTCGAGTCAATATACTCTTCTTCACCTGCAGTTGACTTGATCCGCATCCATTCTTGTCTTGACTTCCGCCTACAGATTTGACTGAAATAAAACACTGGTGGAGCCTGTGGTTTGAATCTGATCACAATTCGTTTAAAAACTCTAACCACACAAATATTAAACAATCGCTCAATATGTATTTCGACAGCTAAGCTGCCACTGTCAGTAGCCTTGGAGAGAAACTAACACGACAAAGTGCTGAAGATATGCTCTTCACCAATTCACCAGTGAAAGTTAAAAGTTATTGACGATGGCAGCTTAGCTGTCGAGATATGTATTTAGAGGTTCTTGAACATTTGTGTGGTTAATGGGTTTTTAACGAATTGTGTATGACTTGACTGATAATCAGGATTTCTAGCACTCACGGAGATTATCTGATTTTGAACTGTTTCGGATCCTTCTTATGTGCCTCAGTTGTTCCTGTTTTGTTCGCCAGAGGTATTTTACTTTTCGCCTACCCCTCATATCTGGATATCCGCCACCGGGGAGGGGGCCTTGTAGGGGTTTCAGGCTCCCCCGAGGTCATGCGGCAGCAGTAAACAACAACTAATAGCATATTTAATAAATGTATACGTGAGGCAGATACACCACATGACTGGAATAATGCAGTTAGAATTGTATTACACAAGAAAGCTGGACAATCAAACAGTCAAAACAATAAGGGTGTAGATCGGGATTCGGCATAAACAATCATCTTTCACACCCTATAAAAAAATCTAATTGCAAGTTTATAGTTTTCACATGTGTGGACTATCAGAAAGCGTTTGACTCGATTGAAATGTAAGCAGTGTTTAACACTCTTACAGGTTGTAGAATTGATGAAAGGTATACAACTTCTCCAAAAAAAATCTAAAAAAAAAACGCAACGTCTGTATCCACTTGCACACTAATACTAAAAAGTTCAAAATCGGGAGGGGAGTGGGACAGGGAGATACCATCCTGTGCAAATTGTTCAATGTAACGTTGGAGAACGTATTTAAAGAACCGAATTAGTAAAAGAAAGGAGTAAATATTAATAGAAATAAGCTTAAATCGATAATATCGTATTAGCAGAAATGTTAAAAATGATACATCAGTTTAAAGGCAAGTCCGAAGGGTTCGAAATGAATATTTCCAAGACAAAACGTGTGACCAACTTACCACAGAACATCACCATCTTACAATGGAAAAACTTAGAGTACAGGTATGTATGCCACATTTAGGAAGGAAAAACCATACAAATAAACAGAAAAGTTGCCCAAGCTTGAATTGCCTTTAGTAAATTAAACACGACCTTTAAAAGTAAGTTTCCTAATTTACCAAAGAAAAAGGTTGTCGATCAGTGTGCCCTTCTTGTTTTCACCTATGGAGCTGAAACAATGAGATTGACAAAAAACCATTTAAAAGTATAGGGTAGCAAAAAGTACGAGGTAGCGCAAAAAACCATGGAGCGCATAATGCAAAACCCGACAATATTGGAAGAGAAACGATTGGAGTAGAAAGAAAACAAAGGTCAATAATGTTCTAACTATACAGATTTCCTAAAATTGTACGGAACATGGTAATTCCATGAGTTGGGAAAGGTTCAAATACTATTTTCAATAAAATAAAGGTAACCGAAGTATAAAATTCCATAATCACTTTGATAGCTAGGCAACAAGTAGCTATGGTTCCTACTTGTTTCCTTCGGTTACTCTTAAGGAAAATAGTATTTGAACCCTTTTCAACTAATGGAATTGACATATTCCATACAATTTTAGGCAACATGTATAAGTAGAGCATCATTAAAGTTGGAAGGAGGATGGCACATAGCCTGAACGGACCCTGAAAGATGGACAAATAGAATTATGCAGTGAAGGGGCATCGGCCTCTCCTCTTTGAGGAGGTGTAGGCACTAAGACATGACATTTGCCAAAACCAGATTGAGGGATCGCAATGGAGTCGACACAAGCGGTTTGTGGCTTTTTGAATTACTGGAGTTCGAACCAAGATTTCCTGGATTAGCACTAGAGGTTTGTACACTGAGCCACATCCACTGCTTTATCTAGAATTTCATCATAAAAGAATTAGTTGTAGGTAATGGAAGAGCAATAGTAGTTTTATGCTTTTCTGTATGGCTTTTATAATTCCCATATTCCTATGCTCTCCCTTATTTAGTCTTTGAGTGGGTTTCTATGACCATACTCTTTTGGGTAATCTGTGTTCTACCATCCGCCTCATGTGCCCATACCACAGTAGTTATTTTCTCCACCCCCATTCCGTTTTCAATCGTCATTCCGCACTATGTTCATTATTGTAGTTTTACAGAACCTTTTTGAATACATCATTTCCGTTGCATGAAGTATGACTTCGATTTGTTTTGTTAGCATTAATGTATTAGTAGCTTGCGCGATCGTATTATTTCATAATACCGAATGTAATAGTCGTTTGATTATGGCTTTCTCTTTTCTGATTTTATTTGATACATATTGTTCATCTGTTCCGTGGGCTGTTAGTGTGACCACCAAAACATATCTGTTTGTAAATTATGTTCTTCTGTGCCTATAACCATATATTGTGTCTTTTCGATGTTTATTTAAATGCCCCATAACTCTTACTTTCCTACTAATTTCCGAAGCATATAATTTACGTCGTCATTGCCCTCTGCTACAATTACTTGATCACCCGCGAATAGCAAACTATATATTATTTCATCATTTAATGTCACAACCTTAACGGCTGCGCTGATAAAGAAGCGCTCAAACCCAGGTTTGCAAACTTTTAAAATGGAAATTACAATAAGCTGGGTGTCCAAGGACGCTTGTGGAAATAAGTATTAGATACATACACAATTTCAGCCACCCTAGCTGATGAAATGCTAACGTTTCAAACGTTGCAAACAAGCTAGTAGTTACCTAGTACAGTTTGATAATCGAAGGCCTTCGTAGAACTGTTTATTCTTAAGCAATAGTCCTTTACCGATAAATAAAACAAGCAAGCTGAAAATTAATGCATCTAGTCCCAAACATAGTAGAAAGCACTATCATAGCGATCTTATGGAGGATCTCGCCAGCCTCTATATGGAACTTTTGAATAGCTGAAGGAAATTCAAGCTACCGCCAAAACTGCTCGCAGCTGGGATGGCCACGATGAAATCCGGCAACAGGAGTAGATCGCAAGGAAACCGCAATGCATATGAGCTTGATGCCTGGCAGCTGGAGGCTTGGAAGAATTAGACAATTACCACGCAATTAAAACAAAACACGAAAAAACTAAAAAGGAAAATCTCACCACAGCTGGATATCGGCCTGAACGCGCTTGAAGAGACACCGCTGTGCATACATTATTTGTAACAGAAACTCGAGGCCCATAGCCCGCTTGTTAAGACTATGCCAAATCCTCGGAGATGGCTTCTAAATAAATTGTTTCGAGCCTAACCGGCCTTGACCACGGCTCGCTATCGAAGAATCGCCGCACCGAGAAATTCTTTGCAGGTGTCAATCTCTCCTAACTGGTTTACAAAAGGAAATCGACGTTCCTGATAGGTCACCACTCAAACTAGCTCTTATGTGAGTGTGACGTGCTGAATCTGGTATAACACTTAACGATACTTAGCCAATGTCTATAATTTATTAAGAAAACCCGTAAATATTTTCTTCCTTTTATCAAGTCTTGACACGTGTCTAAATAAACGTGTTATTTGTTATGCCGGTAATTTATTTCAGAGTACCAAGTATGATTATTCTTAGTGTTTCTAACTATATCCAGTACATACTCGTATACTTTTGTATTACACATATTTTATTTTTTGCTTGTTAATGTGCCATCCCCATTTTTGTAGTTTCTGTTAATATTACAAGTATCTTTAATGCCTGAAATAGAATATCCTTCCGTAAAATTTAACGAGTTAAGCTACCTATCTGTTCGGGGTGCATCTGGAGGTTATATACAGTTAGTTGGCATATTAAACAAACACATAATATCATCATAAATTCCATAAGGCTGCCTCAAAGAGTTAAATGTTTCTCAACCTGAAAATTTTTTGTACGAGCAAAGTATTGAAAAAGGAGACGTTAGTGCCACGTTCCCTTCTGCTCCGATTGATCCATGCATGGCGTCGCAAGTTCGTGTTTAATTTCCCTGCAACTCGCTCTTTAATATTTAAGGTAGCAAGGGAATATGAGGGCAAGGCAGTTCGTGTAACTCAAACTCAAGAATCGGGCGGGGGAGACAATGGCGTCGAGCCGGCCAAACCGTAAAAACGTCCGCGCCATCGGCTCTAGCACCTGGAAAATGTATTATACATATTCTACCCGTAACTGTTTCCATTTGCGCTTCGCTGCTCTATTTATGAAGAATTCTTTATTGCCGATATTGGTTCGTAGCGTTTCCAGGCTCGACAGGAGCGCGAGATCGATCCTCGTGTGCGGTTCCTTTACACGAGATGTGCGTTAGCCCGGAGTCCGGATGCATCTCGGCTCCGGGCTCGAGCACGTCCATCTATTGACTCTAATTAATTATGCAGCCCTCCTTTCGGACAATGCCCATTGTGTCGGAGCAGCGTCGCGCTGGGAATTAATGACGACCTTTCTTCAACATAATGAGGGAGTTGGCGCTGACTTGGAAATTAGAGCTCACGTGAAGGAGAGATTGTAATTCGGCCGATTGCCGTCATTACGACCCTGTGTTCACAATAAACCCTTGCAGCAGAAAAACCGCCCCTGCGAAGCCTTCCGTCGTTTCATTAGTCTCTAGTTTTTCGTTTTATTTACTTCATTTCATTTTATCTCTACTATTCATTATGTCGAGCGCCCGTTGCAAATTGCTACGTAAATAAAAAAGATATTGTTTTATTCTCTAAAATACGGCGAACGCAAGACGCGCTGCTGGAACCGGAAAAACTTTTATAATTTGCAGGGGCGCGTTTAATTCGCTCGTTTTGTTTGCTCGCGATTATCTGACTATAGTTTGTCATAGCTTCGAGCGAGAGCGAATAAGGCCAAAAGGTCGCCCTGTGGATCAGACGCTCTCGGCCAGTGCAATTGGCAATTATCTTATTTCTGGGAACAATGCGTTCAGTGATTAAACAGCAGTCTATTGAATTAGCTCCAATTTATTTGCTACTTGCACAGACTTAAAACCAACAACAGCGAGTCTTTCGTTGTTTATGACGTTGACATCGTCTCCGCAGCGCTCCTTCGAGAAAACTAAAGACAGTTGTGATAGCACTAAGCTCAAGTTTACTGTGCTGTCGTAAAAACATAACAGCTCGCAATGTTGAATTACTAAATTACTTGTGGGACAACTGGTGGTTTGTAAAGTTCAGCGGTAGTTAGCATCTAATGAATTGTTCAGTTATGGCCTGCGCTGCTTCTCTGCAACATTTTCGTACGTCCATTACCAACATTGCTTATTCAAATCAAATGTACCGATTTTAAGCAATTTTTTTTTTAATTTGGGGTCGGTTGTAGTTTTATGTCAATTTAGTTTTAACCATATTATTGACACTAAAAAAACCTTAAGCCCTATGTATAAGCCGCAAATAGTGCAAATTATTATGCTCAAAAATATAGGAAATATGACAGAGTTAAGTTATAACCAGAAACACTCAATATCTACAGTGATAGACAGGAAGTTCGCTACGCATGGAAAATCTTTATAGTATGTATAGGGGAAACCGAGGATGATTGATCCACTTTTTATTTAATCAAAAAAATTTTTTAAGCAAAAATTTTTAAGAAATAGAAGTTATATCAACCCTTCCAGAATATGGAAGCCTTGATACGAGCCCTCTGATGGATACGTCCAAAGAAAACTAAAATTAAATTCAAGTGAGGGATTTTGATTACAAAAAAAACAAAAAATGGTTACTTTATAAGAAACGGTTTCATATTTTCCAAAATTAATTTAAAATCTCAATTATCTCTGGACAGTACCTTCAACAATGCACGGTGCAGGAAGCTTTATGGCGTTCATAGCTGCTTGTCTTTCTGAAAAAACTAAGAAAGTATTCTTCTTCAGAACAGATTTCTAAGACCTTTGCTACGTAAAATTTTAACGCTTTTTTGTTGCAATTTTATCAAAACGAAGTCGTTTACCGGAACATTCTGAATAAAATCGATTTATTCAAGCTCTTGGAGAATTTGATCGCCAATATCTGTTATTTGAGATGAACAAGATGATGCAACTGAACATGTATCATTATTTGAGCCTACAGGTGCAGTCTTTTTGCTGGGCTAACATTTTACGACTTGCTTCGTCGATTCTTTTCCACATATTCTTGTTCACCTTTTGTTTTTGTTTGCGTTTGGTACAATCCTCTTTCACTCCCTGCATATTGAGTGTATCTGTCGAAGTATCCATTTTTACTGGTTTTATTCCTTTTTGTATCTTTCTGGGCAACGCTTTGGGGAAAGGGTGAACTCTTTTTGTGTTTTTAACGTCAGTTTCATTGGCCCATGTGAGTTTATTTGTTCTCTAGGAATATTTGATTGTACGGGTTGAACTTCGGCTTCTGTAAAAAGTTCTTCATTGCTTGCTGAAACTGTTTCAACAGTCGCTTCATTGCTAGAGGCAAATCTTGACACGTCATTTTCATTGGGGTTGGCCATGAAATCTACATCAGTGAAGATGTGAGGATTATACGGCCATATATCCGTACTTAAAAATCCGTTCACAATATTCCTTCGCGTGAAAGCTCTTTGATGTGCACTATCTACCAGATCCCAGATCTGCTAGATAAAATATCATAAAGTTATATAACTTTTTATTAAAGTACGCCTTGAAGGGCCCATAAACTGAAACATCCAATGGTTGGAGCTTATGGCTGGTGTGTGGTGGCAATGTGAGCAATGTAAATCCATGTGAATTACAAATACCAAGTTTACGAGGAGATATTTGATGATTGTCTAAAGCTAGTAACAATTTATTTTCCTTTGAAGCTTTCCTGAATTTTATTAAATATAGAAAACTTTTCTAAAGCTCTTCTCCGCCATCCCACCACAAGTCATATAATCTTGACTATTCCCCTCAGATAATATAAACCAATCCCATCAATCAATTTTCAAAATTTGAACCAATCAGAGTCGAATACAGCGAACATTTTGCACTAGTCCAATGGCCGGGTATTTGCACAAGATATCAGATATACAGAATGCACTAGGGATATAACTACTGAATATCTTGTCTCGGAAAAATGTAAAACGGAGGAATAAAGAAATAACGTTACAGCACAGAAAATTATAACAGTGGCTCTTCTATCGGCAGATGTGATCTTTCAGACTTACTTTTGGCCTTTCTTAGAGATACTCTTTCTTGGCTTGTACTCGTACACAGTGCATATTTATAGTCTGGAGAAAATAAGATTTCGTCAGAGTTGTCACGAAATTTTTTATATTTGATGGTACATTGCATTTTATCAATATCGTACTTATTTGCAGTGGTACGAAGCTTGTCTTGTTTGTCACCAATTTCCTTCATTGTCTTTCATTCTTTCTGGGGATACAGATACCCTGTCTGTCTCTTTGTCCCGCTTAAATGGCATTGTGGTTCTAAAATAGTTTTTTTTATCTCTTTAACTTAGTTAAGTAAACCAGGTATGATGCACATGGGAGCTTTAATACACTTATCATTCCTCCCTTCGTGAAAAGTAGCATTGCTCCCTTACAGCAATCTGAATTAATCCAGTCACGTATCATAGAACCTATTAATCTAGTAAAGCCTCTAAATGAATCTCAAATCTGTGCCAAATCAATTAAATACGACACATTTGCAAAATCTGTAGGCAATTAGAAAAATATTTGTCTTAACTAATAAACATAATTTTCTTCAAACAAAACGTGTTTACGCACACAACTGTCCAATATCGCTAACTATTGTTTGATGATGACACACAAATTACATGTTTCGTTTGGCGCGATTTCCAAACACATATCAAGGCTCCCGGAGTATCGAGCCTGTCTCCTATAGATTTCTCAGAAAATTGCATTCATAAAATTTGAATATGGACAGTCGTATATAGTGAAAAATAAAAGATACGAGTAGCTCAAAAGTAAAGTATGTACCTCTATGTTTCAAGATACACAAATATGTTATTTAGAATTTTTTTTTAGAATTAGATGATATGTGATATGTGTATTTTGAGTTTGTGAAAATTCAGACTTCGCAATCAAAATGGCCTTAGAAATCTATTCCAAACATAGCTAATACACACGTATTAATTACGTTATACTTTTACTTGTTAACTAAATGACACGAAAAAGATTTGCAACGTCTCTCAGCGGCATCCGTTCGAACTGCCATTGTACGTATTAATTATTGCACTATTCTGGAGAGATAGAATGCCAAATTCCTGACATTTGTTTCGCAACCCACTAACAGTCCTTTGAGAATTACCACCTAATTTCCCCTTCATAATTCCCCACCAGGCCTCAATTGGATTAAAGTCGGGGCTGCCAAACGAGACCAATCGAGAACATCAATACCTTTGTCCTAACGCCATTGTTTGGCTTGATGCACCGTCTTGTTGAAAGGTCCAAACCTAGTCTCTCTTTCTGCCACTTTAGGAGTTTTTGCTTTTATTAGGCTGTCAGTTCTTTCTTCGTCTAATCCAATATATAATTTCAATACCTACACTTAATTATAAAATATATGAACCAATCTTGTTTTGGAGATATTTTCGACTGTGTCTATAGAAACGTGTTTTTAACATTCTTTTTGTTCATAATTTACTTAACTCTCGTAGATTATTTCGATGCCATTAGTGGCAATTCAGAGTAAGTACGCGAACTCCAATGCTTAACTGCTGACATTTGTTTAATAAAAGAAACAAATGCCCAAAGCTAAGCTTAAACAAAATGTCCAATTCATTTGACAAATAATGACAGTCAGCTTCAACTATACGCGGTATGACAGTAAAGTGAAGATAATCATGTACTAATTGTAGTTTAGTTGGCAAAATTACATTTTTATTTTTATTTTTCTGTACTCTCCTGTTGCTTGTAAGGGTTGTCTAAAAACAAGTCAAGAGTGCTTTGAAAAATGTTGCTAGAGCATGTCTTGCACATGGCCGACTAAATTAAATACAATTAATACTGAAACGTATTTTATGTATGGCGGCAAATTTAAGTATTTGACAAATGAAATACAATAGCATATGTTGTTTCTATAGAAATGCTTATTTTTCCAATGTCGAAAATTGAAATATGAATAGATTAAGTCACCTTTGAAAATGTATTGACAACTTAAATGTTATTCTAACAATCAAAATAGTTATAGCACTTATTAGTACTCTGCTTATTAAAAGTATTGAATATAATTTTATTTATTTTATTTTAACCTGTTTTACAGTATAAATACCCAATTACAAAACAGTTTTATCTCAACCAGACTTTGAACACCTGCAATATCAAGCACCAGACAATTCTTTGCACATTGGGAGAATTTCTATAGTAGCCCCGGTATAATAATATCGTCGTTTTTTGCCATATAAGAAGCATGGTATTCTTTTTTGAAGCCTTCCCAACAAACTCCTTGCGGGTTTCTGCTGATAAAGGTTAAACAAGCTGTGCAGTTAACCATTGGCACCCATAAGATTATCACTATCGTAACAGTTCAGGTCTTCTCGTTATCGCCGAAAAACTTTTTAACTTTCACTCCACACACAGTCCAGCTCTGTGTACATCCTTAGTTGTGAAAATATTCTACTAAATTTTAAAATGGTTAGTGCCAACTGCCTAGTGAATTGTGTGTTCGGCAGCAATGGGTTGAATTTTTACAAGAATTTTGTGGTATTAATAAACTGTAAAAAAAACTACATGTTGCATGTTAACTACATTTTTATTGCACATATCTCTAAAATTACAGACTATACAGCCTTATGTAAAAATCATTTCGAACCACAGCAGCTTGTTAACACTGGTAATTTCTGCAACTTTTAACTGATTGTGGTTTTGTTATGTTACGACTGGTAACGGACAATTTTTCATCTAATGTCGCACTTTTTAAAATGTTAAGTGGGGGATCAATTAGAAATTACAATGAGCATCCTTTTCTTTCGCCAGTACCACTATTTTTGTTATTCGATTATTGTCGTGCTTTAAAATTGGCAGAAATTTGTTTTTAGAACGTGATGTGTATTCCTCGAATGGAAAATTACTTCAACGTATTTGAGATTATTATATAATTTACAGAAGGGATTACCAGTTAAATCTGTTCGATATTTAACAAGAATGCATTTATATCCCACAAATTTTGAAAAGATGAATGTTCTGCGAGCTATCCCAATATTTGCTCCTACAGTGACTAGTTCATTTAAATTTTTGAAAGAATCCGGTGACAATAATTTTCTTAACGTTAATACTGCAATAACATACATGGGGAATATTTATATTTTTTTCCAAATACACATTTCAAACAAAAGTCAATAAATTCGTTCCTTGGATAGCAGCATTGCACCTTACGTTCATGTAGTACCAGATTACCAGGATTAACAAAGGAAACCGCACACGCTCTAGAATTCCTTTCAGAAAGTACCTACTACTTATTTATGCATAGAATTTCTTCTTGATCAAGCTAGCTTCTATTATGTATTAACACGAGCATTCAGTTCTGATGCAGTTCAAGCAACTTTCTCTCAATGAAGCTACAGATGTCCGAACAGCAGAATGCACCAAGGCAAATTTTGCGCTGTGAAATAGTTAAATCATCTGCCAGTTCAAATAGCGCAGAACATTTTAGTTTTATTAGTAGTATTGCCCAACTGTCATCTCTCCAAACAGCATCCATCAATAGCGAAGAATTGTTATTGCCATGAATTTTTCACAGTGAATATGTTATAATATTCTGGGAGTATAATTGATAAAAACGCCTTTTGGTTACAACACGTGATAGTCGAGATTTATGGAAGACCGATTTCGATTTAGTAATTGCTTTCAATGTTTCACATTTATGGGTTAAAAAATCAATAAGCGTTTGAAGTTTGCCTGTTTTTACCACTCTTTGTTAGTTGCAACGTCCAGTTCGGAGATGATCAAATGTGTAAGCAAATCGTCCCACACTTCAAGTTGGACGTTTTAATGACTTAAGTGCACGCAGATGTTTTAAAGTTCCATCTACTACTTCTCATAATCCGGCTAAACTTTCCATTGTCAATACCTAGGGTAAATCCTAAATAGCCTTTGCGTGGTTCCCTATAGAATCCGCTTATTGTCGTACCTGTTTTGAGGAACGCGCAAATTTCTTGGTAGTTTTCTGCCAAAATCTGAAGAGATTGAATTAGATCAGAAGCGTTGCCACAAAGGGAACTTTTCAGATAGTTAAATTTCTGCATGTCCCGTGTGGGTTAATGATGAAAATGATGAGAATGGAAACTATGAACTGAGGTTGCAGTGCTATCAATATACCCAAATGAAGTAGAAGATATCGAGATATTTAATAAGCGAATACAGAACTTACCGGGCCCCCCCAAAGGGCCCTCTAAGGGCCTGGGCCCCTAAGCAACGCTTATTCCAGCTTATGCATATCACCGCCACTGATGTTAGTACGATGTGTAGCATTTAAAAGATCCCTTGCTAAGGTTGGAACTCCTTAGTCTCGGCAATATTCTAAGTAGGACGAAGGTACCTGGTACTCTGTATGCTTAGACCTTTTCCACGGGGTTGTCAAAAAGGGCCTATGAAGGCCTACTTGCTTGTCATCAGTCTCCCCACAGCTAATACTAACTATACTACTAACTTGTCTTTGTTGTCAAGATCATCGCCCCCCCCCCCCCCCCCCCATTGCGTTTTCCACCTCTTGTTTCTATATTCTTCTTGGTCTTCATCTCTTCTTTACGCTTGGTGGATCATACTCGGCTATTCTTTTAGGCCATCTTTCATTTCTCATCCTCAAAAGATGTTCATAAAGTACGTTTTTTTGTTTATTTTACTGTCAAAGTGTTACAATGTTGGTAGATATGTGATTAAAACGCTAGGAAATATTTATACCTTGTGTTGGTAGAACTTTTTAAAAATTATGTTTATGTGTCAATTTTGAATGCCAAAGTTTCTTAATTTGAACTCTTGACAAATTTATTTTTTTAACATGGAATCATTATCATCATCAATAAAATCGGATAAAAAAAGAAAACCAAGAAATATTTTAAATGCAAAAATCAAGCAAGCAATATTAAATTATGACATATCTGTCAAAATGACAATCATTTTTTTAGTGGAAGAAAAGAACTAAAAATCTATGTACCAACATTATTAAAACTAGGAACCCTGCAGGAATGCAACTTATCCCCTAGAAAGTTGACCTTGAAAATTATTATAGAAAAAAAATGTACTTTAGCAATTTAATTTTCGTTGTTCAATTTTATCACTTATAGTTTCTGTCGTGTTCGCTTAGTTCCTAATCTCCTATTTTTAAATGTTCCAGGCCGGACATTCTGGACGTCCATTTCGTCGGTTTCGAGTTTTTATCCGTCTCTCTTAGAAACTATGTATAGGTATTTTGATACGTTGATCAGTTAAATTTAATCTGTACAAGCTTACCTATAGCTTTTAGTCGTTTCAATATTACATTCTTTAACTATTATAATCATAATAGGGTCTACGTATGCCCGCCCTATTAGTTTTTTATCACTAATAATTAAATTAATTAAGCAGAGTACTAATTTTTGGGAAATTGGACGCAACCCAACTTACATAAATCACAAATTAAGTGGTAATGAAAGGTGAGCCGTTATTTATGTCGGGTGAACCTAATTTTCTGTCATGCTATTTTCATAAAGGACAACTTATTAAATTGAGAGGAATTTATTAAATAGAGAAAAATCCCCAATTTTAATTTCTGCTACGAAATAATGATTTTTCTTTTTTTTCAGGTAAGCTTCTGCCACCTACTACTTCGTAGAATAGTCTTCTTGTCTGAATTCGGTAAGTCAGATTAATAAATCTCGTGCATTCTTTAAATATTTTAAAGATTGGAAGACATATAATAAATATAGAGTTGCATAATTAAAAATATCAAAATAACTAAAAACTGGGACCATTTATTCTACTCGGCTGAGCGAAGAAGTATTTCTAGAATTTACCGCATGATATACGGTGGCATGTTATGTAATTTATGTTGCTGAAATAAGAATGTGAAAACCCACACAAGTTTCCGCAAGTACTTAAAATATTATAAACAAGATAAAAACTTGCGCATGATGTAAAAATTATAAATTGCCACTTCACAAGTAAATTTTCAAATTCAAATTAAGACATGCTGGGTTTAACGTGCGTTTGTCCACATGTTTATGCGTTGTAAACCAGACATGTTTTAGATACATTTTCAGATTACATGAATTTGGAATGTTGTAAGTGCAACATTCTTTAACAAATATCCGAACTCTCAGGATTTGAATCTAAATGAGTCATTGATCGTGGGAGCTTTCTGCCACGTCACTGACATCCGTATTTATAATTTCGGCCGGAATTAATTACTGTTTGAGATAATCGCATTCCGTCATATAGACAGACCGCATGCCACATCTGATAAACCTTTTAGAAAATTCCTGGAGCGTCCTAGCTGCCCTGGAGTTTATTCGTCGACTGCTGTGACTTCTTTCTCAGTCGGAAATATCCTCTCCGGAGCATAGCCGAGATAAGGAATGAGATAGTTATGCAGTTTATTAGACATGTAAGCGCACAAGAAAATCGTTTTGAAATCAACTTCACTTGTTAGCTCGATACTCTTGTAAATATCAATCATCCGTAAAAGGAGCGACTCCAACGTGTTTGCCGACCTTGTCTTCCTTGGATAAATCCTACCGAGAAACGACTCGCAGTGGCGTAGAGGCAGGGGTTGTCGAAACCGTATCGGTAAAGCGAAAAGTTAAAGGCAGCAAATCCGCTCAATACAAATGTTGATCTGGCTGTTTAATCATGGGGAAGGTTGCGATTGGGTTTGTGGACGTTGACAGTATGATATCGGAGTTAATTGCTCATGATATATGAGCAATTAAATGGCCTTCTTTGCCGGGTCAAAATGAATTATCGACTATGTTGACACACCCTGTTATGCACAAGTGGGCCTACACTGCTACAATTTCATTTGTTTTATTTCGAAGGTGGCTTTCGATTGACCAGACCCCTCCTGTTTCTACTTTTGGAAAATCGAAAGTAAAATTGGAACTTGCTCAAGTCGTAAATACTTTGATATGTTAGAATTTATTGTCCAGGTCAAGCGTGTATTCAATATTAAAAAAAGTGCAGCCTTTGCTTACATCAAAGGGTTAGCCAAAGATGCCAACAAGATATAATTGAAAATTATTGTAACGAAGGTCGGCTTTAACGTAAATTTTATTATTTACGTTTAACTGAATTTCCCGCGTCAAAGTGTGGTCTTTAGTTCTGTCTATAGATGGCGCGTAACGTCGTTGGTGTTAAGGTCAGTTGGTGTGTCTAACATCTGCGATTTCTGAAAAGTGTGATAATTAGCCACAACGCGTGTAAGGTAAGTGACGGGTATTTGTGGACAACTTGAGTGGTTAACAAATTGCCGTGCCTAATTTAAAAACGACGTAGCTGTTCACCAGGTGTCGTGTGCGAATCTAGGACAAAAAACCCCCGGACAAAGAAAACCCGCACTAGAAACCTCCAGAATAAAAAACCCCCGGACTAAAAATCCCCGGATAAAAATCGCCGGACTAAAAACACCCACAATAAAAAATTGCAAATACATTCTTGCATGACTACTGAATGATAATTAATAATTGGGAATGGGCGACAGACCAAACTAAATTGGCTTTCTCCCAAGAATAAAACACTGACATACCAAATTTTGCAAACCCGCCTGAAAGAAGTACGCCAAGATTATACAGGGTGTATTAAAACGTGCGGAGAATATTTAGATCACGAAATTATATGTCACAAAATTTAACCAAAAATTCTAATTATAATTTAATCTTAGACCAATAATTTTTAAATTAGGCAACGTTGTGCATCTTGACCCCAAGCGGATTATGCATTCGCAAGGCGAACGTGATTTAGAACTTTTTAAGTGCCATAACCAACAACATTAGGTTGTGAATTTTATGTTGATGTATTATATTAAATAAATGCCCCACTTTACATGTCTCATTTTTCTTCTGCATTCTTGCATCAGTAATGAATGATAATTATAATTAATAACTTATTAGTAATAATCGCCCACGAACCCCACATAATTTGCTATTGTTTTATTTATGGTGGGGGTTTTTAGTCCGGGGGTTTTTATCCTTGGGGGTTTTTAGTACGGGCGTTTTTTATCCGGGGTGTTTTGTCCTGTAACGGTCTTGTACAAGGAGAGAATCCTAACTCTTCAATGCCGAAGCATGGCGTTGTAACCACGAGATTACGCTGGCGATTAAATATATTTTAGTAGCATTGATAAAATCTGACGAATATTAAGAAAGCAAAAATTGTAATGGTAGAGATAAGGTTATTTATAGCTTATATTCTGAGCTATATCTCTATTTTAACTTGCCTTTACCAAATTTTCTATTTTCATTTGCTTGTGAATAAAATATATTCTTTCCCTCTTTAAACCGACCTGAAACTTTTGTCCAACAGAACTTTGGATTTTTATAGCTTGCTCCGAGCTATAGGGTTTGGTAAACGCCACAATGCTTAGGGCCCTATGTCGCGCCGCTCAAATATTCACGGCGGATAACCTTTGGGTTTATAGACTTTTAAAGTCATAAACAGCGCAATTAGTGCCTAATGCGTGCCGAAAACTAGGTAACAAAGGGACTTTGTAAAATTCCAGAGATTTAGAGGGTCGGGGCCACAATGTGGATGCTGTAGGCCATTGTTGTAGCCGATAGGGCAGTGTTTCTCTATGACATCTCGTTCCCAGAAAGTAAAACAAACACCCAGCATCTGCAGCTGACATTAGTAAGGGTAGCCACCCGCGTCTCGGGGTGTCTCACGTCATTTCCGTGGAATGCACGGCCACTAAAGCCCGTCTGTAATAACACGCCCTGTAATAGATACATTCCAGATGCAGTTTGCCATAAAAAGGGATATTAAACTCGGTTCCTTAGACGTAGTAAATAAACACTGAAATATAAGCAAAGTTCGACGAGCAAATATTAGTACTGCGACTTTGTATCTCGTATTGATTACTCCTCGGCGGAGATATATCGGCGTTTTCGGAATTGCAAATTTTTATTCCAGGCATGTTTATGTATTTGAATATAAAACTTCGTTTGGTATATTTTGACGCATCTGCAATAAAGTAGCAAAGTGTTGCATGCAGAGCGAAATCACAAATAAGGCTTTGGTTGGTAGACTCACACGATTTCCAGATGTCTGTTTGATTTCATGCGGTTCAGCCGAGAGCTAGATTGTTATAAAAGTTGCGAAGTATGTTATACAAAAAAGCTATATATTTTATTTACAGTAATTTATATAAAGGGAAAAACAGTTGAGCATTAAATATAATTGAATATGTTTTATATTGTAAATCTTCTAATACTCAGTTCAATTCGCTTTCCAGCAACAGCAACATAACGTCTCTTGTTATGCAGTCAATTGAAGACGTGAACAAATAATTAATAGCTACGCGCTTACAGGAATGGAAATTGTTAGTCTCTAGTTGTACAATACTCCTTAAAATACATGAATTCAACAATAATTATTATGTGGACCTTATAAAATGTAACTTACCACATGCACCCAAATGCTTAAAGAGTTGTTACGACTCCTTCTCACCAAGACGATGAGCAGAATATCTTAACTGTTCGAATTTATAACAAGAATCTCCACTAAGACGGAATTTAATGAAAGTAGTCGGGTAGGATTTGGGGGGTGGGGGGGCACAAAGAAATTTTACAGCAGATAGGAAGGGTAAAATGTACCTCTTTACAGTCTTAAGACTTTTGCGTTCCTGTAGAGCATTACCGGGAATTCCTTATTACATTTCACTTTTTGCAGCATGTGTAGTATTCTTTGACGAATCTTACGACTAATATAAACTTTTGTTCGAGAAATTTACAAACACGGTAAACGAACTCAATGATTAGACAATCTCGCTATCTTGCATTTCGGGCCGCCATTTTTTTTTTATTTCAAAACGCACATTTCATTTATAGTTACACACTATTCTATAAAAATTATTGTATCTTAGACAGTGTATTAATTTAATAACAATAGGCCATGTTACTTTTTCTTTATTCATAGTTAGTTTCATAGTAATTTAGAATTTTAAACACCTTTTGACAAACAAATGGTTATTTTCATTCCCCGAAGTTAATCCTCGTTTGAAAGGTTCCTTATTATATGTTCATGAATCTTCTATAAAATACGCTACTACTACAACGTCTTCAGCACCCTTCTGCATGTTCATCTTGCCCTCATAACTTGTTCCAGTCTTGCGAAAGTAGAAGATTCTGCTCTTCTTTTCAGTTATTTGCAGTTCATGTCATACAGTTCGTTGTTCTATTTTCCGTTCTGAGCACCCTTTAATGTCTTGAAGCCTACAGAATCATCTGCTCTCTTCTCCTCGTTATGTGCTACATATTTGTGTCGTTCTAGTTTCTTGTATTAGTACTTCTTCACTAAGAACTCCTCTTGTATACGCACTGTTCACGAAGACCCAATATTTTTATATTTTTCATCTCATGGGTTCTCATCGTTAATATATGAATGATGAACCTCAGCTTTTCTATCATTACGGGGCTCCCTTTTGCATTTTGTCCTTCTATATTCCGTTCGAATATTGTTTTAAACACACTGTCATGTCTTCATACCTGTTGGATCATCTGGTTTCTTCTCTTCCTTATGTGGTACCATATTTCTATTGTTCTATTTACTCTTCTTAATATTTTTTCATTAACAGGTTTTTCAAATAACATTTTGAAGTACGATTATACAAATGGTTTAATATTCTTCCTTTCGCCCCCGGCATATACATTTTTCCATTATTAGGGGCCCCCTTTTTACATTTAATCCATTTGTTTACCATTCTGATATCGTTGTGATCACACGATCATGTCTTGGTACCTGCTGAATCATGTGGTCTCTTCTATTCTATATATGGTACCATATATCGTTCTATTTAATCCACTCCGTTAATAGCTCTTTCTGTCTATCTACCCTTCAGCATTCTTTTAAGGCACTATGGATCAAGTGCTTTTATTTTCTTATTTTATTCTGGTTCTCATCCTTAGCATGTTAATTTTGGATCATTAGGTTTCCCTTTTGCATTTTGTGATTTTGTTCTGCGGTCTGATATCGTTTTAAGTACGCCGTCATGTTTCAGTACCTTCTGATACATGTGATCCATTCTCTTCTGTATACGATACCATATTTATATTATTCTATTTGCTCTCTGGAGTACTTCTTTATAAGCTCTTTCGGCCTATCTACTGTTACACATTTTCGAAGACACCATCATCCGAATGCTTGAATAGTCCTATTCTCATTAGTACTCATCGTCCACATTTGGATAATGAACATCCTCAGCATATCAATTTTTTCATCATTAGGGGCCTCACGTTACATTTCGTCCTTCCATTTTTTCTGATATCGTTTGAGCACACTATCATGACTTGGTATTAGTACCTGCTGATTGAATTGATCTCTCCTGTTTTTATATGGTACTATATTTGTAATTTTCTATTTGCCCTTTTTAGTACTTCTTCATTTTTGTTCTTTCACTGTTCAGCATTCTCTTAAGACACCAAGATTCAAATACCTTTACATTATCCATCTCCTGGGTACTTATCATCCACATTTGGATCACCGTGGCTGTTCTGGTTTTGTTATAGAAAATGCCAACTAGGATTCCAGTTCTCGGCTTAGCGCTTTACATTAGCGAACACAACCATTGCACTTTTTATCTGTGTTCATATTGTGGTCGTACAACGACAAAAACAGAAACGTAAGCTGCGGTGAAACGAGACGACACTATTTCGTGTTGTCCAGCAAATGTACGCCAATAACTTTCTAATTCTTAGTCCAAACTGGCCGAGAACTGGAATCCTAGTTGGCGTTTTCTATAACGACTGCTCTAAAGAGTTCCGTTATTGTCTTGGCCTACCATTGTCTTAGGTTTTTCACCATGTTTCACCACCTCTTCTTCCTGAACATCGTTTTCCTACTATTTTTCCTTATAATATCAGTTGTAAATTGCCTAGATATTCTAATTTTCGTTTTTTTTACACGTGTGGTTACATCCATTTCTTTCTTCATTCTTTCCAGAACTTCCTTGTTGGTCATGTGGACAACCCATAAAATTGTTAAATCTCGAATGCTTCCAATCATTTACTTACCGCTTTTGTGAGGGTCCAGGACTCGACTCCGTAGAGATTTTATTGTTCTTCTCGTGGGTACTCATCATCCACAATTAGATGATGACCATCCTTTGCATAGCAATTTCTTCATAATTAGAAGTTCGGCTATTGTATTTCGTCGTTGTATTTTCAATTTTCCTATCATTTTGAGTACCTGTTATATCATCTAGTCCCTTCTCTTCTTTATGTGGCCGCATTTGTATTGTTCTATTAGCTCTTCTTAGTACTTCTTCATTAATAGTTCTAAGACTTCAAGATGCCAATGCTTTTACATTATCCTTTTCCTGGGTACTCATCAATCACATTTGAATTATGCACATTCTCAGTTCATCAATTTTTGCATCGTTATGGGTCCCCCATTTGCATTTTACCCTTCTATTTTCCGGTCTGATAGTAAACACACCGTCATGTACCGGCCGAATCATTGGTCTCTTCCTTCCTGTATTATGGTACCATATTTGTAATGCTCTATTTGCTGTGCTTAATTTTTCTTCATTAATAGTTCTTTTTTGCATTTCGTCCTTCTATTTTCTCTTATCGTATCGTTTTGAACACACCGTCATATTTTGGTATCTGCTGTCTCCTCTAATCTATTCTCGTCTCTATTTGGTACTTACCATATTTGTATTGTTCTATTTTCTCTCCTTAGTACTTGGTTGTGTTACGGTAAGAAGAGATATTAAAAACACCAAACCTTCCCCTTGTATCACATTTAATGAAAGCAAAGCTAGGTTAATACAGCAACGACATGTTTCGACTAAAAAGTCATCATCAGGCTAACTACAATTAATATTACAAATTAGTAAAATCGAACCGTTAAAAAGGCGAGAACTTACATGTTAAAACAGTAGTTAAAAGTTAGGTAAAAGCATAATTAAGTAAATCAGAGTTTCAACCTTGAGGAGGAGCATGTGTTAAACCATATGTGCCAAGTCATATGGAAAATTAAAGACCTAATCGGTCGTGAAGGCGCAAATTACATACTAAAGAACAATATAATTGGTAAAAATAGCATAATCTAAAGGCAAAACTTACGGAAAAATCTTAACAAACTAGTTAAAGTATTTAAAACATATTTTTAAAAAACCAAAGTACAGCTACTTCGTGAGGCGAAGTAAGATACAGAATGCCCGGAAATCGAGCAAATTTGAAAATTTACACAGGCCGGTAAACCAGAAAACTGTAACAATAATAAATTTCTGTAAAATGAGGTGACAACAATATCAACTAATTCAAGAACAGCAAATCGTGATTTAAGTTGAGTGACTGGGGGTTAGAATTATAATTTTATGAATTTCTTTAGTTTCCAACAAATTTAATTTAAGCCCCTTGTTGCAAACATGAAGGATGTCGAAATTGGTGGAGGAATTGAAGGAATGACCGGAATCTAAAATATGATTGGCAAAAGCAGATTTTGAAGGAGCAATCTCTAAGTTGTTGTTTTTAATACAAGTAAGGTGTTCATTGAATCTAGTTTTAAACTTCCTGCCCGTCTGGCCCACGTAAGAAGCGTCGCAGTCTCTACAATTCAGTTTATATATACCTAAAGACAAAATCAACATTTTAGATCAGTCAGGTATATACGTATAAACTGAATTTTGGAGACTGCGACTCTTCTTACGTGCTTGTGATATTGCACTATAGTACCCACCAAAATTAAAATAAAGCTGTGATATTTTATTGGTCGTTACTTTGATTTCGTTTGTTCTGCTGGAATTATCTCTACCTTGTGGGGGTCCGACGCAAGGATTAAAACAACATCCCCTCTCCTTTTTTTATTCTCTTTCAGCGTAGCTGGAACCCCGACCCTTCTTGGCGAGTTAGCCCAATTAGGCCGATATTTACCAGCCGGCAAAATACCAAATAAAACTTTCGCCAACAGGTAAGGCCGAAACATTTATCCTTCCTCACAGTTGTTAATAGCTATTTGTGTCTATCTTCTGTTCAACATTTCTTAAGACACCACGATCCAATTGCTTTAATATTCTTTTTCTTCTAGATAGTGATCATCCACATTTGGAGTATAACCATCCTGAGCATAACAATTCATTTAGCATTTCGCATTTCGACCTTATATTTCCGCTCTGATATCGTTAAGAGCTCTTCGTCATGTCTTGGTACCTGCCGAATCATTTAATCTCTTCTTGTCTTTATATGATACCATATGTGTATTGTTATATTTGCTCTTTTTAGTACTTCTTTATTAATAACTTTTTCTGTCTATCTACTGTTCAGCATTCCTTTAAAACACCATGATTCAAATGCTTTAATGCTCCTCCTGGGTACTCATCATCCACATTTGGATGATCAACATCTCAGCATATCATTTTTTTCATCATTAGCCATAAAAAGTATCTTTCAGTATTTC
This sequence comes from Agriotes lineatus, assembly GCA_940337035.1. Taxonomy (NCBI): domain Eukaryota; kingdom Metazoa; phylum Arthropoda; class Insecta; order Coleoptera; family Elateridae; genus Agriotes; species Agriotes lineatus. The sequence goes on along the minus strand of OW679197.1, from coordinate 148,052,246 downwards.
ACTTGAAATTAATGTAGATATTTATATATATATATTATTATTATTATTATATATCATTTACAGTACGCTTTGGTCGTATTGGAGTAGTAGTTATTTTCACTTCCTAATTTTTCAGTGCGACGTTTGCACTGTAGGACCATTTACAGTTGTGACCGAAATTTTGCTTACAGTCTTCATTGGTTAAGAAAATCATTCATTGGCTATATCGTTGGAAGTGTAGTTTTGAAAATGTTTAAATATTTTTGATATCTCTAAACTGGATGCTCATTTATTTTGCTGACAATCACAAATTATTGAAAATAAAGTGAATAACAACCTTCTTAAATATATGTTTTCATATAATAACCGTGATATCTGTTAAAGCACCCAACTTCGCACAGACTATAGATGGAGGTTCTCCAACAGCCTCGGTTTCTACTAATACAACTACCAACGGTTTGCTTGTTTTTGAAAGAGCAGTTCATCAGCCACTTCAGACGAATCCTACCCTCTATAAGTCCTTTCATTTAGTTACCTTGCTCGCTTTTAATTTAAGCTTAAAACCCGCCATTAACTTCTAGTGCCTGATTAAAGTGCGTGATATCCTCCCGTTCCCTATCGTTCTACTTTAATATTGTATAATTACCGGGGGTTACCGTTATGTAGGCAGACAGGTATTATTATCGTCTATAAACATGGATTGTCACATGCAATAAAAACGACGGCCCGTGAAAGCTCACGTATTTTAATTACCCGCTCGTTAAGGCAAAGAATCTATCAAGATGTGTTTGCGATTACACACACAGCCCACGCACCGCTTCCTTTCAGCGGGCCTGCCGTGCGTTAAAGTACCGATATGGAAGAGCTTTTGAAGTTTAAGTGTTGAGTTCAATATTTGGCTTTAGACTATGAGCGCGATTAATCAGAGTTGGCAGACTAGCAAATTGCGAGCTCAAAATTACGCGGGGTCCGGACTCGTTCAGGGCGGTATTAAATTTCGCGCCGTGATTTTTTACACCTGCTTTTAAGCAAATCTGCCGGCTGCAGCGGCATATCGGCGTAAATCTAAGAAAATATGAAAAAGGCGAAGATAAGGGCGTCAAAAGGATCCCAGGAGGAAAGCCGGGAATTCAAATCTATCCCGGGCCCGACAGAGAGGAATTGGAAATAAAAAAGCGAAGGACGATTTTTTGAATTATAAATGTAATTTGGAAAACCAAAAAGCTGTGCGTTTCCGAGCTAAGTTTAAAGGAAATGAAGTCGCGAATGAGCAATCTAACGAACGGTATTGAATCAAAAAAGCAATTTCGCTGTTTGGCCAACAAGTCATGCAATTGAGCCAGGTTACTTAATTGATTATGCAAACATCAAAAACCCTCTCTGAAACTGTCTGGTTAAGTGTAGTTATACATATAATCAATGTTAGTGAAAATTGTAGATATTGTAATGCCATACATAGGTATAATGTTTTCTTTCGCTGCCTGGCATTAATGATTTTTGTTTTATTATTGAAATTAAGATCAGCGGCGTGCGCAATATAGGAACCTTAATTAGTTTAGAAAATTGTAATTTATTTTCTAAGCATACTTGTTAAACTGCAGCTCTCCGTTTCCGAGTCGTGAGACTCTATCGTTTAGTAGTTGATTAATAATAGCGTTAAATTTTTCGTTAAGTTACAATTCTGTCAGCACGTGGTGTTTGTTATAATATCTTGTGTGTAAATTAATTTGAATATATTCGAACAATCAACAATACAACTAGACTAAATATAAGCTTATGAAATTTGCTGAATTTTACTCCTCCACCCACATATCGAAAAAGCATAAGCTACGTGTTCGTACGAAGACTTTTGAAAAATTATAACAAATACCTCAAAACATGTGGAAAATACACAAAGGCATTTTATAAACTGTTTGTTTATCAAATATAGTTAATATTTACATATTCCATTTACATAACCTTGTAATCCGAGAGTATAGTTGATCTGGAATAATTTCCTAATCAAACTCATATGAATTTCTTTACTGCAACTGCCTCATTAGTGCTTTTTGTTTGTAATTGCATTGGATGATGCCCAGTTAATTACTCCCCACACTTTTGCGAGAAATTACAGTTCCCGATTTTACGAAGTTGAAGTGTCTAGTAATCAGTTTAACTGCAAGTTCCAATGCAGTATCAATTTGCATGTAATTACAGAGATTCACGGACGATGTTAGTATTGGATGCTGGCACTGGTAAATTATTCGCATAATTTTGACTGTTACTTTGTAATAGTAGAAGTTCATAAGTGGCCGTGACGGCGTTAGCCTCGCCGCGCCGTCGAGTCTCAAATGGCGTTTTGAATTAGTGCGAATCTGCAATTATGCAGAGAAATACAAAGAGGTGCCGTAATCTAGTATTCAAAGTGTTTCATTCAAGGCGCAATTTACAAATCTGTGTATATAACTACTTGTGGGAAAAATCTAATGTAGTCGAATATCCTAAAAGCCATGAAAATAAACAGGAAAGCAGTTACAACATAGAAAAGAATAAATGTGTGTATTTGTTAAAATAAAAACCTTTTTGTACACATCGTTGTTGTTCAGCAAACAAATGTGGGGTCAACGTAAATAATTATTTTACTCTGTAAATTCCCCAGAGCCTGCAATACTTTCATGCTATTATTGATTCGAAGTTTTAATCTCCAGTGGAAAATAACAGTTTTTTGTTAAGTACAACTGCCATTTCAAAATATTAACATTTGCTGGTGCTTTTTATGCAAGTAAAAAGTTTTAACATGAAATACTAACTATTAATCTTGATATCTGGAATTTAAATATAGGCGGTTTAAATTTGCCTTTATTAATTGTTTATGCTTCATAATAATCAAAATATAGTTTAGGAGGTAATGGCCATACAGAATATTGTAAATATCTTAATATAAGAAATGACAATTTTCTTTATGACTAACACTTTGCCAAGACAAAAAATACGGCGATGTTTCACAAACCTCGTGCCCAATAAATTTTTACAGCTTATAAATTGCCGAAAAATTCTAAATTATGTGGGAAGTAATGCAGAAGTAGCCGGCGATTTCTCCACATTATCTAGTATAAAGGTATACGAGACTGTTGCGCTTCGAAGAAGATGATCGATTAGAAAAATAATAAATTTGATAAACAGTACAGGTAGAATACAAGTAAAACTCTTGTAATATTTGTACTGTATGGAGACTGGTCCTTTGTCAGTGCGCTAATCAGTGCTTGGTCACAACGCCACGTCACAATGACATGGCGAGACGTGTGGAGTTGATAAGCTGTTCGCGCGCCAAACAAGCCTTGTTATGCAGAAATGACACTCCACACTCGAAACTTTTGGAACTTTGAAATTTCAAATACGGGATTGTAGACCTCCATTATTGATAAACTATGGAGTTTGTTTAGGTAAGGCAATTTTACTATTAGCTTGTGTATGCATATACCTTCTCAAGTATGATAAAACTGTATCCCATATATATCATTGGTTATTAAATAATTGTAACTGGAAAGATGCAGGGATGAATTCTTGTTATTTTAGGGCGCCACCTTGGTGTTATGGATGAAAGTAATGGCCTTGGAGGTTGCACCATGGAAAGCCTCACCGGCGATGGGGAATATGGGTATGGTACTTAGATCCGAGATTCGGAACTTCTGGTTTTGTGATAAATGAAATGCTCCTTTGACTTTAAGATACGCGAAACTGCACTGCGTTTTACAAAATGAAATGGCATAGTAAATTTAAAGATCTGTGAAGACAACAACCTCGCAGCTGGTACCACAATAAAACGTTGCCTAAATAGTCTACCTGCTTGTGATAAGAAAAACCTTGAGAAATGTTGCTCTAAGCCGAATTTCTACAGGGAAATGCAATATTGATATTCCCCAAAATGTATTTTACCATATGCCATTTACATGCTAAAACACATAGACATATTATATATACCCAACTTAGCTGATATTAGTTGAGTCGACGACAAGATTGGAAAATCGACCCGCAGCGCTTTCGAGCTCTTGGATTGCTGACCGCCAAAGTTGACCGATATTTGCGGGCTTCCAAATTTGGCTCGTGGCTTGAAAAGGGAAGCAAAATGAACAGCTTGACTGACAAAACTAGCGTAATTGCTACACGCGATATAGAAGAGCTTCTCCGGAGCTTCGCCGAGATGCAGGAGGGTTGCGAAACGATAGATTTAGGTACAGGGTGTCGATGACACGACTGCGTTTTGGTAACTACAGTCACATATTATGATTCCTGTCGGAATGAAAATTCCGAATATAGAAGGTGGAGTCGTTTAACGACGTTATGACCGTAGTCTTCTGCAATAGATGTTTTTTATTTTCTTAAATCGTTGTTCTATCTCACTTTTCTTTACCCACTATGTTGTAAATTCGTCTTAACTGTGTAACTGTTTTTGAGTTACATAATAAATTATTAAATTCATAGCAAATTACTAACAATACAGGATCGAAGTCGGAATCCTGAGAAACCCCGAAAAATAATAAGTATCCCATTCGTGTCGGTATAGCTAGCGGCTGTAATAAATTAAAACCCTGACCTCATATGTAAGTCGGGACAAGAGAAGAACAACGAGCACTAAATGCATTTGGTTGGTAATTTAGTATGGACGAGCATGCAAGGCGGATTTAATTTCTGTCGGGAAGAAACGCGAACTGATGTCGCCAGCTGCAATTATAAATCCAGCAGCGAGAGGTTACTTCATTATTAACCTTCTACTAATCACTATTATTGCTGCGAGCGCGCATAGTGCTGAACTATCGCGTCTATCTCCAGGGTATTAGTCGTGTTGTAGGACATTTCCACTCTGCCCTAATCCGCACTTTTAAAAATTTTAATCACGTCGGCCCGTTAATTATGTCGCTGCCATCTTTGCCGGGACTCGGTGAAATTTATGTAAGTTAATCTGTGAGATATGCAGAGCCGGGCAACGTTTAATGTCGACTCCGCAGCGAGCATGCTGCTCATAACTCCTGCGAACCAGGACTAGGATTTGGACAAGGCTCGAAGGGCCGCACTTATTTTGAATCCTGGCAACATTTACATTATTTAAATTGGTCTCGAAATCGAGATTTTCTAAGATTTCCGTCTGGGGAACGATTTCGATCCGCTTTAATCTCTAGAGACGAGGGTTGACAGCTTATTATCTCTTTCTTACCTGTGCGGTGCTGCGGAATCCGAAGATCTGCACACCCCCGGGGCGTTGATTCCCTGGGAGAGGATTCGTTACAACTGGGATCGTGAATAAACAAGGAAATTTATTATTTACGGCCGTGTTACGGATCCAGCCGGCATTTAGCGATCTACAAGTGCAGTCTGCAAAATTACCCACAATCGGCCGTTCTATTTGCATGAATGGGAATTGAAATTATGCTTAATAGTAGTTTCCAACTTTCCTCTGCGAGCGCGAACCCGCTTATCTCGTGGATTTTCTTTTTTTATTCGGGCGCCTGCATCAAGCTTGGCTTCAGATAGCAGGTACTTCGTGTTATTGCGGCGGATGCAAATGAGACTCACTTAAAGTTTGCTGTTTTAATTACGAGTGAGTTATCTGATATCTTGGAAATGGGATTTGTTTTTAGCAATACGTTGATTTCGAGTTCAATGAGCACTCAGTTTTCAACGCTGATTTAGAATTTTCTTTCCTTTGTTCAATGGGAAGTACCTGTCGGGTACTGAAGCGAATTTGTAAAATTTGCGACCAAATTGAAACACCCCCAAACGTAACTACCACCATCCCGCTTTCTTTGCGACACAACAGGTTGCTTACGCGAGCGGCGTTACTTTTGAGTAAGTTCAAAAGCGTAGTCCGCACGCTGTAGATTGGCGAACCACATTTTATTACAATATACAGAAGTTTGTGACGAAATATGAAGCCTTTCAAAAGTCAATACATCAATTTATTAATATAGAAAGGAATGCGTGGTCGTTCAAGTAACTGCTGTCGGATGTGTTTTCAGTCGTTGGTAAACTTAAGCGGTGGTAGTTTACGTCGGTGGTAGTTCTAGTCGGATGCCAATATTCACATCGAGCTGGCGGTAAACCAAGTGTGTGGTATTTTAGTTCGGTGCATTTCATATATTTGTCGCAAAACTTTTAGAGTCGGTGGCAGTTACACACACTTGGATGTAAACCCAAAACGTTGATAAACCAGTCTGTAGTATTTTAGTTCTGTGCAATTTATACATTTATCCTTTCTTCTTTCTCTTAATGTAGGCTAAGAGCTGCATAGAATGTGGCTTTTAAGCCATCTTCGGCCAAGGCCGGGGCAGGTTGCTAGCTTAAGCCTTTGACGAATGGCCTTCTACAGGGATAACGACCACCAAAGGTGCTGATATGATGACGGGACAGCGTAGATGAAACCAATGTGAGGGTGTGGTATTCGAACCAACTACCTGCTGATTGCGAGCGCTACCGCTGTACCTCTCACCTACCCGCTGTAACATTCTTAAAATCGATGGTAGTTCCAGTCGGATGTAAATCCACATCGGTTGTAATCCAAGTTGGTAATAATCCACATTGGCGGTAGTTCACGTTGGTGGTAATTCTAGTCGGATCTAATCCACGTCAGTGGTAGTCCGCACTCACCGTACCGGTTGACAGTGATGGAACATTTTCCAGTAGTAGTAATTCAAGAATCACAAGTTAGTGTTCAAACCATTGATATTCTCACCACCTACAAATGAGATTGAACAGATTTGTTATCAGCGTTGATAACCACGTCCAGAGTTCTAATAAATGTCCAACATGTCCATTTTATCTGTTGTAGATCTAGAAATGCGCATGCATGCACTAATTTGCAGTGTTAGATATGGCCGATCTGGGTTAAGTATTGTTTACTGGGAGCCGGCAGTTGACCCAATCCCTACATATAGATGCCGGCAGTTGACCCAACCCCTACATATTTATACAGCACCGATTATTGTAGAGTAGTGGTTACCACGCACGTCTGCTTAGCATTCGGGAGGTCGCGGGTTCGATTCCCCTGGCCGTCTGCTCTGATTCAGGTTAGCAGGTGGTTTTCCTGAGTCAACAGAGTACCTTTTCTGAGGCAAATGCCGGAGCAGTATTGCTCCAATTTCCTGGCCTCTCTTCCATTCTTCACCCCTCCCTTCGTTCACCCATCCTATAATTCCCGTTCTTGGCTGAAGAGGGACACAAGGTCCCTATAGCAACCCGCCCCCAGTTGGAAGAATTGAAATGACTCTGAACCTTTCCTTTATACAGCATACGACAAACTATCCCGATTGACACAGTTTTCAAACCGAGAAAACGTATAATTAAAATATTTATGCTTTAAGTTAAACTAGCACCCTCTCCGGTTGGACCTATTGTGTTTAGTGCCAACTGGTCAATTAAATATCACCTAACTATGCATCTTTATTGCAGGCTTTTGCAGTGCGTTTACATTTTCTTTAATTAAAAAATAACAGCCACATTCATTGAAACCAAATACAGTAGAGTATTTGCACCATATTTATTGAAACAGAAATGCAATAAAGTGCAGGATAATCGTGAAGTTGTGCTTAAAGTAGGGACCATAACCAGCATTACTAATAGTTCTACGAGTAGTAATCGACTGTAAATGTGCTCTACTGATGATGTACTAATGTGAAAATATCATTAGCGCATCCACTTACCTTTTATATAATTTCAGTAAGTACCTTAAATTAATTTCTAAAGGTTGACACAGATTCATTAAAATATGGCTAAATTAACATAACTCAGGAAGTACTAAAGAAACAAGGAAGAGGAATCAGCCTTAAGAAACGATGCAAAAATGCTAATCGGAAGGACTTCCGAAGTAGGAGAACCTTTAAACCTAGGCGATTTGGCACTGGCTGGGAATTATAAATTCAAATGGGAGCTTAACTACTTCGTTTCCCTAATAGACACGCTTATACGATAAAGAAAAAAAAATTATATGAAAGCTGCGAACCCAATAAACCCGCCTTCGTGCAGTCGCTGAAACGAATGTCAGGCCCAGGTATGATTCCAAATATAGATATAGTAAAATTTCGATTCTTCAGTCGGAAAATACAATTTTCACCTGAAATATTCCATCTACATTTTTGTCACTGAAAGACCCCGGAGGCCAGCAAAAAATAGCGTTAGGGCTCCACCGACCTTTTCCGAAGGCAAACCGAATTTCGATATCCTGTGCATAATTTAGAAAAATCCTTGCCGGTAGACGTCGCTCACAAGCGACAAAAATCCTTGTAGATTGCTTCAACTTATTGCTTCAAATTCAATATTATATTGTTGCGTTTTACTACACTTATCGTCGTTTTTATTTTATTTCTTACTTTTAAAAATTGTCGCAGGCATCTTTCCTGATTTCTCAAGCTCGAGTTACAGGCAGTTTTTACGTGAACCAAACTTTGGCATTATTAATTCACTTCAACGCAACAACCTTTCTTGGCATTTTCCATTGCGAATAAAACCTTAATTATTTATTCATCATTTCCACACTTTGGAATTTGAAATTAGTTTAAAGTGGTCGCTTCAATAAATTCAAAAATGAGCGAAAACTTAGAAGCATAATTTAGCAACTTCCGTTTTAATTATTTGCATTTACATAACGCTACTGTAACAGCCATAAGCGGGAAAGAAATTGCTGTGTAAACAGAAGGAGTGGGCAACTTTCACGTATTGTGGAAAACTGGTGCAAAATTCCATAAATAATTTAAAAATTAACATCCGCTAACGTGAGGCCTAATGCGGGGCTTTTACTGTTTTCCTACGTTATTTCCGTGTGTTCCGGTCGGCATGGGACACAGTATAATTTACTGAGGTATAATTTCAACGGCAGGTACCTAAATCCACGTCAAAAATTACGACTTATTTTTTACAAACATCGACATTTTTATCTCTGATAACAACGAAACTGCAGGAATGTTCTAGAAAGATTTTATCCAATACTAACAAATTTCGCATACTGTTGTTGGAAGTTTATTACACAGCACTTAACAGGATATTTCGGTTAAAAACGTGACCTATTTCGTTTGCAATGTAATCTAGCTAATGCTGCTGCTGCAATACGTTGATGGTAATTAGGAGCGCTTTTAACAATTCATACTTATATAGAGAATGCAAGCAGGAAAAGTTCCTCATAGTTGAGATAGTACCAAAATCAACTATTTAGGTACAATTTGAATGATTTGAGTTGTTTACAAAATCTAATAACGCAATATAAAATTATTAGCGGCCAGAGACGTTGAATGCGAAATATCTTCCTTGAGTAATGAAAAGTAGCGCTTTTTAAACAAGCGATGTTCATCAGAATTGATAAGTCTTTACAGTTAATAACTACTTAGTTTGTTGATTATAAACTACAAATCGAACTAACTCGCGAATACGCTCGTCAAAAAGACCTTCTCCCTTGGAAGCGCCAGGTGTGTTGCTAGGCACCCACAATATCACAGAGATCTAAACTTCATGGTTGTAGTGCATGCTGGGCCTTGTGTTCATGTAGATATCTCGAAGCGACAACGTGCTGCAAACACATCAGCAATAAAACGAATCCAAAATGGAAGAGAAAGCGAAAGAAAAACGGTAAAAACAAGAAAGCAAAAAGGCCTGAAAACAAAAGTGACGTAAATAGTTATGAACAGGTCCTACCCTAGTTACTGGGTGGCCAGTGGGCATTCTGCTTTAAAAAAACTACCATATCTCGAAGTAATCAAATGGTTGCGGCGACCCAACAGCAAGACCAAGACTGCCCCTGTGACGGCAGTTTCGTCGATAAAAATTCGCATGCGACGTAGCCGTTCCTACACGTTCTTTTATAAGGTAAGCTTGTGCTCAGGCGTTAGATGTATTAGAAATGATGAAATAGAGGAGCTTGAAAATGGGTACGACAGTAGTTAGTTTAATTTTTATCGCGACTTGGAGTTAACACTTTCAAATTGTAAAGGTCGCATTAAAAGTAAAATAGCAGTAGTGGAAACCTAACTGCTTCTGACATATTTTCAGAATGTAAATATTAAAGCTATTAATATTTCATTGGAATTACTCCCCAAACAACCTGGTTAACAAGTTAAAAAAAATATTTTGCTCAAAGCTTTGTGAAATGCGGAGAAAAATGTATCTAGATGAAGAGTTCAATTTCGGACACGATACTTGAATGTCCCGATTTAGCCCCCAAAGGACAACACTGCCAACCTTCTTCTATTCCATTTATTTTTGTTTTCGAGTATATTTGAGAAATAAACTCTTGATAGAAATATGTGTGCAAGGAGAAGCGGGTATATATTGATGTAGCCTGGGCAGCTACTAAGAATGCCGACTCGGGGTTCCTGAGGCGGCGATCCAACATCAAATTGATTTTTAGTGTTTTATGTGAGTTCTCGCCTAAAGTCGGCGACGGAATGTAACGCAATATTGTTTTCAATCGATATCCCAGTTTACAAACACAGAAGGGTTTATTGCCCCCTTTTATTTGAACGCATGCTAATACCAAGGAATGGGCGTCGCGCTCGCAGCCGTGCTTATTAAGTGATTGCATCTCTGATTGCTTATTAGCTCTATGGGCCCGTAAGAGCTTTTTGCTAGGAAGAGGGAACTAAACGCCGCGATAAGCAGCGGCGGCAACTATTGATTTCTTTCCCAGTCTCTAAAAAGCTCCGAAAACCACAGCAGATCAATATGAATGTAAACACATCTGCACTGTTTCTGCCCTGATAAAAAACTTGGAAACAGATATCAGAGAGTTATGGAGAACAATACGCAAGGGTTATAAATTTCCCACGAATTTAAAAAAAGCCCTGAGATACGTTAAGGTATAAAAATACTTAAAGTATTCTCTTTATAATTTGTCTCCATGCAGTTACATTATTGCCTGCTTTCATCTCGTAGAAAAGCTGCAGTTCGTCTTGGGAATCAACCTTTTATAGCTGCTTTCTTGCAGCTTTCCACGTGTTTATGTTTTCAGTCTTTTAGCATTTCTTGGAATCTTGTATTCTGTAATCATGGTCTTTCTTTCTCATCCTTTGCCACAAACTACAAGTTGTTTTAAACTCGAGTCCTAGAATAAACAGAATCAATTACTCTAATCATCTTCAAATTGTGCCGAACAAACTTTCAAGCTACATGGACCAATCGTAGGGCCGGCTAGCCACAGTGAAGACGGCATGCGGTTTTTTCCATAATTATTCAAGGGAAGTGCCAAAGAGCCTTTTGATACAACCGATAGACCCATTAGCTTACGAGAACTCTTAAACTCAATAGTATTTGCGTAACCAAATTCGCTGCGACCTGAAACATACTTCAAAAAGGTTTGTTATACAAATCAAAGTTAATATGATTATAGGCACTCGCATAAATAACGAGTACGACCAACGCTACAGGCGAAAGCTAAAAACACAATCAGTCCTATTGCTGCCACTAAATTGCAGAAGTTTAAAAGCATCGGTGATATGTTACACGTAATCGCAACGATCAAGAGTTACTCAAGCAATTCCAATATTGTAACACATAACAAAGTTAAACATTTAAATATTTAGTCTGTCTCTACGTACTAGGTGAGCAAGCTAAATTAGTAAGCAATTACAAGTTCACAGTGATGTCATCGGCCAAACACCGCAGGAGAATAATAATAATATACCACCACATACGTGGAAATTTAGTATATTTCATAAATGCACAAGTTGCAAGATGTAAGGTTACCCGATGAATTCAGGCTTACGGTAGAGAACAATGTACAGGTTCGTTTTTACTTTGGACAACACAGAATCGCGCTTCAATACTCTCAGAAGTGATACGAGGCGGCATTGGAGGCAAACAGCAATAATCGACAACAATCGGCTACCAGAAAAAATTCTCTAATATACGACGGGGCTTCGGCAAAAGCTTTCGGCAGGCAAATGCAAATATACGAAGCGCGTATTCGGCGCCTCAGACAATAAATGAGGAATAGCAACAACAGCTTCCACCTAACAGTCGGGAGCTCAAACTTTACGACTCCAACGTTCACACTAAAATGCATGAGAACGAGTGCCTAAAGATAAAGATGTACAGAAGAGAACAAGCGGTAACATACTTTTAACTCGCAATTATTACAAAGTGCGATACGCAACGCCCATACGAATCCACAATCAAATGTGATGGATAGATAATACCCGATAATCTTCAAGAAATTAAAATAAAAAACCGCGGTAACACGAGTAAGTTGAAGGATACTGTTTTTCCCTTCTAAGTCAGATAGTCCCAAACTAGGGCAAAGGTTAACAACGAAGTTAATGTGTGCGAACGGCTTCAGGACGACAGCAAAAAAGATCGAAGCAAAGCGCGCAATTACCAAAAACACGTCGTGCAGCTGTGCAGAAACACGTGCAAGTAGTTGAAGAAATTACCTACTTATGCCTAGCAACGGATCGATAAACCGCCAAAAATTACCAAAAGTAAGACTCCACGGCGTTAGGACGGGGTTAGTAAAATTTGTTTAAAAAAGACAAGAAAATTAATGTGCTATCGAAACATGGCGCTTTTTAACTTTATCTTGCAATTTCCTTGTGTTATACGTTTTCTTACAATATTCCTTGTTATATACGTGTTAATATTTTATTTTGACCTGCACGTTTTAGACTTTTTTGTAAATTCTGGAATCATTTTCTACGTTCTGATAGCTTCTATGGTTATTCAGTGCACCCACAATATCTTCGTTAATCTTCTATAATATGACATTTTCGTGGCTTTTAGTATTCTCTTGTTTTTTCCATATTGAAAGAAGGCGTTTTCTACGCCGCTACGTTTCCATAAATTACATTGCCCGCTTTCATTGCCAGCTAGCTCGATGGCAATGATAGCTCTTATACGTTATTTCACTTCCAACCGTAGTTACGGAAATGAACCCCAAATTGACCTGAATTCGTGCTAAACTGAAAAAGTTCCACAGATCTATTTAGATAAAATCTAATTTATTTTAGCACAACATGTTAAAGAAACAATGATGGATAATCCCATAGTTATAACAAAATCACAGAATGAATGGCTATTGTTACGCCGCATTTGTTTGACCAACAATATGAAATCAATCATCAGAAAACTGTGTCTAATAAGCTTTTGTATTATGCCACAATAATTATTAGTAAGATCATTAGTCTTTCTAGTTGCCACATATGGATCCGAGGCATGGACTATAAAAATGAATATGTCAAAAATCCTTTTGAATTATGGTGCTGGTGTTCCATGTTAAGAGCGTCATGGACAGCTCATCGTAGAAACCAGTCCATAATTGAAGAAGCACAAGCACAAGATGGGCATTAGTCGAAATACGCTGAGATACTTTGGTCATAATGAAAAAGGAAAAGGATAATTTTTAAAAATATAATACAAGGCGCGACCGAATGAAAAATAAGCAAAGAGAGGTTACCCAAGAGATAGAACAGGTACCTCAACTTACTCAAAGGCACTTACTCTAGTGCTATTGCACTAGATTTGCGAGCAACCGTTAGAAATCGAAGCATATAGTAAAATCATATGGAAAACTATGACAGTGGATGCTCGAAACTTTCCCTCGTGGGGGATTACACTGCAGAGAGAAAATGTTTCTCTACGTGCAAAAGGCGCAGCATTTTCATAACCATAAAGCCAATCTACACGCGAAAAGCTGGTTCTACTAGGCATTCACATTAAACCTGTATAACGCACACCGAATCATAACATGACATCACTCCCTTACAGCTGCTTCGAATGCCGCTTTTGTGCTGACATCAGTCATAAATATAGTTGTTATTTCAGCATTCAAAAGTTTAGGTTTCATAATATGTAATATTTCCGAACTCCAATACATCTTTTCTATAAAAATTCTATATACCTATTTGATAAGATCAAAATTCTAGTACCGTAACGAAATTTAGAATTCCTAGTTAATATACAGCACTCCACTCTGGAGGCAGTTTTTCTAAAATACCTGCATTTTAAAAATCTAGTACTTACCGCCAGTATGATAAATATCGCGATGTTCGACTAGATACTAGAACATAAAATATTCTGCTGCTAAAACATAGAAGAGAAGTGGCTGACGTTTGTTTAATGTATAAATTGTTACACAACAAAATGGAATGTCCGAAATTATTATCTATTGTCAGTCTGTATATTTCAGCACACAGATCTAGACTAAAAATATATTCTATTTACACGGACTTGCAAAAAAATCGCATATATTCCATGTATCCAACGAATTACACACTAGACTTGCCTATAATAAGAATAATAACCACCAATGCATATGTCCGCGAGTCTGACAAGATATTTAATATAAAGCCTAGATGTTTTAAAGCAAAAGTAATATGTATTATTACAATAAAGTTTGATTGTAACTATCTTTATGAAACCTGAATCAGTAGCAAGAATGTTTTATTGTTAATTTTTAATTATTAATTTAGTAGTTCCCACTTAGGGATTCCGTCTTCACTTGAAATGATATCGTACTTTCAAAAAATAAAAGCCCTGAGGCACTTTGGGTCCGCAAACCAAATCGCTTCACACGGCCAGAGAGGTTCACTTACCACACTGAAAACTCGTGGTTTCCGGCATTAGCAATCGTATCAGCGGAGATGCGTCCAAATAACGATGCCGATAATTCAGATAAACTGGCACGATTTCAAACAGATTTCTAAATCGGCTGTATATCGAATTGTCATTACCAAACAGCTCAACCGAGATAGGAGAAATTCGAGAAATTCGGTTTTAAATATAAACCATTTCTTCATTGTTACCAACAATTCATTAGACGTCAGATTTTGCTGTGTCACACGATTTAATTTTTTTGTCTGGTGTCCAACAGCAATTTTCCCAAGAGGTGACTCTTTTAGTTACAGCACTGGCTGTGTTTTCAACCCTACACTTAATCTCACTGGAACAAGGAGTTATAGCTTCAGAGCTAATTCAAAAATGTACATTAACAGGCCACGATAAATATCAAAAGAGAAACCGTGAACGAGCAAAACGCAAGTTAATAAAATGAACGCTATACAATCCGCAACATTCGTAAATAACACTTGCGTGCATATTCTTGACCCTTTTCTATTCAAAATTTCAGACGCACGCTCGAGTTGGAATAAAACATCAGGCTCATGAGGGAACTTCCAGTTTGGTAGAAAAATTGTTTCATAACCTTAAAATGACTTCTTTCTTTACACCGTGTTTGTATTTTGCCCCCAGTTTACACTTTTGCATTTTATGTAGTCTAAAGTAGCATTTTTATTTGCTACGTTTGAACCTGAAAAAATATTGAGGTTCGGATTTTGATTAGCTAATTTTTAAAACAAAGGCAGCACCAACAAGGCTGTCATTATGCACTGTTGTTGATTGTTTCCTTTTTAAGACTCACACCTGCAGATTGGACTGGATCCACCTGCACAAATTCCCTGATTCGTCACCAAGCGCAATACTGTGGACTCTGTGCTTTGTCATAGTTCTTTGTTGGTTTTAATTATCCGGTTATGGAGTCGATGTTGAAATCTTTTTGTCCGCCCGAAGCGTTTACCGTTATTGGAGACAGAATAAGTCCCACGCTGGCTTTCATGACGTCGACGTTTTCAGCTTTGTAGAAGCCTGCGCTAATTGCTATACAGACAGTCGTCGGTTATTTTAATAGGAGCGATCGTTTTTTGAGCAATTTTTGTGCTTTAACATTTCAAGTGGAGCGCGAAATATTCCATCTCTAGTTTTCTGCGAAGCAAGTAGTTTCAGATAGAGCTGCACCTTTTCCTGTAATTCCTTCAGCATACTTGCCATTCAGTCGATCCAGCCAGGTGGTTGTGAGAAGGGAAATTCGCTTCTTTTTGTCAGCTACTCCTGGTCGCCCAGATTACAGAGGCGAAGAGCCATAATGGAAGTGGCTCATGCAAGCGGAAGAGGAGAGTCCGATACCTGACACCGTCGGATTCAACAAACTTACAAAGAAGCAAGCTAGTTGCCATCCCAACATATGGAAGTCGTTTGAGCGGAAATCTCTCAAATTACCCGCCGAATGTATAACGTGCCCGTTGTTACTCCAGATTGGAGGCATTAACGGTTTTCGGAAGTTTGGCGAAATAAGCCGTATAAAACTCACCTCCACCGGGCCGTGTAATAAAACGAAACGTTCGCGTTTAGCAGTTTTATAGGTGAACGGAATAGGCTGATCTCTCCAGCAGTTTCATTCCAGATCAGGGCTTATTCACATTCGACTGGATTCGCAAAGTGCCGCAACTTTCCACATGCAAGATATCCATGAATAACTTTACAGGCTTGCCACAATTTCTATGTAAGTTTTCAGACTTCGTAGTTTGATGAGTTCGCCAGAATGCTCATCCAAGTGTAAAGTTATCTCGTTTATAACCAACCGAGGAACAATTATTGCCAGACAATAAAACGCTGAAAGGTTTTTAATTACGAAATATTTAATTAACCCGCCCTTCTAATTTCCTCGCTGCAAAAGCCTCTAACACTTCTTTTAATTAAACAATAAACACGAGTAGGTTAGAATTGTACGCGCCATAAAAGGAATCGAAATTTAAAAATTCGAAATGCTGTAGTATTTGCGGTTGCCAAATTCTAAGGTGGAATTAGAACCACCGCAGCTTTATTTAAGTCGCTTCCTGTTCCCCTATAAACGCGGCGTTGCGTTAGGCGCAATTAATTTTGTGCACAACCTAATTCTATCTTAAGAACTTATTAAACTTGCGCAATATCACGTCGCGAACGTCGCCATTTCAATAGCACTCGCTAGTTCTGCAATTAATGCATACAACCTCACCCGTTCTGCAATTAATGCATACAACCTGATGTTTTAGGTGAGTTCCGTAAAACGTGTAACGTCATGGAAATCTGTTTAGCTCTACTGCAGCCACGACATGTAGTAGTAGATATGTAGGTATGTTGGATATCATAGTTTATGGAAGAAAATTAATTTAATAACTGTTTTGCTATTTTAAATTTTTTGAATAAAGTAACTTGGCCTTTTGATCTACAGAAATATTTAAATATTGCAAAAATGTGTATAGATTATGAACATCTTTATTTATTCTTCATTTTCTTCTCTGAGCTAAACACTGAGACATTACGGTGTTTGTTACTCTTTGAAATTTATTTTAATATAAAACTAGTTATATGTCTGAATTTGTTGTATCAACACATTTATGATGCCATGTTTGATGTATAAACTTAATTTTTTTAGATATATTTAATCTATTTATTATGTACTATCCTGGAACTATAGAAACGACAATTAATAATAAAAAAAATAAGGGACAATTTCTTAGCCGAATACGAGCTGTACAATTCTAATTTGGAAATTCTATACTACAATAACCTATTACTGCGTGTATAGAATTGTTTAGAACTAATAATAAATGTTAGAAAACAAAAAAAAACACTTCGCATACTTGCGGTCGAGAAATAGACGCTAGGCGACGCGTTATAACTTTTCAACGCCGCTTGCTTAAAGCCTCGCACCGGAGAAACGGTCAGCAAGTTTTCTTTGTGAGCATTTCGGGAGAGATCATCATTGCTAAGGCTGAAGTATGTGTATGTGTGTATTTATGCATTGCTTATGTTAGTTGTGTGATTATTAAAGTATTGCTCTGTTGCGGATTTCTCCCCTGAATAAAGGGTTCTTCTAATAGGAAGTCAGAACTTACGCTTTCACCCTCCCAACCTTGCTAATTTATTTTTAAAAAATGTCTGTAATCATTATAACTTTGCTTTAAAACTGCTGCTTGTTTGAAAAGAGATACACGTTTGTTGAATTTTTAACTAGCAGTAGCCATCTCATACACGTAACGTAAAAGCAAACTCTTTGCATTTTACAGTACTAAATATTTATAAAAAGACCTATTCTCTCATATCAATGAAAATAATGTCTGACTGAGTAATTCCCAGCTAGCATAATCAGTTGCTTGAACGAACCGGTGACTATTGAAGGAACTTTAAAGTTTTTTGCCACTAGTCACGAGCATGTAATAAAAACACACTCATTATGTGCTACCCGGCAACGTTCCAATGAAAAGTTATGTAGCGACGACGTTACGGCTTGGTAGCCGCGACTTTCACGGAACTTCACTCTATTTTAGATTAGTCTAGCTTGCTTTGTCTTCCAACTGATTTTGTTACACTTATGTTTCATTTCCCCGTGATATTTTGCACATTTCCCTAGCTTAAAACTAAATCGAATACTATAAAAGTAATATTAGAGAGCAACACTTGTGCTCTTTCCCGATGGTCTGAGTGACGACATTAAAACGAAGACAAGTTTACTGTCACAGATAATGATAATAGGTCAAAATCAGACCACGGGTCATTCAAAATTGCACTTTATATTAAAATATTGGTTCTGAAATATTTAACATCGTGCGTGAATATGACACGTTGATTTTTTTTTATTGTTATTGAAACTTCAAATTAATTATTGTGCCTCAATTTATTATATTTGATAAAGAAGCGATGGTTAATTAACTTTTAATGTTTTTAAATAATGGCGTCGTAAGTTTTTCCCGTAAAAATGGCGGGCAAAATAACTTTGAAGTCGTTTTGACTAGTAATTATCACTTGGGACTGGAACTGCAAATGTGTAACTTTAAAGTTATATTTACTACAACATACCGAATTAAAGCGTTACTTATAGTCCCCCTTCGGTTCCTAGCCAGTTGTGACTACTACAAACTGCTTGTTCGAAGTTCTCGTTACCACTTCATAGTTCCACATGGAACTTTAATTTCTATCTAGTTTTTAATCTCACATTTTTTCAGATAACCGGTACCACACTCAGTGTTTTTGTGTTTATTTATAATAAAATATAGCAGAAAAACTTCAATTTTCCATAGAAGGTCGTATCGTGTCATAACGCATAGTATGAACTTTTATCAATATTGGGGACTAGATGGTAACGTTTAATTCATAGTGAATTTAAGAGGTGACATAGTAACCGTGCACAGCGACGTTACCTTTTGGAAGTAGCGGAAACGGTATTAGCACTAATAAATATTACTTGCAATTTCCAGGAATTTATAGGGACTAAAGGGATAGTGAAGGTCTTCAGAACGTCGAGGCAACTATAAAAACTACTTGAAAGTAGTTGCAAATTTCAAGCCTCATTTCATGAATTGGTCCCCGCTACCATCTTTCGCCATCTTCAAGTTCTTAAAACTTTATGATCATCCCAAAGGTAACTACGACGTTTCCAATACCGGAAAAGCCACGTATAAACCATACACAACTAAAAAGTAATCATAGCGGTAAAAACTACGTGGCAATAACTGTCGATTTGTCAAATGAAGTTGTTTATACATCACAGTCATAGTTTTAGTGGCGAATCTAATATTTACTCACTCGGAGTTTCGGTCTCAGTTACGGGTACTTTGGTGGTAGTAGAGTTATATTACTATCAAAGTAGATGAGTTTTCATCACTAAATGCTCATGAAGTATACGGTCCCAAGCAAAGATATGTAGCGAGCGTTCTCAAAACGAGAACAAGACAAATACTTGTAAAAGAATTATAATAACCGATACGTTTTCAAGTTCCACTCTGACAAAATCCAAAATTTCTGTATATTAAATACGTATAGTAGATCCCGACTATTGATCTTTGCAAAGTTTAATTAAATTCTTCTCCTAGTACTGTAAATGAATTATCATTTAATCGATTTTTCTTTGATTAATGTGTATTCAGGAATGCGAAGAAATGATTAAATTCTAAATTAACAATAACCACTGCAGTACTTGCGAAATAATTTCATACTAAGGCTAGGAAACTAACAAGTAAAAATATTTTATGTGCAATCGATCAGTGATAGACGCACTTGAGACCTTTCTTCCAAGTCTAAATCGAATCGTTTGCGTTTGCTTAAGCTGTTTTGACATTTAACGTTTCATGCATCAAAAACGTAAACAAGGTATATTTGGCCCGAATCGTTAAGTTACTTCGCTTACGTGGAATGTTTTATCAGTGAGGATCTGATTTCAGCTGAGGTATTTTGAGTTTTTGTGACATGAATCTCCCTTTTAAAATATTTTTGACTGCGTAGAAAATACTGTATGCACCTCAAGTGTCAACTGGCGTGTTTTGACCCCCAGCCTGTTATAACCCTCGGCGCTTCGCGCCTTGCTTACGCCCTTGATCTATAAATAACTATTAATAAAGTGTGAAGAAAGTATAAAAATGTTTAATCGCTGTGGATATTTATCCCGTTATCCGATTGGTGTTATATATTGTCTAAAAGATTCTGATGGCATACCATATTCAATAGCAGCTGTCAATAGGTCTTTACCAGCACGCATTGAACCAACATTTGTACATCTAACTATAGAATTGAGTGAGCATAGCAATTTTGTGGTCAACAGATACTGGACTTACATTTACATACTCTCAAACGATACCAAATTGTATTTCATTTGCATATAATGCTTTGAGTTTTTTTAATTATGCAAGAAAATCCTAGTAATATTCAGGACTTCGTTGCCAATGTATGGGCAGATTTCATTTGATCGATCCTTAATCAGTGGAAAACGAATTCCGTCAAAGATCTCATCTGCAGAAGACATTACTACGTCACTTCATCGTCGATCAGCCCTTATCGCACTAAGGTCGCATTCCTATTTTATATTAAATAAAAGCAATATCGGAGAATTTTCATTAACCCCTTTTTTAAGTCCACTATGTGAGCTGAATATTTATCCGAATGTGTGGAAACTGCCCGATTCCGTTCATATCCGCGCGTCTTCAACAAATTCTCTCGCTTTTTACTTATTCATGAAAACCGAAATAGTTTCCCATTTGTTGTTCCTTGTCCCTCCCCAAATTTACAGTTCTGGCTGGAGGCCTGCCTTCATTATGAGGTAAAATAATAAGGAGGAATTTGTCTGAGCACCGCGTTATTAAATAAAGTGTTTGCTCTATAATCAAAGCATCTATTATGGTCGCGCCGAGATGCCGGAATTTTAAACCAATCCGAAACCCAATCAGAGCTCTGTTGCCGCTGTCGCCTGCCATTCCGAAGGGTGTTGTATCGGTTATTATTACTACCGTTTACAGAAACTGACTATAAATAGTTCCATTATAGAAGTTACAAGAAGCCGAGGGTCTCCGCGGCATACAATATCTTATTCTTCTGAATGGAGTGCATTCAGGTCGGTGCCACGCGATTATGCCAGATCCTTTTCACATGTTCCCTTTTTTGCTGTTTTATTCCTGCTGTAACGGCCTCTCGCTCGCACCCTTCGCCTATGCTGATAGCTTCAAATTCAATGGCGAGCAGAATTCCAGAAGACGAGAATGGAGCCCCTATTCTCCGGTTACTCGTCGGCCTCTCGGAAATAATTTCGCCCAACTTTCCAGCGGCACTGTAAAACATCTACCGACACGGTTGGTGTAACGGAAAATTAAGTATGACAGCGGGTATTGTTTAAAGACATCTTGATGTATACTAGAACTCTTTGTGCGGCTTCGCCTAATGCGGGCGGACTTGTAATTTTCTCGTCTTTGAGATACCTTTTGCATGCCACAGGTGCATGGCGACCATTGCATGCCCTCTGATAATATAACTGGCGATGTAACAAAGACACCGACGGTTTGGAAAATAGCTTGAGAGGCGGCGAATTATAAATTTAGTATTCATAATTGAGAAGGAAGAGCGGATACAGCTAATAATAACGACTGACACTAAACATTTTGACAGCGTCCCTAACATCGAACCACGATTTTCTACGTCCAAATTTATACAGCTGCATTATTAAACGCTGTTAAGGAATAATTTTGAATGACAACGGTGGAAGATATTTCTGCATAATATTTAGGGAATTTCGTAGCAAATTCGGGATATAATAGGATATAATTTAAGGATGGCTCCAGCGCTGAATAAAATTATCGAATATCCCTTGCAGCTGAAACTAAAGCAAAACATCAGTCTGGTGTAAGATATTGATTGAAAGATATCCAAAAGGTTCTAGAATGAAGCAAAACCACCCAGTAAGTATTCAATCTGTTTAACTATGAAGATATCAAATTGGAAAAGCTAAAAACCTCCGAAATATTAGCAACATAGGCTAAGTTATCCTAGATGTTTATCTATCTGGGGGTGTCTATCTATCCATATCTGCAGGCACTATTTTACGAAGATGCAGCTTGGTATGGTATCCTACAAAGTTTTGCTATATTCTTGCTGTCATTCTTGGTAATGTAAGTTGGCTCGAAACGAAAGGTTGAGATCTGTGGGCCGATAAGCTGTTGTCCCCCTGAAATGAAAGCCATGTTGTTAAAATTATATACTCCTCCTTAATTATCTTTCTTTGAAAACTATTGGCTTCGAGGTTTAAACTTTAAGCTGTTTAAGTGGGGTAATTTTTACAACCACAAATAACACCGTTAGAGGTACAATACGATAATGTTACTGACAGTTATGAAAATTGCTACAAAGAAAATGTTTTAGCTTAAGCTCTTTATCTCTCTAGAAAAATATATTCGCGATGCATATTATTGACATCAATTAAAGTATGACTATAACGATTGCTCATGCTTTTCGTGAATTCAATTTGTATGACTATTTCTTACTCTCGTCATTTAATTTTTAAGTCTTAAAATTATTCATAGATACGTTACATGCTATTTCAGTGCATTTAGTCTTACTTACAGCTTTAGTCTAATTTAAATTGAATAAGCGCCGAACGTGTAATAAAACTTGGTCAACATTCCGTGGGAACCAGATCCGTGTGCTGTAGGAAAATATCTGGCCCATTGGTCAAACACGCACCCCACTTGTCACCATCGTCGTAATGTAATTTTAAAACGAGATTCATATACAGTTGATGTTTTTTTCAAAATTACTTAGTATAGAATGGTGATCGTCATTGTGTAAATGTGTAAGAGTAAATGTAAGTTGCTAAACTGTAGAAGTAACTTACGACAAGTAATCAAGCCAAAAATGCACGCAACTAGCTCTAATGGGACACAGGCGGGGTTTTATTCTGAGAGCGTCGGTGTTTTCACCTGAAGTGAATTCGATAGGGACGTTGAAAGTACTTATTAATGATTTGTTGAGTGTCACTGGGTAGAATTTATCTCCCAACGATATGGGTGGCGGCCCTCAACTCAGTAGAAGACAGGCAAGACTTCGGAAAGAAGTCAAAGCCTGAACTATTTCAGCTACTTACCTTGTCTTCACCGACTTGGTGCTTAATTCGCTCATAAATGTACTGCATAATATTATATAGCGTACAGGTAAACACAATGGCACAATTGAAACGTTTTGTTGAGCATACAATAATTTAGTTGAAAGAATCAGCGGACGTACGAATCTAACACGTTATCAAACTGTTATTTTAGAGGAGAAAATGTCCTAATGGTGACATCACGGCATTGTATGCTGTGATTACCGGATTCTAATTAAGCTGGTGGCAATTCAACCGAGATATTAGAATGCGTTTAGCTTTCCCTTATGAGGGGGAGCTCAAAACTTGTGTCCGCTAGGAAAATACTTTGTAAACACAGTATCAGTTTTACTGCTAAATTCGAATAGGTTATAATTGTTCTAGTTACGAGTGGGGAGATGAATAACGTGCAGAAAGTAATGAACGTACAGAATGTATGCAATAAACCTAATTAGAAAACATAATTCAGTTATTATAGCACCTACATAAAGGCAAAACGAGGTTTCAGTTTGGGAGAGCTCCGACTCCGAAAGGTTGACATGGTGCAGTAAAAAAAGGGGCTAATACCTGGTCTGGGGCGAAGCTGGCCCACGATTAAGGTTGGCTGGTTGGCAGAAACGCCAGAACTGATCTGTGGCAGAACTGGCCCATGAAGAAAGTAACTCAGTGGAGTTGAAAAACCCCAAATGTAACCTAATAAAGTTTTTAGCGAATGCTAGAATCGATTTGGAACCATATCAATGGTTGGAGTCCGGCGGAACTTAGTTGACGGTAAATCGACTTGTTATGACTTCACGATTACAATTGGACTTTTCAACTCTTCTTTGAACGGCTTATACTTCCTCTTCCTTGGGGGTGTACAGTTTAGTATCCTCTTGGCTATGCGTGCATTTCCCATTTTTAGGATATGTTGGTACAGTCGCGGAAGCATAAACCGGGACAAGTTCTATAAGGCCATTTTTCACGATTTGTATATTCTAGTTTTGCCTTACTAATTGTTTATGAAATCCCATCTATCTTGTGCCAGTGAACCAAAATGAACTGGTTAATGCAATATAAGCAGCTTGGGATAACATCAACAATGAGTTGATTCAGATATTTTATCTTTTAGCAAATTTTAGTGTCCCGCTTTATATTTCTGCAGTGGTACCATCTATAGCTATAAATTATTGCTTACAACCACGTAATCAGGACTGATTACGACACGCGTCAGGTCTGTTTACGCTTTCTTTGCCATCCGCTTGTATCGCAAGTGCGAATGATGCCTTACACTTGACACCGCATCATCCTTACTCACGGGGCGAATGCATAGGCGTGCGCGGGGAATTCTACGCGGGCGAAAATAACATAAGAAACTTTCTGCACCACTTGTGAACTTGTTTCGTTGTATTTGCGCGTTTGCTCTAGTGTCTAAGGCTGTGGGTACTAGCTTTAAGAAACCTTTACCAGATCTTCCAATACATGAATGTTGTCTTGTCCATACATGCTTTCTATAGCCTTTCCAGACCCAGACATTCTTCTCCCGTCTTGAATCTTCTGCCTGTGCGTTTCTTTACTTATTAATCTTATCATGACCAAAACACCACAACCAATGTTGGTTTGTAGATGCTACTAATAGTGCTGTCGACCACGATAGCTTTTGGAGTATTTGCACTACAACTACCAACAAAGTTGCTCAACCTCTTAGTGCACGTCAGTTGAAGATTGAAAGATGAAAAACGTGAGCACTCTGTATAGGTACATTATTACAATAATATAAAATACAAATAACTGTGTTATTAGATCGCAACTATACATAGATGATTTGATTACAGCTGAATCTTTTTTAAATTGCTTTTTCAAAAGTAACACCCGATGCAGAGGCGGTACCTAATAAAATTTTACAAGCGAAGAAGCGTATAGGTAGTGTTGAAGCGATCACGATTTCCAGTATTAAATATGTTAATGTATTCTTTTAACGCAGCAATTTTCGTCGAAGAGCGTTAGGTGGATGGTGCTATCACGGCGAATATTTCAACACCTGGTATTCGAATGTATTTAACAGGTTTATTTGATGGGACATTAACTCGGATTTAATACAATGTGTTCCCGTATAATATAAATGGGATAATGATCGACTTGCAGCTGTGCTTTAATCCCTTATAAGTTGCTTTCACGTGTTGTTAACTAATACCTATTTAGTTGCCTGAAACTTGCCGGCGTTTTGCCTTTTCGAGTGTGTGCCAACAATGGAGCGCTGCTTGCGACACAAATTATCAATACAATTGTTGCAAAGTTTTACCTTTGTTTCAAGTTGTAACCTTATTTGTTCGCGTTGCGACGGGAGACCGAGCTCACGCCTTTTTTGAGGTTTTGCGGACGTCGTGAGTGGAACAAAGTATGTTTCTGAGACCTGTCTCCTGCTTCACCTTCTGCAGCAAGCTATCCATTATTGAGGCAAGATTTGCAATTATAAATGCATTTGTACCGTCTACTGCTCGTCAGAGAGTCATGCATTATTACGAGGCCATTGCAGGGGTCGAGATTAAGCCGCAATTGTAAGACATGATTTAGGCAAGCAGCTACCAAGGAACCACAAACGAGCATACATACGCCGAGTTTGTGAACGCGCATAATTCCTCTGGCTTAACAGCGTCCTCGCCCAATAAAATGCTTCCAAGGCCTACATTGTATAATAACTAACCCAAAACAAAGACCGTAATGTGTGTGCTCAAGGCAAATTATTGTTATTGTCAAAGTTAAACTCTCTGGCGAAAATTATAGCAGATTTGTTACATAACATTGTGCGGTAAGTACTTCCGTCAAGTATTGTCACACACAAAGACATGGCTCAACAATGGCCAAGAATGGTACATAGCCTATAGATTCCTTGTATTACGAGATCTAATTTGGTAGGTGCTTGGAGGGATATTAGTTGTGGGCTGAAGGCAGTTTAGGCCCTGCAAGGGATTATTCGCATATTCCACTTGTAAACTGCTGTAAATAACAACTCCGTAAATTTGTTTGGTACCGCTGAAGGGGAGAGGGCGCGGGCGATTAGACGCAGTTAGCACTTCGTAAACACTCCCGCCACTAAATTTTAATATTATGAAATCAGCATTTCAACATTCAGCGATGCTGCAAATAGAACAAAGGGCAACTAGTTTCCCAGCAAAAATCTTTCTCAAGAGGAAGGAACTCATTATATCCCGTAAGCTCGAAGCCAACATCCGTAGAGATCTTGGTTTGCACTTTCCAACAACGTGCATAATGAATAAGTGCTTTAATGAATGTATGTTTAGGAAACGAGTAGTGCTTCTGTACCTAATTATTTTTATTGTGATTTTGTAGCTTAACCGCGGTAATGGCTTTTGAGTAAATGGCAACTGTAAATTTCTCAAAATTGTATCTTACTAGGATACACCTATTTTTGATTGACAATGTCTATTAAAGGAAAACATTTTCCTTTATTATACAAAATAAAAGCAATGGTATCCTTTATCTAATAGACGTGTCTGTCTGGGACGCTGTTTTATCCGGGACGCTGTTTCAGCAGCCAAACCGTAAGAGATAGAGAAAAAAGTTATTAAAGTTATATGTTTGGAATGGTCATGTCAGGTCAGGAACCGAATTTCAGTCACGTGACACTTCCGGTTTTCGAGAAATCACAAAAAGACCGTTTTTCAAATAGAACGCGTATTAAATAAAAACTGTTTCGGCCGCCAAACGTAGCTGCGACCCTCTGCGCCTTAAATCCTCGATCGGTTAGGCAACCACTTTGACACCTTCCAGGTCTGGTTGGTTGCCTAACCGATCGAGGTTTGAAGGCGCGTTAAATGAGACATTTGTCTCACTGGACTGCTAGTAATATATTGTAACGATTCGGCTGACAGTTATTTGCCCCAATGCCTCGATTATACTAGAAATTCCAGAGACGGCTGCCGGCGCGTGAATCATAGGCTGCCGACGGGCGGCCTTGAACGCAGGTGTACGTTGGTGAATCATTTTCCAGTCGATGCTAGAGCAGCCCGGACGCGACACGTCACTGTTGCCGGAAATTCTGGAGGCTTCTGGAAGAAAATTACCGGCGTGATATAAGCGGGCGGAGTTCACCCACAGATCAGTTCTGAAATAATTCTGCGGCAGTTAGAACTCACGTCGAGGCTTGTTGGAAGCCCCCATATAAATAAAACCGCGTGTACATAATCTCTAGTGAAGTAATAATAAGTAAATAAATATATAATCGTTAGCGTTTAAGAGTGATATAAATAAATGTGCTAATCCGTACGTAATAGAAATAAATAATAATAGTTGTTAGAAATACGTGTACCGATAGTCGTTAGTGCTTGTAATCTGCTTGATAATTCTCGCATGTGCTTGTAAATAACAATAATTAATCCAATAGTGTAAATAAATATTTGAATCCATGTTTGTCGTATAATTTTAAATAGCCCGAACGTTAAGAACGTAACAGTGGTGTCAGGTGTGGGGTTTTGAACCGGGGGCTATATAAAAAAATTATCGAACAAACATTAAAATAAATAAATTGGTAACAAGTGCCGATAAAACGACGGTCAGATAAATAAATTGAAGTGAGTATTGTGCATGCCTTTGACGAGATCTCAAAGCAGCAAAATGGAAGCCCAATTAAGCCAACTTTTGCAACTGATGCAAGTTAGCCAGGACAAGGCGGAAAAAGCACAAGAGGATCTTAGGAAAGAGATCCAAGCTGGGCAGGAGAAGGCAGAAAAAGCGCAAGAGGAACTTAAGAAAGAGATCCAAGTTGGCCAGGAAGAATTGAAAGCCGGCCAAAAGAAGGCACAAGATAAGGCAGAGGAAGCCGCGAAAACACTTAAGGAATGGCTGAAGGCCGAGCAAGAGAAAGCAGTCCAAAAACTTGAGGAAAAATTGAAAGCCACTCGAGAAAACCTCAAGGATGAGCTTAGGGAAGAGTTGCGATCCGGTCGAAAGAAGGCAGAAAAAGCACGAGAAGAGCTGAAGGTCGGGCAGGAAGAGCTGGAAGCCGCAGAAGAGGAAGTAGTCCAAAATCTTGATGGGAAAATAAATGGAAGAGTTCGGTCTCTGTTGTTGGACCTGAGACGCGGCGAGTTGCACGTGGGTGGGGAGGAGCTTTCCCGACACTCAGGAGGAGAGATCGCGGCACAAGTGGTATGGGCGGAAGATGTTATTCTGCAAGGACGAACCGAGAGGGTCGTGGATGCATACCTGGATGGCGATCTCCGGAGCAACGTGGTGCGCGTGGTTGAGCCCGATTATGCTGACATTGCGGACGAGTGCATCCTGGGAATGGATGTTGTGGATAAGTGTGAGTGCGCTTTGGACCTGAGACGCGGCGAGTTGCACGTGGGTGGGGAGAAGCTTTCCCGACACCCAAGAGGAGAGATCGCGGCACAAGTGGTATGGGCGGAAGATGTTACTCTGCAAGGACGAACCGAGAGGGTCGTGGATGCATACCTGGATGGCGATCTCCGGAGCAACGTGGTGCGCGTGGTTGAGCCCGATTATGCTGACAGTGCGGACGAGTGCATCCTGGGAATGGATGTTGTGGATAAGTGTGAGTGCGCTTTGGACCTGAGACGCGGCGAGTTGCACGTGGGTGGGGAGGAGCTTTCCCGACACCCAAGAGGAGAGATCGCGGCACAAGTGGTATGGGCGGAAGATGTTATTCTGCAGAGACGAACCGAGAGGGTCGTGGATGCATACCTGGATGGCGATCTCCGGAGCAACGTGGTGCGCGTGGTTGAGCCCGATTATGCTGACATTGCGGACGAGTGCATCCTGGGAATGGATGTTGTGGATAAGTGTGAGTGCGCTTTGGACCTGAGACGCGGCGAGTTGCACGTGGGTGGGGAGAAGCTTTCCCGACACCCAAGAGGAGAGATCGCGGCACAAGTGGTATGGGCGGAAGATGTTACTCTGCAAGGACGAACCGAGAGGGTCGTGGATGCATACCTGGATGGCGATCTCCGGGGCAACGTGGTGCGCGTGGTCGAGCCTGATGGTGGCAAGAAGCTCACTCATGGTATCCTGGTAGGGAAGACGTTGATGAAGACTGGGCTTGGGGTCCCAGTAAGGATGATGAACGTCAGCAGGGAACTGGCAACCGTCAGGAGGAACCCAATACTGGGAAGGGGCATGAGCCAACGAAAACGGAAGAAGATAGAAGATTTGGTGGCCCGGTACCAGGACATCGTCGAGTGCGGAGATCATCCCAGCGGCCGTACTGACGTAGGAAAACATAAATCAGTTGAGTTTGGCAAAAGAATCTTGCTGAGGACCGACCATCCTGCTCTGAGATGGCTGCTGCAGTGCGAGAACCCTGAAGGACAGGTGGCTGAGTGGATCGAGCGCCTAGAAGAGTTCGACTTGGGAATAAATTATCGACCTGGCACAGTCCACCGCAACGCCGATGCGTTATCCAAGAGGCCTTGCCCTGCGGACTGCGGCCACTGTTCGAGACTGGAGGGTTGTGTGGTACCCATTAATCGTACCACTGTGGTCGACGACTCGTGGGAGCCAGACGAGTTGCAGAGTAGCCAGGAGAACAACCCCGACTTAGGCGCGGTTATAGCCTGGAAGCAAGATGGCCGTCGACCTACCTGGCAGGAGGTCCCCGCCACCAACGCAACAGTGGAGGCTTATTGGGCGCAATGGGACTTCTTGCAGCTGGACGGCAACGTCCTGACCAGAATCTTGGAAGATGAGGACAGTAGGGCAACGAGATCACGATCGATGGTTCCAAGGAGTAGAGTGGCCGAGGTGCTGCGCCACCTGCATGATGGCTCCTCTGGGGGATACTTCAGATTGAAGAAGACGTTGCAAGAGGTCCAAGAAAAGTTCTACGGGGCAAGCTGCAAAGATGACGTCCGAGAGTGGTGCCGGAGGTGCGAAGCATGCGCTACGGGAAACGGACCTGTTGGAAGACGTAGAGCTCCGAGGTGGCAGTACAACGTCGGTGGTCCGTTCGA
Source organism: Agriotes lineatus (assembly GCA_940337035.1). Lineage (NCBI taxonomy): Eukaryota > Metazoa > Arthropoda > Insecta > Coleoptera > Elateridae > Agriotes > Agriotes lineatus. Next base: position 148,022,138 of record OW679197.1, on the reverse strand, counting down.
GGGTATAGCCATTGACATCGCCGGACCATGCCCCGAAACCGAAGCGGGAAATAAATACATCTTGGTGTGCATGGGCCACTTCACCAAATGGCCCGAAGCGTACGCCGTTCCGAAGAAAGAGACCGGTACTGTCGCTGATGTTCTGGTGAAGGAGTGCTTCAGCCGTTTTAGAGTCCCCCTGGAGTTACATTCCGACCAGGGCCGGAATTTCGAGTTTGGACCGTTCCGGAACGTCTGTAAGCTACTGGGGATACGCAAGACCCGGACCGCTGCCCTCCGTACTCAATCGGACGGCATGGTGGAAAGGAGGGACGGAACCATGGAGAAGCATCTGGCCAAGGGCGTTTCCGAGCATCCGCGGAACTGGGGCCAGTACATGCACCTGTTCCTGATGGCCTACCGATCGGCAGTACAAGAGACAACCGGCGTCCAGATCGAGGTGTGCTGTTGCGAAGCCTGGAGACCACGGTGGGCTGCTGCTTCTTCAGCCAGTCAATGTGCCAGAAGGGCACCGCCTGCAAGTACCGCCATCGGACCCCCACAAGAGCGAGAAGACAGGCACTCGACGCAACTCGTTCTGGGACAGAACGATCTAAGGCGGGGGCAGTGTAACGATTCGGCTGACAGTTATTTGCCCCAATGCCTCGATTATACTAGAAATTCCAGAGACGGCTGCCGGCGCGTGAATCATAGGCTGCCGACGGGCGGCCTTGAACGCAGGTGTACGTTGGTGAATCATTTTCCAGTCGATGCTAGAGCAGCCCGGACGCGACACGTCACTGTTGCCGGAAATTCTGGAGGCTTCTGGAAGAAAATTACCGGCGTGATATAAGCGGGCGGAGTTCACCCACAGATCAGTTCTGAAATAATTCTGCGGCAGTTAGAACTCACGTCGAGGCTTGTTGGAAGCCCCCATATAAATAAAACCGCGTGTACATAATCTCTAGTGAAGTAATAATAAGTAAATAAATATATAATCGTTAGCGTTTAAGAGTGATATAAATAAATGTGCTAATCCGTACGTAATAGAAATAAATAATAATAGTTGTTAGAAATACGTGTACCGATAGTCGTTAGTGCTTGTAATCTGCTTGATAATTCTCGCATGTGCTTGTAAATAACAATAATTAATCCAATAGTGTAAATAAATATTTGAATCCATGTTTGTCGTATAATTTTAAATAGCCCGAACGTTAAGAACGTAACAATATAATAACATAATTGTAATCGACGGTTTATTTTCAGTACATATTCGAATACCACTTCAAATAACACACAGTAAAATATAAACAGAACTACATATACCATATTCAAAATAACTTCACTATAACCTTGTTAAGGTTTGTAACCTTCTCAATATTTAATAACATATTCAACTTCAATTTCAAGTAGGAGGCAGAGAGGACCGCTATACAGTTATTCAATGATTTCTTGCAACATTGTACAATAGTTAAAGCTAAATTCTGAAACTAGAAGTGTTGCGATAGTAATTGGGAAGTTGTTGGTATTCAACAATTAAGCACAGCTCAAAATTAATGTTTAGGTTAATATAAAGTAGACTACACACTAAATTATAGATAGCATATCTAGGTTTTCAAAATTTGTAAAATATAGAAATATAGAAAAATTCGAAATTTGTAGTTTTGCGTCAATCTGTGTCAAATAACAAACAAAACTTAACCTATTAACCTCTCGAATTTGACATAGACTGACAATATACTTCAGTACTGCCAAATGCATAACATTTGATCTTTCGCTACTTTCCAAATTGTCACTATGACGTTTCATGGCTGTCAATACAAAGCGTATGTTTTTTTAGATATTGATTGAGTTGTTGGATAAAACGTTGTATTGCATTCGTGTTTTAGTTGCGTTCTCGCGTTTAAACATTCTTGCGTGGATAAAACACCATCTAAAACGCTACAATAAATAACTATTATTTACTAGCATCATGATGTACATTTTCGTCATAGATACAAAATATGAAAAGCTACTCATAACTCCCAAGGAACTTGTCAAATTATTTCTCCCTTAAACTCATGGTAACCATGCAACTATAGGCAACGTCTTAGCAACCACACATTAAGGCAATCCTTGATGTTGCTTACATATTCTAATTTTAAATGTCATTAAGACATTTTGAAATTTTATACTATTTTCACTAATATGCTAGTAAATAAAGTATTGTATGCACAACGGGAGATATTCATGTTTTTTACCTTCGGTTGAAGGCCAGAGGCCCTCGGTCTGTAACACATGTCAACCTCAGGGACCTTGGCAGATTTGATTCTTGGAAGTTTGAGTCTTGGTAGGTTGGGTCTTGGTAGGTTGGGTCTTAACGGTCTGAGCCTTGGCAGATGTGAGTCGTGGCAGTTTGAGCCTTGGTAGGTTGAGTCTTCGCTGTTTGATCCTGGGCAGATTAGAGTCTTGTGAGTTTGAGTCTTGGTAGTTTGAGTCTGGGCAGATTTGTTTTTTGGCAGATTTGAGTCTTGCAAAATAAAAACTCTCGGACTTTGGCCTTATATCAATAATGACGTTTTTAATATAGTTATAGCCGTTACAGAACACAATGAAGTGTTACACGAAAACAACAATCTCCAGAAAGTTTACATGCAAGGTACACAATGAACTAAATTATTTTACCAAGTCTGTTATCATTTTAGCATAAGTACTGTTGTAGGAGTAAATTTGAAGATTCTCAAAGGTCCATACTAAACCCCTTTATTATTTTATACCGACATATATACAAAATAAACTACTTCTAATCCAACCACACGTTGACTAAAGCATAAACTTTACTATTATAAATAACTGCGTAAATGTCGTTTTACTTTTAATAGTGTCTCAGTTTACTTTTGGAAGTGACGTTTATTAATCATTGTTAAAAACAATTGATTACGATAGAGCTGTTACGCATCCTGTGTGCTCGATTAACAGCTGATGATCCATCTTTTTGCTATTCATGCTGGTCTGTCGTCGTGTATCCTATTTACGTGGTTGTACCAGTATTTTATGTCCTCCATTTAAACATGAAATTGAATCTCCCTGCTTCTTACTCTGTCTCTCAGTGTATTCCCTGCGATTGTTTTTTGGATTTTCATTCATTAGTCTCTCGGTGTTTTGCCTGATATCATTCTTAAGGTTCGCCACCAAGACACAGTCATCGACGTACATTAATTCTCGTGCTTTCGATTTGGTCTTGCTACGAGTCAGACTGAAGATCCAATCATCTTGTCTGTATGTGATCTCAATGCCTCTTTCTGTTGATTTTCTGTCCAAAATGACGGAGAAAGTGGTCATAAAGATGTTAAATAACTTTTTCTGAACACAGCCCTGTCGAACTTCTGTGCGAGTTAGAAAAGGATCTGTGATTTTATTATTAGAGACTTTATCCCAGTTTTTTTAGGGGTGACATATTGATATAAATTTTGGAGGAAGCTGACGAAGAGAAGAGATCGTATCTATCGTGGATCGATGTGGTCTGAATCTACTTTGCATTGGTGATGGGAGTTTATCTATATAGCGAAGCAGTCTGCTAGTCATTGCTCTGGTAAGTACTTTACACGTGAGTGTTAGAAGAGATATGCCTTCCTACTGACCGCAATCCGAGGCAACTTGCTTTTCTCGAAAATATTTATTATAAGAGCATTAAAAAAGTTTCTGAACTCTGTCTTCTCTCCAAATGTAGTCGAACAGTGCCTTGAGATGTGATGGTATTTCGTCAGTATGTGCTTTCAAGATTTCTTTTGGAATTCCGTCATCTCCTGCAGATTTTTTTATATTCTTTAAGGGGATTTAATATTCTTCAGTTGGTAAGTGGTTTATCCAAGTAAAGTTTTTTTATTGTGATATTGAGTGGATTACGGTGTAGCCTACAGTTACATGTTGATATAGCATTGCACAATGGTGCTCTCCTCATCTGTTACGAATTTGGTCTTCTTGGAGTAGGTTTCCAGTGACATCTTTAACTGGATTGAAATGGTTTCGTGCGCATCTGTGGATTTTGTTAATAGCTTCGCAGAATAAACTGCTTATATTAGTCAGCCTATGACTGATTTTTTTTTTTAATTTTTGTTATTTCGTAGTTCTCAGTACTCGAAGAATTGATTACTTGATAGAGATCTAATTTATTAATGCTTGTCTATAATAATAATAATAATAATAATAATAATGATAATAATTAGGAATTACAATGTTGGGCAAAGATATTCTCCTAATTCATCAATCACTGTCGCCCTTGTGCCTTCTCTATCCATTTCTTTAACTAGGTAATATATAACCACTAATAGCGGTATATAATATATTTAACCTCTGTGTAAAAGATAATAAACTATCCATCATGTAAAAAATATGACTCAAATAGAACTTCCGCTTTACCAGATGTTTGGGTTTATCCCTATTATAATTTATTATTTGAAATATATAATATCTTCTTCCTTTGATACTAAGTTAGAAAACCACGTTGCTGCTGTTGCTACTTCAGAAAACAGCAGAGCTACTATTGAACAAGATGCGGAGAATTCATCATTCTCCATAAATATTATTCTATCAAAGTGGAGGCGAGCCAAGAATAATGCCCACATATCCCTTAATTTACTATTTCGCATAATGAATGATACCCTAGCAAAGATGAACTTGCAAAGTAATAGTGAGGGACGATTTTTAATTAAATACACGTCAAAACAGCGACAAGTAATTGCGACAAACACATTTGTTATTCAGTAATTACGCGGGTCTAATTTTACTATGCCTTTGATGTCTCCATAGGTTGCGGATAAACATAATACGGTCTTCAGCATTCCAGTGATTAATGCGAACTTCTGGGCCTTTTGTTATCTTAGGTTTCGCCGGTATTTACTGTTCGATGCTTATTTAAAGCATTGTAAAAGGGCTCTTAATGGTAGACGGCGTTCGCCACGATAAAATCTCGTTGCGATGCCGCTCCGGCTGGATCCCATTCTTCCAGCACAAAACCGGAGCAACTTCAAGTCGGTTTCGCGTTGCGTCGCACGTATGCTAACATGACTGATTAATTAGCTAGTTGTTTCTGTCGCGATTCCGCCGCTAATAAGCGGGGCGAATTAAGGAAAACGAAACTCGGTTCTCTTGATGTGTTCGCGGAAAGCCAGACGTGATTGATATGCGCGGTCAGGTTTATTCCGTATGAAATCCATTTTAACTAAGTAGCGTCGGTATAAAGTGCGCCGACCCAAACTCAATGTATGTGTGCATTTGCTCAACCCCCATGTGGGGCTTGTAATGCTCAGATTCCATTACAAAGCTCTCTCCCTGCTCGCACACGCACAGCTGGAGACGGGCCCCTTCGCGAGATTCACTTGCAAGGCTTATTACCATCTCCAAAATAAGTCCAAACAAACTGTGTTGACGCAGTTGGTCTTGGTTATGCGTTGGCTGGAGGGATAAGATTATGTTCCGCTGTTTAAAAAGGGATCAGGGTTGTTTCTTCAGCAAACCTACCTGCCACATACAGCTGGAGTGTTATTGTTATACTCCTGCTTTGTTTGCTCTCGCAATGCACGCCGTACCTAAGCATGGATAGGCCTCCTAATTTAGGGCATTAGATTTATATCAGGGCCACCTTCTTTCTAGAAAAAATTAACGCTGGATTACACCCACATTGTAACAGCTTGCGCAACTGGGACCTTTTGTTATGTAATATTTAACGTGGCGACATTTTAGATGATATATGAGTTTCATAAACTTGATGAAGTCCTAGTTTACATACCTTTCATATATAGATTTGAAACGGTTTTTGTGTTTTGTCCAAATTTGATCCCTGGAGTATAACCTCAATTTCATCAAGTTGAAAAGTAAATACATCAAGTCATAATAATCTCTTCTTTTCGATTTTTATACGAATGTTGTTATTGTTGAGATAACATACTCTTGAAATGGCTTAGTGTATCCACAATAAATAAGTGTGATTATTATTATTATTATTATTATATGAATACAATGTCGAGAGTAATTGCTTAAAGCTATGGCTATAGTGTATGCGCTTTATTAACATTGACACCAGCGAAATAAGTTGTCAAAGTGTTTTAGAACTACTACTAACCTGATTAACCTCTACCCACATTGTACGAGAAATATATCTGTTATAGAAGCATTGGTTTTGATGCCCCACATACATCTAATTTCAGACACTAGAGCTTTCATCGACACCTTCGGGTATAAGAGGATCAGGATGATGATGATAATGCTGAGTTTTCATCACTATTTTTGAATTCCTATGAAGAAACCAATTCATTTGAACAATCAACTTGCTCTGAGCAGCTTTTGCGTCTGCTGAAGAACAATGCCCGTTCGCATTACAAACAATTTCATTACATTTATCATGCTTAATTCTTCTCGCGAACAATTTTTTGTTCGATTGGGCATTCGCTGTAACCGTAACTTCAACAAACAAAAGCAATTGAATTATTCAAGTGTGGTGCACGGTGCTCATGTGTAGCTACTACGGTAACAATGGCTAAAAAGTACAAAATTATTGTCCTGTAGATGGTGCCGTAGTGTCTACCTATAATCTTTCAGGCTGTGAGTGGCTTGTACCTAAGACAGGGTCTTTCTTCAATGTCAGATTTAAAAGCCTAGACAACCATTATTTTAGTTGTGAGTTTTTTGACTTCCAACACCAGGAGAAGAATGGCGGAATTCTTGGTATTGGTCGTCTTGGTAGTTTTTCTAGTAATGTTGAACATTTCTAAAATTTTCGCGGAGCTTGTAAAACTTGAATTAAAAAAAACTGTTTTCGACTTTAACCTGCGACTGTAAGCTAAATATAATCTTAATCAGTGCAGCTAAGCTGGTGCAACATTATTATTAACTTCAAATTTTGCTGTTATGACGAAGGCTGTTACACTTTAAAATGCATTTACGACTGGCAACAAAGCTAAAGATGAACACAGCTAGCTTCAATGCTACACAAGCGAGATTTTACTTTGAAAAGACAAGTGTTTCTGCTTAAAAGTTCATACGGTAGGTATTAATGATTTGTCGTGCGCCACTGAGTCGATTATTCTCGCCTAAAGATGTGGGTGGCGTACCTCAACTGGGAAAGACATCGAAAAAAAATCGAGGCCTGGATTACTGCATTAACTTACTTTGCTTCCACTTGTATGGTGTTTAATTTGCTCATACAGAGTACAAGTAAACACAATGGCACAATTGAAACACTATATTGAACATACAATAATACAGGTGAAATAATCACACCCGAAGCTATCCCACTATTAAACTATTTTACAGGGGGGAAAATGCCCAATTCAACCGACGTGTTAGAATGCCGATCCTTCCCTTATGGGAGAGATCTCAAAAATCGTGTCCGTTAGTCAAACACAATGCTAAATCAAAACAGGTAGAATTATTCTAGCAATGAGAGGGACGCGACTAACGTCTAGAAAATAATCGAAATGTAGAATTTATACAGTAATAACGTAATTGGAACGTTATTATAACTCCCAACAAGATTGAAATTCAAATTTGGCGAGGTTTGTGAGAGCTCCAACTTCAAAACATTTAGCTGATGAAGTAGAAAAAGGGCTAACACCCGACCTGGGATAAATCTGGTCTGCGAAGAAAGTTGCCTGAGCGGCAGAAACGGTGGAACTGACCTGGGAAGAGCTGGCATACGAAGGCATACAGCGGAGTTGAAGAAACCCCAAAGGCAACGTATTCAAGTTTTTACCAATTGCGGGTCTGAACAGAATCAATTGTTGACGCCCGGTGGGTTTTAAGGACCAGGGGCGCAGGAACAGGGGGCAAGGGGGGCTGTTACTCGCTCATAGAATATATCGGGGGGCATATTACACTATTTGCCCCCACTCCAATGTATTCTGATATTTTTAAAATTTGTACATAGAGTTTTTACATTAATTTATACGAGATGCTAAAATTCGTTGTTCTATTGTAGGTGGTGCAGAAATAAAGCAGGAAGAATTTGTTAAACAAGTCTTTATTTTTAGGTCGACAGCGGAGAATTCAATTTAGTCCATTTTTCTTCCATATGCCGAAATTCTAGGAAAACCATTGACAACAAGCATTGTCATTAAACTGGATTGTGTTGGTACAACTTCTGGTTATTATGTTTACGGTGAGATTAGCTTTCACGTCAACAGGTTGACATTTCATTATTTTAAATTGTAGCTTTGGCTGTTATAAACATAAAATGTAATATTATTATTTGGTGTTAACTAATTAGGTAGATATTGTACTAAGAACAATTTCAGTTTATAATAGTCAGAACTACAATTTAAAATAACTACGGTGTTAACCAGTTAACACGAAACCTAACCTTATAGCAAAAATAATAACCAGAAGTTTCTAGCAATCTAGTGACACTGCTTGTTGTCATTGGTTTTCCTAGATTGCATTTCCATATGAAAAAAAATGAAATGTTGTCACCATATGACTTTCTGTTACTGCTTGTAAATTTTTTTTGAAAACTATACTAACAAGAAACTTTTTTGACAAAAGTTATAGAGAATTACTTAATATATAACAGTTTTAAACATTTTTAGTCCCATTCGTTTTATAGAAAGGTTTTGTAAAGCTTAAACTTTGCGATTTTTCCAAAAACTGCATTTATTCGCAACTTTTTGAATAAAAGTTGTATTTAATTACACAATATATCATATTGTTCTTTGGTATTTCATTTTTATTAAACAATTATAAAATTTGCTGCGAAAACAAAAAACATAGGAATAAAGGACCACTTCCGGTTACTCGAATTTAACCAAAAATTACTGGGATCTCCAAATTTATATTAAAAACAAGATATAAATTTTGATGCCGATCAATTAAACTATCTGGGCTCTAGAGAGATCACAGACAGACTGACAGGCTCACAAAATGACAGGCTCACCAACTGACAGACATATATCACTTCGAAAACCACTTTTTCTGAGCGAGAAGACACATAAACTGATATTTCCGCAAAAATGCCGAGTTCGAAAAATTCATGATTACTATATTTCAATAATTAAAAGAAAGTAAAACTGAAGTATACCTTTCAGGTTTTGCATTTTTATGACCATTCAATACGTGGCTAAAAAGCATTTTAGCTTAAGTGTAACTATTGTAGTTATTTATGTATCAAGTACATAATGTAGGACTTTATTGGAAGAGTCTGTTTTATGGCAGATCAAGTACATAATGTAGGACTTTATTGGAAGAGTCTGTTTTATGGCAGATGGAGCTTAGTGTAGCTATAAAAAGGACGAGTCAAATAAGGAATAAGGTCTGATTATGTACGAGCTGCATGCAAACTTTTATTTTCGACTGCGCTACAGAAGAAATAACATTTTTGTAAAATCGTATTAAAATAAGGTCATTTATGCATTAATTTGCCGGCGTAAATAGTGCCTTTTGCGCCCTAAGGCCTAAAAATAATTTGCGGGCGTAAATAATACCTTTTGCGCCCTAAGGCCTAAAAAACCAGCATCACATTGGCAACCAACAACAATTTGATTTTTGAGAACGAATCGTGCCATTTATTTTTCAAAACTTTATGGTGGATTTTACAAAAAATCTTGTTTGCATTTCGGGCGTGAACGGCGATTTTGGCCCTTTGGCGTTTTATAATCCTTCGGCCCTTCGGGCCTCTGGCTTATAATTCCGCCGCGGGCCAAAATCGCCTCCTTCACGCCCTTAATACAAAAATAGCTATTATATTAGGCACATTAGAACATTCATGTTGCTATTGAAACATTTGATAGTTTCCAAGTGTGCTTCTTTTAGGTTAATTGCGTTGTCAATTACATTTATTTTGGTAATTAACTATGGGATATTATCAGGCGGCCGTTTTACTTTACTCTATGGACTAAAGTGACACTTTTTGGACGTTAAAGAATACTATAATAAAATGGTTTTGGAACAGTCCAACATAAAGCTTTGTTATGTTAAAAAAATATATTTTTTTCCCACCCATAATTATAGTAGTTCCTGCGCTGCTGTTAACGACATCACCTCGAACAGGTTTTAGCAGTTTAGAAGTAGTAAATATCCGACAGTAAACTGATGAGCCTCCATGACAGTTTTTGAGCCCTAGGTGGTATTTGGAACTTTGGGCCAAAGAACTGCAGCGGCAAGGTCGTAACTTTACGCAAACATCCCCGCTCATGGGGCAAGATCATGAGCGTGCGCGCCCGAAATTGTACACGGGCGAAGATAACATAATGCCTAGCTCTAAATGAGGTATAATTAATTAATTAAAAAGGGGTTATAAACACATTTGAAAATCAAACGTTTTTAATCATCCGAATGGAAAAATCTCGTGTTCCGAAAAAGCTAGAATAAAATGAAATTTAAGAAATACGATTTTTCAAAACTTGTGTTTTCTTCACCCTTTAAAACTAATAAAGACGAACAGTTGCCATGGTCTAAATTTTTATTTTTAAGTTGAGTTGTGTTGAACTTTTGGCAAAGAATTATACATCAGAAAATCATTAATATAGACGCTAAAGATGCAGTACTCCACTGATGACTAAAATACTTTAAGGTGCTATAGAACTCATTTTAGGTTGAGCAACAGTATAATAGGAATTTTCATACATGTTTTCGAGTTCTTAAATCGAAAGAATTTCCTCTATTTTACGTATTATAAAAAATCATGGCACAATTTATTTGTTCACAATCTTTAGCCTCCCTTGCCTTCCGATTCCGTATGGATGGGAGGTGCAAGGGATGTAATAGTCGCATGCGACCTACATTACGCTCACCCCCATTCAAACGCACAATACATGCAACAAACCCCTAACTTAAATAATGAGTTCAAATCCATTGTCACTCTGAAAAAATTGTCGGTCACGGCCAGATTTGAACCCATGGTGTCCTGATTGCTAGGCTGGATGCTTACCCATTCATTCGTTCTGGCGAACTATTAAAAATTAATAAAAATAATCACAGATAGAACGATCGCGACCATTTATTGCTACGAAGTGATGCCCAAAAACACTACAGATTTAACGCACGGGGACTGTTAGCTGATGCATTAGAAAATTGTCAAAAACGAGTATTCCCCATTTACTTTTGTCTAAACTTAAGTCTCGTTAAACATGCGCTTTTATTTATTTATATATTTATTTTAATCATTAGCATTTGCTAAGAAATAGATAAAAATTAAAGCGCATTGCTATTTTATGGCATAATGAGGCTTGACATTAATGTTTCCAATATTATCTTTATTTTTATTACTCGCACTCTGAGAACGTAACTGTAACTCTAACAAAAATTATACTTCATCAGTCGCTAAAAGACTTAGGTCATCCAAAGCAAGCACGTTCTATGCATTCTTTGCAGAAGCATAATCCATACAACATTGATAATTGATAGCAATTTAAATTTCTTATGATTGCTTGCATATTATTACGGCAACTGGCTCGTAAAAGTCTTAAACCTAATTGATACTTTAATTAACTTTTATTTGACATATTCCACAGCGCTTAATCATTTATTACGAGGCCACAAAATTCCGTGAAACATTAACATAGCGGTCTTAATTCCAGACATCCTCAATTTCCTCTGCATGCGCATAATTACCATTGCAACCCTAATTTATTTAAGCTTCATAGAAATGGTGAAGCTTCAATTGGTGCAATAAAAAGGCATCTGCTGCAGGCTTGACCTAACCCATCTCCTTTAAGCGGGAGGGAAAGTCACTGGAAGTCGCAAATCTTCGAAAAGTAATTAAAATTATAAACAGGGTTTAAAGCAACTGCTCCAAACTAAACTTCGATAAGCGCTAGCGAGTTTGTCTACCTGCAATTAATCACTAACCGCGGTTTTAGTGATTAATTTGCAGATTTGGTTGTATTTGCAGCTCGGAGCACGTTTTAATTTTTATCTAAAGGAAATTAAATTTGAAATAGCGTGTTTGCATTGGAAAAATATGAATAAGCACGTTAATTGCTTTCTCCATTATCCGGAATTTAATGTATACAATAAAAACTGGCGATTATCATAATCAAGTGCAGCGTAATGTCAAATGATAAAGTTTAGTGCTGGTTATAATTCAATTGCTTTCTATTCTTGAAAAACGGACAACCTCGCCACGCCTTTTGTTCATTCACAGTTGAAATAATTGCCCATTAGTGCAATTATCGTGTCCATGTTAAGCGACACAATAGGTAATTCGTGACGAAAATCTAATAAAACGTTTGTTGTCCTATTAAAGCGCACCGCGGTTAAAATCCCACGAAAATGTATGCCTGCTGTCTTTTCATATAAAGCCATAAAATTGCATGTAGTTTCGTGTACCGTTAACAGTATCGTAAATTGTATGAAAATACACGAACCTGTATCCTTTACGATATCGTAAAGCTTTAGTAGAGCGCTCTAGTGTTTGTAAAATTCTAATACGTAGTTATAATAATAAAATGTGGCGGAAGTGTTCTCTCTGAGTATCTTCGTTCATTTCGATAAATAACAGTAGTATACATACAAAAATTAGAAAACCTGTAAGGGAACCACTAAAACTATACCAGGATTGATTTAGAATCAACTGGAAAATATTAAATTATAATTAATAACCTTGCTACATCATAACCTACTTTATAGGGATGTTAAGCATGCCACTAGTACATTTTCACTTAAATTCCCTGAAAACAGAAAGCAAATGCCGTTGGCTTTGGCTGGAACTGTTCAGAACTGCTATTCAAGGTCTTTACCGTGTAACATTTCTACCCCGAACACATTATCCTTGCAATTGCGCTGGGAATAGTTGTTCATAATCAGCATAAAGCACGCCATATTTATTACAGACTTGAACAATATTTTGTGCTCCCAATTTTTTTTTTATAATTATACATGTATTTTTTTTTCAATCTGTTTGTAATTGAGGAATTAATTAACTGTGATTTAATCGGACCTGTTTATTGTTTTTTAACCTTTGACCTGGGGTACCAAACAATATATGCATATGCCAATTATAAAGTACTGACCTCACTTCTTCGTAAGTAAATCACGTTGTTTTTTGCTGTAATTATCTACAACTGGAAACTCTACTGTAGTTGCCTTGATAAAGGAATAAAGCTTTCCGAAATAGTGGCTTGGAAAAAAAAGTTTTCTTTTGAACCAGTCGTTCGTTACTGTCTCGCAGTGTTATAATGTTATAAAAATTGTTTTCCAGGACAATAAAGAATAGATGAGAATAGAATTAATATGATCATCTATTTGATGTTACTGTTACAATCTAGTTAGTTGTCTTTACATATCATTAATTTTGTTCGACTTCGCGTGAAAGTTACACACCTCCAATTGCAATTATTTGTTGACGACGAGGGGCAAACATGATTTGTCTTGATCAATGCAGCTCTCGTTGAAAGCGTTACTACTGTATTCACGAGCCGATATGCAATCTTCATCCGGCAGTATAGCTAACACTCATTAATGCGCAAGTTGGATTGCTCTCGAATCCTCTAATCAGCGTAAATGTGTGCACCTAACTTCGATACTGTGTGATTCCGTAGTAGTGAATTAGTATCGATTGTGTACTCTGTAAGGCAAACAGAGTTCCAATGTTGATTCGGTCACATAGTTGATTTGCCATATACTTATCATTGCAGCTGTAAACACGACATGTCAATTGTCCGCCCGGCTTTCACATTCGCTAATGCACGGCGATATCCCGCCACCCTTCCGGATAATCATTAGCGGTTCGCTAATGCGCTTAGGGACACCGACTAGAAATGCCTTTCATCCGAAAAATCGGAAGATTTGTTAGAGGATTTGCTCGGGTCGGTGCCGCTGTTAATATCAGCTGGGCATCAACATGAAAATGGATATCATTTGAGTAGAAATGGCGAGCATAATGCCGTAGTCGAACAGCCGGAAAGCCAAGCAGAATTATTGTTAAGCCCCCGCGCAGAGATAATACCTTCAAAGATAACAATGACCGGAAATTCGTTTATTTCCGGATTAAAAATATATCCCGCTTCTTTTTTCCCTTTACTTTATACACCAATTATACAGCCAACAGCCCAATAGGCCCGCCGACCTACTGGTAATCTGCTCGGGGCGCTCAGTCCTTAACTTCTTTGATTGGTATCGGTTTCGCTCGAAAGGACACCATATTCTTCAGCTGCCCTATTACCTGCACCAGGTAAAATCCTTAATAAGAAACACTTATGTCCAATGAACCGAATGAGAAGAATGGGACGCATTATGTCGCAAGGAACAGAAAGTCACGGCAAAATTGGCCGTACGTTCCAGTTAGCTTTTTCGTTATTTTTATGGAAGAATTTCACGAGTGTGCACAATACTGATGTGTAGTAGAATTTATTGTTAAATGATAGAACCATGTTATAATTTAATGGATCGATTGTTTCATATTGAGTATAACATATTTGCATTTTCTGCAACGGATATCAGCGAACGCTAATTATTGGTGCATACAGAGAGTGGAAATTTAACAACCGACTGTGTAATCAGTTAGAAAATTAACACAACGTGACAATTCAAAACTACACCAGGGACGCCAACGCTCAGAAATTATATCAAAAAGATACAAGCAAACGAATCTGACTAGGAAAAGCGCACGGAATCGACTAAGCGAAGTAATAAAATGCCCTCAATGAAAAATCATCGACGGGGCTTCACCCAACGTAACGCTTTTATAAATAATGGCACTATTTATCGCATAAAACACAAGTCCATTAAACTCCCGAAGAGCGCGCTCATGTATATGTCATCAAATTCACCCGTTTACCATTCTCAACAAACAAAAGACATAGTATAAAATCAAAAAACGAAAACAAATTTGACCAAATGCGGCGGGCGGCCGACCGCTATTTTACTTGAAGACTACTATCAAATCCTGAAGTAATCAGCAAAAATTCACCTAACCAATAAGACCAAACCTGTCCTAGATTATCAGCAATTTTTCGAGGTTAAATCCGCTAACACATCGCCACCAAACGCAGCCCTGGACGTAGTCTTGTAGTTCCGGAAGTAAAAATTCACTCTCAATTTTCCACAAAGGAAATAAAAGCCGGAAAAGTAGCTGCACCCTGAGAAGGAATGCCAATTGCGAATTCAAAAGCCATTAAAAATTACGTAGGCAACTTGAAAGACATGACTGCATTCAAAGTTGCTGAACCCACAGCAATAGAGGGCGTAAATGAGAAGTAACACTTTCGACTCGTAACAATCACTACGAATATGATAACTCTTTTACTCCTTGGAAAGTAATAATGACAAGAAAACCGTTTTAAAGGTAAATTACAACTAGATTTGCTTCAAACATTGTATGGTATCTGGTTTAGTATCCAGAAGATTATTTAAGCTAGTAGCCATTTTGCTTTGTTTTATCCATATCAATATTGCTTCACTTCTTCATACTCACACCTAGAGCTTCTGTTTGTACAAAAACAATAGTACTTAAAATCAGAATTTTTAGGATAATCACAAATAGGATCCCTATGTAAGACCACACTAGTGCGTTGCTTCTGGCATTTGATTAGCAACTGAAATAACTAAATTAGATGTATTGTTCGGCAAGCTTTTTACTTCTATCTGCGCACGCGTTTGTCATTAAAAGATAATTTAAAGGAACGATCACCAACGTTTTACTACTGGTAAGCAATTTACTAGTGGAGCTGAAGTCTACATAAAAAACTCAGAAAAGAAAATTACACATTTTAGCTTTCTAATATTAATGCCACCAGCATAACCCTTAAGCTGTTACTACTGACGTGCTGCCAATGCTTTGCCACACTATTATTTGGCACTTAAAATACAATTATTGTTTCTTTTTTGCAGCGTGGTGAATTTAAAGGCAGCATTAGGCAATTTTTTGTAGCTCTTATCGTAATTTTTTATCATTTAAGCATTTTATTCTTATTATGGGATTATTTATGGCTTTCTGGCAAAAAAACATAGGGCGTCGTTTTTATATAATGTTATTTAAATAGAACACAGCTGAAATGATTGCCTATCAGTTTAATTAGTTTAATTTGCAGTATAGTACTCGACTGCAAATAGAAAGTAGTAGCAAAGGCATGAACTGGATGCTTAAGATAGCCCTTAATTCCGTCCATTGAGACTATTTTCTCATATAGTTATTCTTCTCTGACAACGTATCTGGGACCTTAATATAAATTTACGCTTATCCAGTTCTATAAAGAACAAAATAAAACCCCTTAGACTATATCTTCTAAAAGCTGAATCAGCAAAGACAACTGTGCTGGAATGACCGACCGACAACAGTTCACTTATTTTATATTAAGCATTTTTATAACGTACTAAGGATATTGTGTCATCCCAGATGCGTCTCTGCTGCTAGGTGGTAACATAGTTATTTTGCTGATAACGTGCATACCTATCGGTTGGTGTGATGTGCATAAACAAACACTGCGAGCTCAGCAATAATGAATGATCAATGTTAGGGGATAAAATAAGAAACTAAGGTTACTTCGTTAGATGGAACAAATGTAATTTTAATCAATATATTAAAAAAGTTTCACTTCACTGAACATTACAAAACAATTTTGGACGTTTAATGACCTCCATAGTCTCCTTTATTTTAATTCTGTGAACTTGCAGAAAATCAGCACTATATACACCCTGAGGAAATGCAGAACTGGATAAACCGAACCTATTCCGCCTAACGTTGTAATAACATTTACCATTGGAAGCCCCTCCGTTTGCTAATGTTCTTCTCCACACTCATGTCGAGCATACGGTCCTGGCGAAGCTGTGTTCTTTCAATTCAGGATTTTCTCGAAAGGTCAGCGGTAGCGCATTTTGCAGCCCCTAAATCGCGCTAGGCTGCAGTGGCCGCGCATTATAACCGATCATCTTACTAAGTTATTGCCGGCTCGCGAGACGTTATTATAGGGTTATATGATCCTCTTAACTGTGCAGTCGGATGGTTTTTACTGTGTCTAGGAGAGTCTCTGGAGGTTCTTCTCGTCTCTGGATTTAAAGCGGTCCCTAGGCTCCTTTTCAATTAGGCCATGATGCAGTCGCGCACTGCAGGATGTCGGTTGCTCGCTAACATCAGTTCTGCCCTTCCCATTCGCGCGATCTTTGTCTTGCAAACTTGTTAAGGCATTAGTTTACATATGTTGTCGCCAATCTACAGGAAATGCGTCCAGATATTAGTTTGATACCCTTTTATGTGAGTTAATAGAGCAAATGTTATAAAATTACATGTGTATTCTTATTTTCAGTGTTATCCAACATTATAGCAACAGAAAATTTCATTATTTTGCATTTTTAGCATTGTAGATTATAGTAGATGGAGGGTAAGCCAACTTCACGCTCACTTACCTCCAAGTCACGTATGTATACATCTTTGGTCCTGTTAGTCTAGCCCATAGACCAATCTTTAGAGGGGCGCGATTAGACAGTAACCTCGTTTATGAAGACGTGGAAGTGTGTTGATCATATAGAATTTCACAAAACCAAATTCACTACTTATTACAGCTAGTGTGATTTACGATCTTAATGGTAGTTGAAAGCTATTAAGCTAAAGTATTTTAGACATGAAGTTCCAAAACTTGTTTGGACTGTCTTCGCCATGAGAATAATATTTGTAACAATTTATTTATTATGGTTGTATGTAAATGCACGTATATGCGTTTACGAGGCGTTTCGTATCGTCGTCGGCGTCGTTGTGTTTAATTTTTGTAAGTTGTTTGCCCTGTTGTTTACTTAGCTAACTCAGGACACATAAAACTCTTACGTTGTTTCAGTTCGTGATTAGGAAAGATCAAAACAGGAAGCTGACCGGCACTTGAAGCATTCCTGGACTGAAACTGACTTCAAACAACATACATAACAGGAGAAAATTTACAAAATAACTGTTTTTATGTGCGAACATGAAACTGCATCGAAATCCGCTCTTAGGGCTAGATCTATAAAGCGCATTTTTTATGCTCGCAATGTCTTGCTACAGGCTGAAGCAACCGTTTATCGCTCAAACTGCATACATGCCTTCCATTAGCTTGCCTTAAACTCGTGGACTGTAAACTGCTGCGCAGCAAATTGGGCTGGCCTACGTCACCCCTTAAATGATTCGTATGAAACGTGACCACAAAATTGCTTATTCTCTTCGCAATTGCGTACTTTCTTGGTTTACGATTAGAATGGCACTTACTTGAAGTGGCTTGTGGCACACAAACACTTATGGAATAGATTCTATTTAGTATATCTTCCTAGAAGGTATTCAAGTGACTATTTTTAACAAATGCGATTTTTATTAGAAAAAGTCAATATTAGTGTTCTGTTACTATAGAAATTGCGTAGTTTGTTGCTAGATTTACTGAAAACTAATTTGAAAAAGTAGTTTGGTTCATTAAATAGTCCCTCGAATACCATTCTTAGTCAAAGTTAAGTAGATTATTTTTGCGGTGGTATCACTACTCATGTCCATTGCGCTTGGGATTAGGACTCGTGCTAGCGCACTCGTCCTAATCGTACCAAGCGCAATGGACATTCGTGACACCACCACAAAAATAGTCGACATAACTTTGACTACTCATGGTATTATAAGTGATAGTTAATAAAGGGTAATATCAGGAATGGCAAATGCAGATTCTATTAAGAATTTTATTTTATTAAAGTAGGTAAAGATCAAATAATATTATAAAGTAGAAGCCATTAATAATGAAATATATGGTAGAAGATAAATAGTACATGGTAAAACTAAATGAATATTAGAATCGTTATCTACAAGAGAAGAATTGAAGAATTATATGGAAATAGATTTATTTTGAAGCATACAATTTGACAAGTGATTACATTAGTTTGGGTGTTGCTGATATTAGAGATCGTGGAAACATCAAGGAAGGAAGAGGTTCCAGTCCAAAGAAGATAGCTGAGGCAGGTCCAGATCTGGAGTGGTGTTGTAGGCTGCTTACTGCAGAGATGCTTGAAGTTTGGAGCATTGGAAGAGGTGTGACACTGGTGGATCATTTGTGATAGCTGCATAGCGAAGAGCTTTTTTTGAAGAGTGTCCATTCCAGTAGGTGACAGGTACGAGAGAAGATCGAGGCACAGTGTATGCTGGTAGCTGCTGGGTGAACGGGATTCGTCGGTTGTGGTCAACAGGAGTGAGCTGTCTGTTAGTGAGCGGTGCGGTGCGTTTTACAGCAGGAATACAGACGGGGCTAGTGATGGGCTTATTCGAATGAAAAATAACCGGTTATCCGGTTATTGAAATAACCTCCGTAACTCGGTTTTCGTTCCAAGTATTCGAATGAAAAATTACCTCATCTTGATACGTACTACGTGCCGTATCTCAGCCACCTGCGAGTGATCGAAATTCTGTAAATAATACGTCATTCAGAACCATAAGCAAGGCAGATTGTACTGATTGACCCAAGTGAGGCTCGCGGCTGCTTGTTGATGTTATTAACACATTTGAGACTCCCAGTCGACCGGTTAAATTTATGGGGCCGTTCCTATTAAAGATAACGCTCTGCTGAGTATGAGATTTGCCGAAGCTGTGTTGGTATTAATTTATAACGGCTTAAATTTTTGCTTCGAAACGCTGTTGATTATGCCTAATAAGGTATAAACAGAAAGCGAAATAAGATTTTCCAATATCGTAACAGATTTATATTTAATTTTTAATAACGGAGCAGTCGATGCCCATCCGTCGTCATATGATATGAACGTGGGACAAAAAGTGGATTTCGATGTTTAAAATTTTATGTGTGCGCCCTTAGAACCGCGGAAGGCTGAACGTAGACAAATTATGGATTCTAAAATATACCGGTTTGATGTGCAAGCGAAAAGGGAAGGGTGGCTACTAGAGAATTTTAGGAACTAAAAATAGATTCAATAGATACTTTGTATTCGCATATTTATAATTTCTTTATGATTAGTATTGATATAGCTATTCTCAATGGTTTAAACTCCTTAGAAATCAAATAAAAATCATTTATACAATTATTATAATTAACGATTAACTGAGTTCCTCTGCTATCTGCAAGTTACGGTGCCGATGCAGATGACGGTGAACCGCCAACCGGCAAACCGCCAACCGGCGAAATCGAAACGAATCGAGAGCCAAAATTTATTCGAATGATTATTCAAATAATCAGTCGGTTATTAATATTATTCGAATGCAAATAATTCGGTTATGAAAATTGTCCGGTTATACCCATCACTAGACGGGGCCAAGCTGCGCATAGTAAGTGGATTGCTGTCTTGGAGGTAGAGTAAGGACGATACAAGGTGGGTGTTTATTTAGGTATTTCAACTCAAAAGCAAGTAAAGACATTTTAAAAAGGTGCAATTAATTAGAAATAATAACTTACCGTTATTCTGATTTGGGAATAATTTGTTGACAATTGATTGCCATTGTAAGTGACAATTAATTTAAAGGCATAGTTGAGAAAATATTTGAAAGTTAAACTTTTCAGACCTAAGCAACTAGATAATTGAACCCAAAAGAAAGAGTATTAAGTTCTATCATTTTTATAATTTTAAACTTTTGCATAATGAAAAAGTTACAATGTAATTGAAAATTGAGTAGCCAGTACAATATTATGTATTATATTAATCAATACCTATACACCTAGGAAACAAGTTATATTACAACTGCCGATGTTTCTTGTATCCTCGTTTCCAATATTCTCCGTTTTCCCAAACATATTCTAAGAGCCATCGATCCAAGTATTCGGCGGTGTTCCTCTTTTTTTTCTTCCTCCACACATCCACTCCCATATTCTGTTAGGGCATCTTGTTTTGCGCATGCGAATTTCATGACCGCTTTAGAATTAATTTACCACATATAACAAAAACATAATTATAAGCACACGGCTTGCTTTAGTGGGACATGGGCGGGGTTCTGCTCTGAAAGCATAAGTGTTTATGTCTAAAAGTAAATTCAGTAGAGACATAGAAGGTGATTATAATCGTTTGGGGGGTGGGGGGGGACTCAAGACTTGTGGTCGTTAGGCGAAAATTTGCTGAAAGGCCATTCAATTACAAATTCGAAAGACCTACCTACAAAGGGAAGTGATACACATGCAGGAATTACTCACAATAAAGGGGTACTAATAGCGTAATGTAGTTGTTAACGATACCGAATTAAATCAGTGATGCTTGAAGCCCCACCCAAAAAGGTAACCTGGTGCTGCTGGAACGCGGACCCAAAGGGAAGGTAATCTGGAACTGTTTCCCCAAAGCCAACGCGAAGTTCAGGGCGATGCGGGATCCGTCAGATTGAGATCGATTTTTGGAGTCCAACGGCAACCCAACTAACAACAATCGGAAGTCCATGAGGATAAAGCGCTGCAGAGATCGGCATTATCCGGCAATAATACGAAACGTTTTCGCGACAAGGAGATTATTTCTGAAAGCTATGGCATCACTTAAATATGCACGTAAGCCACAATACTGTGAGATCTCTCAGCCTTCTTTCTTGACTGCAGATGCGGGTCGCTGCCGTAGGTTCAGCGCGATATCAAAGCAATGGTATATGAATGCCTTTGTTATGTTTCACATAGTTTGATATACATTATTATTCAAGAAATAGTCTACAAGACTATAGCCTCTATAGAAATCATGTTAGCAACTATTTTGGTCTATCCTTAGGTAAATATTCTTTGGTGTGTGAAGAAAAGAAAAATATGTATATAGCCACAGTTCATACTTGCATATTAAAAAGCCACTTCCCTAACATTCCTGATTCCAGAGCAGATGTAATTGTTTACATTTCCAACAGTGGGCGTTATTAAACGATAAGTTCAATTATGAACGTCAAAGGATTTGCGTTTGAGCCTAAATAAACGGAGTGGGTCAGCAGTGTCGATTTAGCTGCGTGAAGCCGGCAGAGGATAAACAAATTTTATATCTCGCCCATTCTATTAGAAGACAATGACAAGGAGCACACGAAGCGCCAGCGTTGGGCGTGTCCTGTCGGAAGTCGGATAGTCCTCCTTTCGCAGATGGACTGACTTATTTACTTATTTATCCAGTTACTCATTCATCATCGGCGTGCCGACCGACAGATTTTCGGGCCGGATCTATTTGATTTGCGTTCGATCGAGCCAGGAATTCATTTGGTCATTAAGCGAGCTCTGCCCGCCGACATTTTTATCGAAACCAAGTAAATTTAAGCCCGAATTGCAGAACTAATTGCGGTAATGGAAGCAAGACTCGATCCGCCGCGAGGAATTTACGTTTTTTATCTGAGCACAGGATTTACACAGTGTTGTTCGGAATGGATGTTTTGTTTCGTTAAATTTAGCGTCTGTGGAAACCGAATAAGCCGACACTTCCCGAATCCTTTAAAAGTGAGAAAACGCGTTGGGGGATTTGACTTGAGAGTTAGCAATTACTCACTGTCTACTTCTGATGGAGATATGGGCTGATTGCTTAGTTCAGTCGCGCTTCCAAAACGAATGCTACAGAAACTTGAAAATTTGTTACTTTGACAAAAATCTTATGTGAAAGCTTAGTTAAAAGGGCCTTTTCGCTTCTTCCTTTTGCGCATCCATCTAGCGTTCTTACAGTTAGTAGCTTTGGGCGTAGTTAGCACGTAACGTCAACCACTGGCAGGAAACGGACGAAATCTTAATGGCTCTATTTTATATTTACATGCATATTACTAGTACTTACGTCGCAGAAAACGAATAAATATAGCCGATATAGCGTGCAATATGTATGCAAGTGGCAGCGTATTCCGGAGTGAACGATGAGTGAGGGCGCGCGAAATACGAGCTTGGAAACCTCGTCGGAATAAGATTAAGAAATGATGAAGAAATATTAGTGCCGTTGTGGCCATAAAGTCCATTCCGGTACGCTGCAAATGAACTAGATTTATTTTCAAATAGGAAAAAACAATTCCGCCAAGCGTCTAGGGTTACAAGCTGGAAAAGCGATGGCCGTGCTTACCCCATATTTTCTGCAAACAAAGTGGCTATGTTATAAGGATGGATGCTCGACTTTGTGCGGGCCTTCTTCTTGTCTGCAGTAAAATCACGAGTTCGATAATAGCCAGGTTCTTCGGCGCATGTTAATGCATTAAGCGCGGGCGTGGTGCATTTACCTAAGTACGTTGGCACCCCCACCGTGTACTTTTCATAACCGTGAGGCGTGTTTTGGTGGATATAAATCGTTACGAATATTGTTAAACAGTTACACGATAACGTCAACTATTTTCTGGGGAACGGCAGCGCTGACAACCGGACGTACAGATGTATGTGCTCGTGACAACATCGCGTGACTGAACAAGCTAAAGCCGCGACCCTACATGACTTTGATTATCTCTGCATCGTTTACACATGAACTTGCACCCCTAAATCTTATTACGGCGCAGTGTTTACTTTATTGCACACAGATACGCAAAGGTTGGCGCTGATTCTGCCATAAATCAGGTATTGCGCCCTCAAGGGAGCACGCTAAAGCCGACTTTTTAAAAATTCATTGTAGCTTAGTGCTTTGACGCACATTTCCTTTAAAGCCAACGAAATGGATATAGCGTGCTTACCTGTTCATTTGAACGGAAATCACTTTTATTGGAATTGTTAAATGCATGTGTTAAGACAACTCTCCCTCGGTCGTTCAATGATGGTAAGGTAACGTAGTTCACATGCACTTAGACCTAATGCGTATATGTTTGTGTGTCACCTTGTTACTTCTCATCATAGACCAGTCTTTAGAGGAGAGCGACGTTAATTGTATTTTATTATCGGATGGTCATCCAACTCATTAAGTGTTCTATCCACGGATTCATAGGTACACTAAACTGACTAAACGAATATTGAAATTAAAAAGATGCAAGACATGAAGGCTTAAGTTAAAAGTGTGAAAATATGAAAAAAGTATACATCGTTATTTAAACACTATCGCGTTAGTTGACGTACCGACTACAATGAAATTTATTTATTTATTTATTTTGGTACTCAGCCAACAGCCGTTATGCCAATTATAGGCGTCGCTGTACATTTTATGAGGACTTCCAACCCCACTAACGGCTGTCATGATGTTATTATGACATCCAGGACCAACTATTTCCGTGACAGCCGTATCATGAGGCCCCGAGAGAAGCAGCCATGCGACTCCCATCCAAGTTCTGACCAGAAAGAGCGTTGCTTAACTCTACTGATCGAAAGTGAACGCTTGTTCAAGGTACACCACCCGGGACCTTCTGCGGCGTCCATCTATTTCTCTTTTGCCACAGCAACTAATGAGATAGTGTTTCGTATTGCCGAAATCATTATGAAGGCAGTATTAAAAAGAATTATAACGCCTCCTTATGATCAACCATCTTGATAGACTTTACGTGACTATGCATTTTCTCCGTAGTTCTCCTTTGCATGTGTTTCTGATGGTTTACTCTATACTACTCTCTAATAAACAACTCCATCTATCCGTCGGCAAGGTGATTCTTTCATTTGGGTTTCCCCTGAATAACCAATTTTTCAAAATTTTCACCTCGAGTAACGTGACTCGTTAGTTCTTCGAGCACTTCTCGCACTAAACCAGTAACCCTTGGGGTAGTCATAGTGGTTTAACCCTGTTTTTGACATTAATCTGGTTTAATTAGCTCAAGAATGTACTGGCCGGAGTAGCAAGTCGGCATTGTTGGCTTAGATCAACACTGGCTTTCCTGCAATATTACACAACACTATTCAGCAAAATCGATCTACAACGTATGAATGGACAGTGTTTGCTTCCAATGAACTCCAGAAGTTATGAAAACTCTAGACTAGACAATTTTTGCTTAATTATTTTTTTTTATTTACTTAATTTTTTGTAAGGATAGTGCGAACGCCAAGTTTAGTCAGGTTTTCTGAAATTAGTATTGCTACTTATATAATCTATGTATAATTGTAAACAAGAAATTAAAATGCATTCGGTGGGATGCTGCAAACTCGAGCTGAACACGGCTGCAGCCCATGCTACTTGGTATATTCCTGGTAGTCTTGGGTACGAACACCGCAGATGAATCGCCTGACAGCATGCTGTATTTCGCTGGAACTGTCTTAGATTCCCTTACGTGTAAATTGTGTTTTTCAAGGGATAACCTTACTTTGAGCGCATTTTGGCAGCCCCTGGAGAGTAGTAATGTGAGTGAATTTTATCTGAAGGAAGCTACTTGCAGCGAGCTTGAGGCTACCTCAAAGGCTCCGATTGATCATTTCACCTGGCAATGCTGCAGGGCTGATGGCTGGGAAAATGCTCTCGTACCAGCTGAGTTGGGCCCTTAATTAATTCTGGCGGTAAATTTGAGCTGGTGAACAGCTCGTTCGCCTCAGGTGCTGGATCCAACAAGCCACGAACTTTAATTTGAGATTTGTTCTGGGGGTCGTGATCAGGTGCTGGACTCAACAATCTGCGAAGACGACATGAAGAGCAGCGTCAAGGAAATGCGATGAACTTCAACAAGCCCCACAAATATGATATGAGGTTTGTCGTTCGGGGTCGCGTGTTCTTAAAAGGTTTTCT
Organism: Agriotes lineatus; assembly: GCA_940337035.1. NCBI lineage: Eukaryota > Metazoa > Arthropoda > Insecta > Coleoptera > Elateridae > Agriotes > Agriotes lineatus. Next base: position 147,996,713 of record OW679197.1, on the reverse strand, counting down.
AGATGAAGCTAGTGACTCATGTATACCTTACGGTTCGGGATAGCTTCTTCGGACAGGCCTAAGTCTCGAACTAGCGCTTTCGGCTAGGCCTGGGAGCCTAACAGCTTTTTCAGCTGGACATCTCCTATATCTTTTTGGGCCTTTCTGGCAGGACTATTTTTTGGGGGAACTTAAAAATAGTGCCGCGAGACTTTGCCATATGGAGCGGCGCTCATCGCTGGGCCGTTTGGTGTATATTCAATCCAAGCGTACTGGAGATTCACGCCGCGATTGTAGCGTATTAGCGACGTGCAAATTCCAAGAATATTACGTAGGCACAAATTCGATTTCGTGCTTTCCAAGTCGCAATTACTTGCTCTCTGAGGCTGGATACTGGCAATCGATCTATTATTAACATCGACTGTGAATAAAGTCACTGATATCTGGAATCCAGTTGAGTAAATAGTTGTATAAAAAAGTAAAATACTTCATTATTGAGCATCGGTAAAGTATGTGGGGGTGAATGTAAATTTTAATTCAGTAATTTGACAGGGCGAAAATCACCACGTGGGTTTTAATTTAAACGTAACACCATGTTTCCCCTCAAGGCAATTATAAAAATATTAATAATTAATAGAACGGTACAGCCATTGAAAATGTTTCAACGCTTAATTTAGTATCGAGGGGTGAACGCGCCATCGCTAAGGTTATCGTTTCCTCATACGATATTAAATCTTTAGCATACAAGAGGAAAACGATTCCGTGTATATTTAAAATTCCACAGTTTAATGATCTCGGAAATCTGGGAACGGCAGTTATTCATGGAAGTTTCCAACGCAGAACAAATTTGCGGGCTCCCGTTGATTGGAAGCTCTTCAAACTGCTAGTTGGGGGCAATTAAAGGAGTAGTGTTTTGAAGTCTCGTTAGCAGTGGGAATCGCCGAAATTTCATCTGGAGGACACTTAAAAGTGCCGTAACTCCGCACTCCGAAACTTGTATCTTACTTAGTAGTTAGCAACTTTCGTAACAAGACGAATAAGACAAAGAATTAGACACCGCAGTGGCCAACCTCTGTGACAGTTCTTTTATCTTCACTCTTTCTGATTGTCTCTTTCGTTTCAAACTTATTTCAAGTTAGATTAGGGGAGACAAATCCGTTTTAGTGATCGTCTTTCGTGTCTCGCTTCGCATGCAATTCTTTCGCAATGGCAAAAGTGCGTTTGTTTCGTAGTGCCAGTGCCGACGGCTCCCTTTTATGGAGTGGCCGATTATTATTGACTAACCGTTTCGAACAGGTTGTAAGAATCCCACGTCTTTAGGACACCTACGCTGTGGCGGACTTGGTCAATCGGTGGTCTTAATTATGAATTTCTTAATAAAGGCTTTCCCGAGACGGGTAGAGATGGGAATTTACTATACTTAAAGATGAAGGGAACGCAGGAGCTCCACTTTATTCTTGGTCCTGGCAATATAATAGCATCAAGCGCTTCCTACCGCATCAGAAGTCACGCCGAGGTTATCTGCAGGCGGAGCCCCAATATCTTTGCGGAATGAAATGTATTTATTTTACGGGACAACCGGACACGGCAACTGAAGCGAAGGTGTGTTCAGAGTGTCCGGCGTTTATTGATTCCAGCACTGATTGAAAACCGGATGGAGCGGAAGTAAGACGGTTTCATGTGAGACATCTCCAGCTCTGGTACAAATGGGAATCCATTCCAATCTCTCGGGAACCTCCAACGAAACCCACGATCCCGATCTATAGAAGCCGCAGTCGCCTTCAGTCGCGACCGTCATCTTGCGGTGAAATGACCTGCGTAATACGTTCGAGCGCCGCACAGATTCATCATCCTGACACTGTTTGTTGCGGAATCAATACCGAATTAATGAATGGGAGAATGAAGTATCACGTGGGCATAATGTAATCGACGCGATGAGAATAGATGACTGATAGCAAATACCCGAAGGTGACAGGACGCTATCAGTCATTGTTCCCTCTGTTCGCCATCCGCCGTTCTGCTCCTTTGACCCTTCGGTCACTCATCTTAGGGTTTCGGACGTGCTTAAGTCGGGTAAAGCCACCGGATCTTCCCAAGCTTAATAATAGTAAGTTACGGAAGGCGCTCGAACGTGACCGTCTGTTACACTTTGGCACATCCGTAAGGATGCACAGGTGCACCCTGATGCGACTAATTCGGCACACTTCCCTGGCTTCTGCATGCTCCTTTTGCCTGCGGTCTAAACGAAGGCTGTTGAGCGTCTGTGTCTGACTCCGTGCTCTAAATTTAACTGAAATGTGGAAGTCACGCACGGAACGAACTCTTTTCCGTCTCTTCCAGCCGCGTCGTCTTAAGAAGACTAACGAGCGCTGCCGCTTCATTTGCTGATCCTTCCTCGGACGTGTCGTCGACGCATGATTTAGAAAACGAATTTAGATACGCATCGGAAGCGCTTCAACCCTCCGGATGGCCGCTAATGCTTTGACGTGTTCCTCTGGCCTCGTCAAACAATAAACTCGATGTTGGAGAATGATTACTGCTGCCAGATTTGCTATTAGGCGACACGCAACCTTCAACTTTATAATCAGCTTTTGGGCATGCAAGCCTGTCTGTCACTCAATGCTTTTCCACTCGACTACCACACTTTATTCTTCTACTAATCAAACAGCCTGCATTTCGTTCGCCGATTTCAGCACCGACCGCAACGCACGCATTCGAATATACACCGGGATTTTCCTCACCAAGAAAAAAGTAATGGAAACCTTTTAGATTGGCTTCAAATACGTGTACCGCTTGTCAAAGAAAAGCTGCGGAAAATTTAAATAAAAGGAGCGCCCCAAAACGATTTGAATGATGCGGAACAGAGGTTCTCAACTGTTTAACAATTTGATACATGTTTAGACTGTTCCTGTAGGATGAAGAGACACACTAACAAAACTCAGTTTATAGTAAGTTGCGCTTTTGCTATACATATACAGTGTGTCTCACCATTAGACTTAACTAAATTAACATTGGGAAATTGCAGGCGTCGATGTTCATGGTTGGTCAAAAATGACTAACATCAAATTAATTTCAAATTACTTTCATTGCTGACCAATCGCGTATCGCCGATGCATACACAGCAAATATCTCTCTGAGACACACAGTATACTGGATAAGACTATAGAAAGTATCTAATTACATTGCTGTTATTAGTGACTGGATACTGTGCCAAACATTGTGTTTAATCGGTATTAATCTGGTCAATATTTTGGTAATTGCTGATAATTGATCTGAAGTTGTTCTGCTAGTTTCCATTTCCAGCCAGATTTGATTATCAATTTGATTATGGATGACGAGGTACAATTTCAGTATTTGGATAGACGACTAAAAATAAAACTAAAGTAGGAACACCCTGGTTGGATGAAGGAGGAAAGCTACTAGCAAAACAAAGAGTAACCCTAGGTTTTCGGGAAATACATAAAATAAAACAATCTTATTCGAAAAATCAATAATACAATAACAGTCAAGAACATCGCTGAGTAGAATATTTATTTTCAAACACTGTACAGAAGTAGGAGAAGAACAAACAAATATAAATCTGATAAACAATATAAATAATGAATCAATAAATATAACCCTAGAACAAGTTAAACAAGCCAGATTCAGTGAATTAATAAAGTATGGTGGGAACACTCATTTAAATATACAAAGACATAAGACAATATTTGAAGAAAGACAAATATCCATAGAGTGGAAGAAAAGCTTTGCGCGTGAACTTGCTTCACTCTCCACCCAAAAATCCAAACAAACTATCCCGGTGTAGTAGTTAGTACGCAATTAAACACAACCGTGAAACCATTTACATCACTACTCAAGAATGATATTCAAGAACGCATACCAATAATGGAATAACAGCACTTTAGATGGTTAGATGCCATACTTATGCTCAGTCTGATGGTCTGATGGTGGGAAAATCTATAGAATAATACCAGCCGATGTATTTCTGTTTCGTGGACCTGAAAGGAAATTTTGCTGCAGTTACAAAAGCAGATACAATTGACATTTTACATGGAGAAAATGTATCTTCGCACCAAACAATACAACCGAGATACCAACCTTTAGCTAGGTCAGTGAACACATGAAACTGTCTTAATCTCTCAGTTGGCGGCTTACGAAAGTCACTATATGCCACAATAGGAATCTGGTTCCCCCTTATAGTGTTGGCGGCTGAAACTTAACTTTAAATGATGCACCATAAAAGCCAATTTGTTTACATCATTCTATTGACTGCAAAACACAAAGGAAACACATAAATCAAATAAAAACTAGAATGCGCTCCTAATAAAATCTATGTGCAACATAGATAAGTCTACTCACAACACGTGCATAAAGTATAATAAAAAAATGGCGTCAAAATAATTGTCTTTTCACAAAACCACAATGTCAAAGCCGATACTGTCTAAGTCTGGCCTTGTTTAAATTCGGGCGCGGGTTACACACATATTTCGCTAACGGAACACATCCTTTCGCGCTTGCAAAGGCTCGCAGTTGATGGTAACTTTATCACGTTGACCAGAAAACATATTACCTAGAACTCTGCTCCTTACCCTTGGATTTAGCACATCTTCGATTGCATCACCCGCTCCTGGCTAGCATGATGCTGAGAACTCCCCGATTACTAGCTTGGACGCCGCTGGTCTGAATAACATCACAACTTGTGGCAAAGGCATTTTTTGATGCGATTAAATTATCGTATTTAAATGGACGTTTTGAATGTCCCTTGCAATATAGCACAAAATTGTGTACTTATCGGTACACCCGGTACACCACTTTTAACATGTTGGCTGCCAAGCTCTTCCAGGTCGCTTTTAATTAACTTATATCGTCCTGGGCGAATTTGCGCACTATAATTTCGAGTCGCACACACACGTGCAGCTCTCAGAATAGGATGCGTGCGACTGCATCTTCTTTGTTAAATGTGTATGAGCTGAAACTTCCTTCAATCAGTGTACAATGTGTGTTTCTTGTTGCACTTGCAAAAACCAAAATTCGTAATACACTTCTAGCGCAGGACCGGCTTTGCGAACATTTAAAATTCCAGAATACAATATACTTAAGTCTAAAACATAAGAAAATGCATATAAAAAATACAAGTTAGCTTGTACTTTAACTGTAAAAACAAACATTACTGGCGACGCATGTAGAAGTTCCGCTGCTACAGGTACTACTACTATAAGTATAAATACAGGAGTACGACATGGTGATTCCCTTAGTCCTTTTCTGTTTAGTCTAATAATGGATAACATAATAAGATATAAGATCAGTATGAAGTAAAACAGGATACAGGATTGGAAATAAAAACATCAACAGCGTATGTTATGCGGACGATACAGTGTTAATAGCTAAAAAGGAAGACAACCTCCAAAGACTGTTGCATAAATTTAATTTAACAAGCAAACAATATAATATCAAAATATCTATAACCAAAATAAAGCGTGAGTTATATCGAAAAGCCTCATCCGAAGTAAACTGCAAAAGTAATCATGCCGGTTATGAGTTATAAATATTTGGAAGTTGATATAAATTGTACTATTTGATGGAAATTCAACGACTTCTAGTAAAAGCAACGCAAGTAGCAGGATGCCTATGAAACACAATTTGAATAGAAAGTAAAGTCAAAATATTTAAAACAATGGTTCGACCAGTGTTAACGTACGCAACAAAAGACAAAACAAACAAAAAAATTAGTGTTATAGAAATGAGGGTGCTACGATCGATACTAGATTTAAAACTCCAACACTGGCTCGAATTTGTAAAACGGAACAACCAGAGGGGAAAACCCCACCAGGAAGACTACCCAAGAGATGAGCACAGAGCTGGTTTTCATTATCGACCGAACAGAACAGGCCACGTGTATAGGAAGAATTTCTAAGAAGAAGAGGAAGGAATGGAATATTTCCAAATAAACTGTTGATACTGCTTCAACACACAATCCACGTAGCTTCACCAGTAACCCCTGTACAGTCTGTAGTAAATTGGTGTGGGAATCTAGTAACTATACTTTTTTAATGAAGACGAAAATTTGGGGGCCGTACGTCTATTGTACCATGCTGGAAGCATTCGTTGTAGTAAAGAACAGACGCAAATTAATGGTTTAAGCAAGATGGGACAACCGTCGAAAAGTCCCGTTGACTAGAAAGATTTCGTAGGATGTCTCCAGCATATATTTCAGAAATGACAAATGGTAACGATTTTCTTTTAAATGAATTAATTGAGAATTTCAAGGGGAAACTACAAGAATGATAAAGACCATTTAAATAATGTGTTATTAAAAAACAACTACGTAATAAAATGTTTGATAATGACCTTTAAATATACAGTGGGATTTTTAATTCATTACCATACCGATGCTACAACATCAAAATTGGTTATACAGATCCACAGTCCTGTATTTGAAAAATTACCGAAAACTGGAGTGTGAAACATCAGTCATCTATGCATAACACGGCTTGTTTGACGCGCGAACAGTTGACTCAACGACACACGCACTCGCTACGCCACTCAAGGTGTGACGTATCAGCGTCAATTGTGTCTCAGCGATTGTATTTATTTGTTTTTCTACAGTAGTAGACCTGTATTCTGTTGCCTCACCCAGAATATCTAAAATGTAACGTCTGAACGTTTCGTTATATTGTATTTATAGAAGCTTTTTGGTGGTTCAAAGCGAAACGATTGGAGGTATATTTATTTGCCATTTACAGACGTAAAATAAAACACACGGAGCAGTTGGGGGTGTATTCCGTAGACATAGTTCAATTAGCAGTTTACTAAGTTTGCTCGCCGATGTTCATAATCGGATAACCAATAAGATTTATGTTGAACGAGATAGCACCGTAAACTAAATATTGCTTTGATGTTGCATCCCAAGCGGGCTATTGAACTTGTGTAGGTTTATATTTGGCGATAATTATTTTCCTGTAGCGTCTATAATTTTCCAGATAGGATGTATATGAAAAGTCTAAATCAAATGCTTTCACATGAATATTGAATCAAGCTCTTGCAAAACTCTAGTTAAGCAATTCCTTGAAGGAAATATTACCTAAAATGAGGGATTTCGAAAGCTCGTGGAAGTAGCCATTTTCGCGGGCAGTACATACAATTCCACGAAATAACCTTTCACTTATGTTCGTAACAAGTTGAGTCACACGTTCGTAAGTATTTGTTGAGGCCAATATTGTGGTCGTAAAACAAATAAAACCACGGGGGTCTTATTAGCGTCGTAATAAGATATTTTTGCTCGCGGAAAAGCTCCGCCAGTCTGCTTTTATGTCCGAGCGCAATGATTTGGGAAAATTGGAATTAGCTCGAGCAACTGATTAGAGTTTTCAACTCTATCAAAGCTTCTTTGAAGTGATTTTCTTATTTTAATTAAGGTATGAACAATTACAATTTAATTAATTTCTTTCGAATTTTAAATTAGTTACCAGTTCTGGAATGTGCTATGAACAAAAAAAACAGAATGGCGGGGGCGTATGAAACCACAGTAGAGTCTAAAACTAATTTAAATTTTCGCGACAACGCGGAAGGTTGTAAGGATGGCTATAGCCAGTTCTCAAAATTAATTAAGGTATGATAAGCAAGTAATGATGGAAGTCATAGGTAAAATGGCATCAAATTGTCAAAATTATAATTTGATACAAGTAACATGGTCCTTCAAGTTGATTCTAGAATATTAATAGTAATAGTGTGTAAAGTATGTTTAAAACATACACATTTTGGGCTAATTTTAGGGACAATATATAGGTAACTCGATTAGTTTGCAGTAGCTGCAATCGCTTGACTCTGTTTACAATGTAGCTTAATGTATATCCAGCACCTGTAACAAGGCCAGACCAGTAAGCCACGCTGAATTAACAAAACGCAAAGTCACATTCTTAGACTTAGATACTGAACTTAATCTAGTGTATGAATACAATTTTAGGCACAACTGTGTTTATTTCCTTTTGAGTTAACATAGGCTACAATTGTTATATAACATGCATGGTAGTATACGGAATGGCGTTGATAGCAATTAAAATAGCCTTTGGTTATTCAATAAAAATTGCTAAATAGGATCATTCCTAAATGATATTGTTGCTTTTGAAGCGACGTACATGCATGTTTTCTTGCAAGTTTTCTTGCCTTTGATCCCTTGATTCTTCTCCTCGACTTTTCCAAACCTATCGACCCCTTCGGCCCATCACTCACCCCTTCTTCTCTGTGGTTTGAAAGTAATTTAGTAGTAGTCCCACTCGATATATCGCTGCCAATATTAATTAGCTAACGCAGTCGTTTTTGTTGCAGGTGAGTGCAGTTGGAAAGCATCGACGAAAGTTCAGCGCGCGCCCTGATCGTAGACGTAAGTGATGTAAATTAATCTGCAGCTTTGGGGTGTGCATTGGCCCGCGAATTCGCCCTGCGTTGCACATTTCGAAACTTGATTGAATTATAAGCTCGGTCGGTAATTAATCCGCGGGATTGTGCCAGAAAGGCCCAAGTTTTGCACATAGGCGGTCGGATGCACATACATCACCGGCAAGCATCCGGTCTTATATGACCGAGGCGTCTGCGGCTGCCATAGCGTCAAGAATGTTAATTTCGGTTCAAGCGCTTTAATTAATAATCATTGGCACGCCATTTATTAACACAAATTACTCCGGCCTAATTGGATGTCGCACTTCGCGCAATCTCGCGGTCCCATTACTCATCTGGCGTTCGACTTTGCGCACGCACTCTGTCGAATCGCAATAACTCATGAGATAGCGACGATCGCCCCAATGACAATTTAAATTCGGAGTAAATTCGAGGATCGGCGATAAATTGCCGATGCGTCCTACTTCTTCTGTTTGGCATTTATTCTCCTCGTTAGTGCGTATTAGTTCCTGTTTAACCCAATTCGGGTTCGCGCCGACTTCCACCGCGCCAAATCCGAATGGAAAATTATCCCATGTCTGCCGCGGATTACTTAAACCGCAACATTTATCCATTTTCCGTCATTCACATGTGTGGTGGGTTCGCTGTCTTATAAATAAATAAACACAATGGACGTCATGCCGGGAACTATTGTTCTCTCATGATTCAATGACGATACCCAATACGTTTCAAGGAAACATCTTGTTCCACACTAGTTCGACCTACTCTGCCGGTTCTGTTTAATTATTAATGCCACAGTGAAAAACCTTTAATGCACTGCTGCACATATATTTTCACTTCAGTTGGAATTCCATAACTGACGAAGGTAAAACAATATTATATTTCAATTTTCAACTATATTTGGCGCAGCGAACAAATAGAGTGGCTTATGCAACCCAAATGACATGTTACAAAGCTGACTGGATCACTAATTTAATATTAATTACTAAAGAATCAGAGATAGCGGTCCATATTATTAGACCTAATTGCAACTGAAATTAATTTTTTTGAAGTTATGATACAAATAGAAACTTCAACCAACTTGTAATATGTACGTAATAATGAGATTTAGCTAGAGCCAGGCCACATGTCTACATATTGCAAGTGTGCAAATGCCATGTTTTGGAAGTTGGTCGAAGTTTCTATTTGTATCATAACATAAAAAAAATATTTAATGTCAGCTAAAATTAGGTCTAATTATAAGAACCGCCATCTCTAATTCTTTAGTAATTATTATTTATAAACACTGATCTAGTCAGCTTTGCAATGCCATTTGGGTTGCATAAGCCACTCTATTTGTTCGCTGCGGGAAGTTAAATCTCAAAACGAACGAATATAAAAAATTGGCCACTACAAGGATACTGTAGAATTCAATGTTTCTCTTCAACCAGGACAACATTCTTCATTGAGCAAGCAGAACTTAAAAAACAGATTTGAAAAGATCCCCACTAAAAGTTGTTAGATGACATCGTATTTCCCAACACCAAGATAACAGTACATGCAGGAACAAAATAGTTTGCCTTGCGAAAATTGACAAGCAAAGAGTTTCTAATTACAATAACGAAATTGGCAAGTTAATGGCCTTGTATTAAATTATAAAACCAAATGTTGTGAGTTCGCGAGATAAGCTTTACGAGAAATACAATACGTTGCCATCTACAAAGACGCTGCTAGTTTCAGTTACACAAGACTAATTATTTTGTTAAACTTGGAATTACGAGGAAAACTGAAGTTCACAGCCTTCCTACGCATCCAAGTACGAGAAATTAACATATTCCCCGCTCCAGTTTCCATCAAGTTCTTTTATCTATGCTGATTAAGCCAATTTTTATATTATTAATTATTCGCAAGCTTATGTATATTGCAACATGTGTAACTAATTCTATTTATATAAACATTAAGTGGTATTACTATACAATATATTGATTGGGACACGAACTTAAATTCATTAATAATAATAATTGTTTATTACCAAAATGTAATCTATTACTGTATATTAGATATAATTGTTCCGTTTAATAGTTATAAATTCAAGACCACATATACGCCATTTGATAGTTTCAAACAATATTGCACTTAATTAGTACATTATTATGTATTAAAACTAATTGTTCTATTTAATAGTTATGGATTTAAAGCCAGACGTATGATATCATTTTATACTGTCAAACAATACACACTAGAGGTGAAATTTATTTGATCACTCGATATAATAGTTAAATCGTGATTACAAACGTCATCTTTTAACCGCCGAGTCCTAATAAAGAAAGTATAATATGGCTGAACTAAAGAAAAACGAAACGACTGAAATACTAAATAGTGATGGGGATTTATAATTAGCTTTTAGTATTTTTACCACATATCTAAAGATACCCCTTGCTGAAATGTGCAGGTTACAAGTCTAAAAAATACATTTAGTCATTACAACATTTACGTATGAAAAATAGAATATGGTGTTATCGATGTGCATGGTGAAGAGAACATCTTACTCGAGGTGTCACTCTTGTTACCGAGCACATCAGATCTAGACCAGAGATGGTGGGGCAGGGGGCAGGGCGGGGGAGGGGGTGCAAAATCAAAATTTTGTCTACCACACAAAAATACGAACTGTTGAAACGGCTTCCACGACATTTTTAAGCTTACATTGTAAAACAATCCTGCACTTACAACTTAGAAGTCAATATTGGTTGGGGGCTACGCTAGAGAGCTGTACCAAAATAGATTACGAGAAAAGAGCAAAACAAATCCAATATGTGAGGGAGAAGTAGTAGAATAGAACCGAAGTAAAGTTGAGAAAAACGTAGAAACAGCAGCATACCAAGCATTGGGAACAAGAACTGTAAGCAGATCGTAAAAACAAAGCAGCAAAACACTATACTTTTGTAAGGAAATCAAAGAAATCATACATATATAAGAGCCCCAGAAATGAAACTACGTATTAGCAAAGAGAACCAAAGATGAGTATTGGGAAAGATCCTGTACGGACTACAGAAACTCACAAAGAACAGATACCAATCAGATAAGACCGGAAGTATGAATTGAATAACTTAAATAATTGCTTAAAGGAGATAAAGGTCACAGTTACATAACATACGGGGAATAAAAGCAGGTAATAGATAGAAAATGCGTTAATGAAATTAAAAGATTGAAAATCTCCAGGCATTTTCTTGAGACTTTTTAGCGTATTTTACGGGTACATGGGTTGCTAACCCATCGCCCCAAGCCCCAACCCCCAACCTGGAGGACCAGTCCGGTTTTTTCCCCGCTACCCTCCGACATGCTGGTTGCATTGTCGGCGAGCCCCAATTCCAATGGGGACGCGCCCGATGGAGGTAACTGGCAAATCCACGCATCCACCATCACTCGTCAGGCTCTTTGGGAGAGTAATTCAAAATAAAATCCAAGGACACATTAAAAACTTTAGCGAAGAACAAAGCGGTTTCATAGCAGAAAGATCATGCCTCGACAATATTTGTTCGGTGCGACTATTAATGGAGAAAAACAAAGAGAAGAATATAGAACCACATATGACTTTCGTCGATCTGCGAAAGGCCTATGACAGCGTACCAAGATGTCTAATATGGAAGGCAATGAGAAAAATGGAAATAAAAGAAAAATGGATTTATGTAATACAAGCACTATACCACAATACAACAGCACAAATAAAGATAGGCAATAAATTAACAAGAAGTATCGAAAGGTCTAAAACAGGGTTGCACACTTTCCCCGATGCTGTTTAACATATATATAGAACAAGCCCTAGAAACTTGGTACAGAAAATGTGGAGGGATGGGGTTCCCCATAGATGATAGAATATTACATTCATTTTTGATTGCAGACGATCAAATTGTATTTGCTCAGGAAGAAGATGACATGATATATATGCTACGCAAACTTAAAAAGGAATATGAGAAGTGGAGGTTAAATGTGTGTGGGAGAGCGAACATTACAGACACCGGAAAAGTGGAAGAAGACATAAGAAAAAGTTACAAAAGGAAAAAGAGCTGTAAAAGCACTATATGGAACCATCTGGAATAAAAACATCACCAAGGAAACAAAAAGAAGTATATTGAAGGCTATTATAGAAAGTATAACCACCACGTATGGTGGAGAAATGTGGCCAATGACAAAGAAGGTTTAAGGTAATATACCCGCAGGGATAGAATAAGAACAGAAAGAATATGAAGAGAAATTGAGGTAGAAGAATCAGTAACAAAAAGATTAGATAACAAAGCACTAAGATGGTACGGAAACGTTCATAGAATGGAAGAAGGAAGGTGGCCCAAGAAAATTCTACAGTGGCTCCTACGAGGAAAAAGAAGAAGAGGAAGACCAGCCGTCAAATGGAAACACTACGTACACCAAACGATGCAAGAGGGTTTGGAAGAAGACGACTGGGAAGACAGAGAATATTGGCACCTGAGAAGGACCAACCTCTGAGGGAAAAAGGTCAAAGAAGCAGAAAATCTCTAGGCCAAAGTAGTATCCAGACGAATTCGTATGTATAGTAGCTATGAACTTACAAAGCAGTTAAGAAAACATACAGAAAATCGCAACAGAGCATGAAACACATGCAAGCTGGAGAACAAGCACCATAATATTCATGCTTAAGAAAGAATATAGGAAAATACCAGGAAATTAGCATTCAGCGCCACGTTAAAATTAACCACAAAGTTCATAAAATCCATCAAGACGTTACACTAGTACAAGGGTACGGGCTAGACCTTAGACAAATAATAGAAAAATCCCTAGAACATAATCAAGCCGGTCCTCTGAACTCAGGGTTGCCAGTGCAAAGAAGCGCCAGAGCAAAGATAAGGTACACGTGGTCTCCGAGAAGTAAGGTTATAAATACCATACCATGACAAACCAGCTGCGTAGTAGAACAGGAAAACAGCCCATTGGTCAAATTAAGACTGATAGAAAATCTCGGTTTCCCAATAAATACGGCTATGCTATTCCGTCATTTTGGCGTGGAAGTACTTCTCCTAAAACGTCGTCGTCAGGTCAAATCTACATAATAGTGCAAAATTTGCAAACGAAACACACCAAAAGCTATACCAATAAAGCGACGGCTCACCACTTCTTAACTCTTTCAAAGTGGGGAAGTGAGAGTTCCGGAAATTTAACAAAGACCACAGGCGGAACATTTCAGCGCGTGCAGGAAAAGAACGGTCGAGACGAAATTCACGGCGTAGAACATTCCAAAAATGCATAGCATTTAGCCCTGAACTCTTTTTGACAGAGAAGTAGTGAGAACTTAGACAAATTTACAACGTAGAAAACATCAAAGAATGAGTGACGAACATAAAGTGGAACACATATATGCTTAATATCCGAAAACAGAATAGTGAACATAGAAAGGGACAAATCACCATGGATCGCAGAAGCTCTGAAATATGGCAAAGACGATGGATTGACAACTTAAACCAAGAGCGAGCTGGCAGCCGAAGAAAGTACGTGCGCCTATATAGCAGGAAGAAGAAGAGGAAGAATATGAAATATTACTTCAGTAGACCTGGCAGTTGAACTCAGAGGATAATTCAGAAATGTAATCCTACTTATACTCCACCCTTATGCCATTCGAGGTTGAAATATGTAGTAAAGGTGTGCTTGCTATAACAAAATACTTTTTCACTTTTTTATACTGTTAGCCGATTTAGTTGCTTCTGCCAAACACACCATTTCTGACAAGATTCTATTAACCCATTATATCAAACCTCGCTTATACTGTCATTTTGATTTTATATTTGCTTAGGTATTCGAATCAGCCTAATAGACAGTATTGTATAATTACTTGCACCGGTAAAATTAATTAAATGTATTACTTCTTTTGGTATTCTAAGAAATGTTGCTACTGCTTTGGGCGACTTCTGCGTTTCTTGGCGTCGATAATCCATATCTATAAATTAGCAGGGTATGTACACTTTTCTAGATAGATTATTTAGACATTTCTTAGTTATTTATTGAAGTATTGTTGCTATCACAATAGAAACGATTGACAGCCTTTATTCAGTTGTTTATTTCCTCGTCAAACTTTTCATGTGAATATCGATCCGATGCACTTACAAGTTGCTATCTGTTCTTTGTAGTGGCATGCATGAAAACCAGGCGGAAATGCGATGTGCAAATGTAAATAACGTAAGCATTCGTGAGGCGAAATACATTATCATAATTAATAAAACAGCTACACAAGGGAAAACATAATTCCTGCGTATTTAAGAAACGGCGAATACAATATATAATAAACATGATTAATGAAACCAATGTAAGGAAGAAAAACCAATTTCTATCGCTTACTAGAAAACGAAAGATGTGGATCAACTCCTAACATGGTTATTGAAAGAAACAGTAGACCTAGGGGTTCTTGAACCTTCTAGAATGTAACGAACAAATGTTTCTATTTCACTAGACAAACAGGTGTAAACAATAAGGTGTGATATTGAAGAAAATCAATATCAACTAAATAATCAGGTCTCGGCACTCCGGCGTGACGCCAGCAAAGGTAGGTCAAATTGGGCAATGATTGAGTTTACTTCTCGAGCTAAGAGGCTCCAGAAATTTAATCATTGGCCAATTTGATCTATCTGTGCTGACGTCACGCCGGAGAACTGAGACCTTGTTCTTCAAGCGGTATTGAGACCTACTCTTATTTGTTTTCTGTGTTTCTTCGTGCTTTTGCACAGAACGGTATGGGAAACTATCAAAGAGGCGTATTATATTGCAGTGGACATAATAATTAGATTAATGATGTTGCTGATGATTAGTTTTCAGACATGCCGTTCTAAAAACTATATTGTAAAACAAAAATGCGTACAGGAATGTTGAAACTACATACATTTTAAGCAAAGCTGCCTCTGACCGTGACAATTAAAAAATATTTCCCCGTTTTTTGGAGCAAAACGAAAAATAGGTGTGTGTTTTCCCAATTTTCCCCCCGAGCGAGTTGTTCGAGTAATAATTAATTATTCAACGCTTTTCATAATTAATGAATTTTTACAGTTAATTAATCTTAAATAATTGCAAAATTGTCGGTGTAATTTAAAGTTACCGGTGGAGAAATTCCTTTGTTTGTCCTGCGATTTATGAAGTGCAGGATATGCTGCAGGAAGCGGCGGCCGGAGAGGCGAATCTCTGCGAGCGGAATATCCGAAATCTAATAAGCGAATGTAATAATATCAATACTACATCCGGAAAGTTGCGCCATTAAGAAAGAATGTCTTAAATTAACTTAGTACATCTCGGCACAGTATAAACAGCAATCAGTAGGGACAGCTAGCTTAATTTCGATGTCAGATTTCCAGTACGCATGTCAGGGGTTTGGCGGTCCTTCACAAATTTACCGACCGCGGCGCGGCACTCGCTTTCCGTAAGCGCCGGTTCGGAAATCAGCTGTAGCCGTTTATGACAGCTTGTTGTGGTTAAACGTGGTTATAGTGTTTATTGTCAATAACGATGGAGAAAAAACGTGAAAAATGTAGTAATATTTGTGCGGTGGCGTTTTGTAAGACAAATTCTCAAACTCCGGCCGCAAGTTTATATAGATTTCCAAAAGATGTAGCAAGGTAATTAACGTGAAAATACGACGAATTTTGATATATTTATAAATGTTTGTTTCTATCATTTAATATTACATATATTCTATTTATGATGTCCAGGTGCAAGCAATGGACAAAATGGTGTGGTTGTCAACATTTACTGCAATCTGTGACCTGCTTATACTCGTCTATGTATCGAGTATGTTCGCTTCATTTTGAAGAAAAAATGTTCAAAACCAGTCAAGGAAGGGTGAAACGGTTAATGCCCGACAGTATGCCTACATTAAACCTTCCGATAGCAGAGGAAACGGTAGTGACTAGAGATCACAGTTACAGTATTTTTACTATCACAAGTAAGTGTTATATTATATTCTTGTATAAACGTAAACTTTATGTGCAGTTGTAAAAATAAAATTTAGAACGACTTGTAAAATAGGTTGGCTAAAGTTCCAAGTAGTGCCACTAACGAAAATGACTTAGGTGTACTCATTGTTTTAAAGAGACTGCCGTTTAGATGAAATTATTAGGTATAGAGATGTGCCAAAAAATCTATGCAAGATTTCAAACACTAATGCCTGTATGAATTATTAATATTAACATTTTTTTTAATTTTAGCTCATCCTCTTTCTGAGGTACAAAATGCAACACAAGAAGAGTCTGTCGCAATGGAAATACAGAGTGATCCTGGTCCTTCTGGATTACAAATGACACCGACTTTAATGGAGATAGACAATTTAGTTACTAATGAGGTTAGTGTAGGAACACAGTCGCCATTATTGATGAGTCCAGAAATAGCTACTCAAACAACACAAACGTTAACTGGCCATACTCCCAGAAAACAGAAGTTAAGAGCTAAAATACATTCGTTGCGGTCAAAGGTCACAACTATGCAAAGCAAATTGGAGAAGCATGAGGAAGATACTTCGGTTGTCGCAACTGCAACACTGGTCGACTTCAAAAAGCTGTGTGATAAATTTTTACCTCCTCCATGCGCCAGTTTTGTTAAATTACAGGCTGATTTACATAAAAAGTCGCCTCACCAAAGAAGATATTCTCGAGAGTTTCTGATGACGTGTTTAAGAATATATTTTATGGGGCCAAAAGCTTACAGAGATGTTAGTAATATATTTATCTTGCCTACAAAAAGAACCTTAAATCGGATTACTGAGAACATTAATTTTAAACCAGGTTTCAATGAATCTCTATTCCAAGTATTTCAAGAAAAAGTCGATGCCTTTGAAGATATCGACAAAAATTGTTGTCTTTGTTTGGATGAAATGTCCATAAAGTCCCACTTGTTTTATCACATCAAAAACGATGAAGTAATTGGATTTGAAGATTACGGAGAAGGAAAGTATTTCCGACCAGCGTTAAATGTTCTGGTGTTAATGGCAAAAGGGATCTACAATAACTGGAAGCAGTCCTTTGCTTATTTTTTTCCCCATAATACCTGCGGAGCCGTAGATTTAAAGAGGATTATTGAAAAAAGCATTGATAAATTAAGGAGCATAGGTTTAAATGTAAGAGTTCTTGTGACCGATATGGGATCCAGTAATATTAGTGTGTCAAATATGTTAAATGTTACAGTAGATAACCCAGTATTTAAAGTTGGAAATGAGGAAATTGTTTATTTGTTTGATGTCCCGCATCTCATAAAAGCTGTTCGAAACAATTTGAGAGACAATATATTTCATTTTGATGGAAAATCGACATCTTGGGAGTATATTGCTCATTTCTATAACTTCTTATAACATTTTCCTCTAATATCAAAATTAAAGATACCTCTCTCTTTTGCTATTTTCACATTTCATAATTTATAGACACCCCGTATAACAAATTTCAAATTTCTCCACGGCACTATTGTTTTTATAAGAAGCTAAAACGTTTATAAAGAATGACTTCTACGAAAAATTTAAAATAATAAAGTTGTCCCTCTTGTAAACTCAATCCGGGGACATACTGTCTTAATGTGTCATTTATACAAATATTTAAAGGTAGAAAACGGCATATTATTAATTTTTCTCGTAGTTACTACCGTCAGAATCGCCAGGATAGTCTTTGCTAATGTGAAGCTTGTGGTCAATTTTCAAATTTTAGCGCATTTTCTACTAGCGCCATCTAGTGACAAGTTAGTGAAGGACCGCCAACACAGCCATGTTGGTTTTAAAACTTGACATCAGAACATCAAAGGAGCCGACGCTAGCTGTCCCTACTGATTGCTGTTTATACTGTGATCTCGGAGACCGAAACCATAACTCATAGGAGCAAAGGGAACGCGAGCAATTAGTATGACATCCAGCCGTCATTCTTCTTTCGACGCCACACACATCGCACCACATGAGTTCCCCCGGCAGTTGCCTAGACATTTAGGCCCAGTGGCGTAACCACAAATTTCGGCAGCACCACTAAACCTTGCAATAAACCCTTTAATCTAACCATACTTTTTAAAGATCTTTTTTAGTGAAATACAATTTAATAATTATAAAAACACTAATATGGCGCTATCATTGCCTAAATCTGAAGGAAGCAATACAATATTTTTTAGCGTGTTAACTTATAAAATGTATTGTCACATAGGTTCTTAAAAAGAAGAGGGACTGAAGGGGGGGGGGGGGGTGAGATTGTGATCCATTTGGAAATATTTTAGTTTTAAAATAGAAATTAAATATTCGTCCTCACAGTCTTAACGGAAACATCCATTGAAATTTTAGGCATTAAGGCCACAGAATTGTCAAAAACGGATTAAGATAGTGTAGTGATGTCGGCACTAAATTTTAGTAGCCGGGAATTGAACCCAAAACAAAGATTTTACCTCTGAACTACACTTTATTCTTAATATTAGTTCGAAAATATATAGCTGCCTGCTATATGCACTAGCATTTAAGGCATTACGGCCACAAGTTTGTCAAAGGCGATTTGGGAAGTGTAATTGAGTCGGTACTAGATTTTAGTAACCGCTGAGATCTCTGGAAATGGAACCCAGAGCAGAGCCTTTCCGCTGAGCGACATCTGGTCTCTAATATCGTTGGAAAATATTCATAATTTTGTATCACGACGGGTAAGTCAACAGTTATATTCTAACTCAGCAGCTTGAAACTAATCATTTTGTTGCGTGTTGGAGTATTACCCACGTAGCATACACGGGTATAAATGAAAATTACTTATATAATGTGGTAATACGAGTAATAACGTGAATATGACTTCGATATTCAGTCCAGCGACGCCATGAAACTACGTGATTATGACGTCTTCTTTTAAGAACCTACACTTTACTCTTTAAAATGATGTCGATGTTTGTTCGACAATAGAAAATCATAATATACTGCACAATGAAACATAGAAAAAGCTCACGTGTAACTCAGTTGAGTACAAATATAAAAAACACATTGAATGCTATCGGTTATAATCGGATTATTTCGAATAGAAGTTGCCAATGGTTACAGCTCAAAAGAACTAAACGTGTATTCAACACGAATTTTTATTTTTATATTTTATATTATATTATCAGATCTATATTCTGACATTAATTTATTTTTAAATGGTCGAACAGTTTTATTGGCAGTTACAGTTTTAAGATCATATAGGCACATCGAGTGATGGCTGATGTTACATTGTGTCTATATGTAGCCACCGCAAATTTATCTCACTATGAACAGAATTGCCTGGAGGTTGAACAGGTTTCTGTTACTTGCGCTGATTCCGTCCCTTTAATTCTGAGCACACGGTTGAGACTGCAAGCCGTGTTTTAAGACAAAGTACCGTAAAACGGGGCAACTTCGTCAGGGTTTTTGTACATTTGCCGCGCTGTAACCATAGAGGATTTTTTTAGGATAACAAAATTAGATGATACCTAACAGTTAGAGATGGACAATTACTATCCGTCCTTTGGTTTTTATAAATATCGTTCATACGCCCGAAAAATCGCTAAACAATTCCTGACGAAGTTATACTGATTTTTGGACAACTTCGTCACCTTACTCAAATTCGTCTATAAACGAAGTTGTACGTTTCTAGGGACAACTTCGTCATGGTAGATAACTCGTTTTGGTATCTTTATTATGGTACATAAATAATTGCATCATTTAAAAAAAAGTTAAGGTTATATTAAGGCACAAAATGACTTTGGGTTAAATTATTTCTCTCCATGAAACCCACCATGAAGTCTTCACCAGGAAGATTGTCACGAAAAATCACTGCTTTATGTCCTTTTATATCGAGATAGCCTTTGATAATCAATCTTATTTTTAACTTTGTTAATGGATAAGACCAAGCTGAAAGTTGGTTTATGGCACCAACAATTTCCGCCTCCTCCAAGGTCGTTAAGGCTTTTGGGCGGTCTACTGATTTAATGTGTCTACCATGCCACTTGTCTTGAAGCGTTGTTCGCGGTATTCCATGTTTTTTGCTGAAAACCGACATCGAGAGGACATTTCCAATATCCTTCAGTGGGTCTTCAACTATCTGGGGATCATAACGCTGGTAACTCCTACCTCCCAACACTTTTGAGTTTTTCTTCGGCATTATTACATGAATAGATACACTTTCGACGCAAACACAATGGAAGCAAAACGGTAACTGTAGATTTTGAGGTTATGCTTACACAATAGTACATCGGTTGCCGAACTGACGAAGTTGCCCAGGATGACGAAGTTGCCCCGTTTTACGGTAGTCAGGCCATTCAGAGGGATGTTATAATTTAACTACTCGAAGTGCAGCCTCACACTTCAAATTTTTAGGCTTGGAAAGATAGTACCTCGATGTTAGTGAATGAAACACTTAATGCCGATTGTTTTTATTATTAAATCTCGGTCTATATATACATATATACATTTCGCTTAGTTCTAAATTGTATTATTTCAAAGTGCAAACTGTTTATTCTTACTAGGTCGCTATAATGTGTCATAACAACAGTCAGCGTTTAAGCAAGCCGCTTCCGCGATACATGCTCACATTGAACTTGCATTACTAGGTCGTTCTTGCATGTATTAAGCAAGGCTGCCATGCGATTCTGCTAACATGCAGTTGTGACATATTAGACTAATGCATGTGCTGCGATTTTGCATTTTTAAACATATTGAACTTTTATGAATTGCACTGCTAGTTTGTATTTCTTAGATTTTGAAATGCAATTTAAATCTGTTTAATTTGAGATTAAACACACTACTAGATATTTATTCTACTCATATAATGTAAGCGATTCATCGTATGACGAAGTGATATAACGTCTACAAGCCCCAAACAAATGATTTTAAAATATTGGTTAGATTGTCCCGTTCTTACGACGTCAATTATTTGTCACTTACCATTAATGACTAAAAATTACTTGTGTATGACGTGAGGAATACCTGGGTAGCAACGCAATTTAGGAAAAAGTGCACGTTGTCAAGGAAACGTAAAAACATAATTCGTAGAAGTACCTCCATAGGAGCACTAAAGTTAGTGCATTTTTTGACAATTGTTGACAAATAAATGTTCTGAAAAATATGGAATATGAAAATTTTAGCCGTTGTGATAATAATTGTAGCACATAGGTGAAAATATAGCCACATTCGGTTACAATCGTCTTCTTCTTCGATTGGCGATCATCCATGCTATCTTCATTTTGGAAGTTACAGCCTGAGGCAAATCTCTGATACTCATACCGAACTATTCACGTAGAATCTTGGGTCATAATGTTCTTCTTCTATCTTTACAGAGTCTGCAGACGTTTTAATTTTTCATAATAACGTGTACTAGTTGGTATTTATATCTATATATTATATCTCCAAAATCCTTTTGATGGTAAGCAGTACGTTGGTGTTTTTCATATTTTGTAGTGCTTTAACGTGGCTTAACGTGGCTGATGCGTTTTACTAATGCTCAGGTTTCCATCGCACAGCAGTTCCTCAAATTCGTACTTGCAGGCGTCTGTGCAGTTACTTTGGTTGATCAGATATCATCCCAAGTATATTAATCGATGGACCCGACCGTCCCGACCTATGATTGCTTTATTTAGCTGTCAGTATACCTGATTGTTTTTTTTTTGTTTGCTGATAACCATATACTGGAGTTCCTTGATATTTTAAACCGTAGTTTCGCATACATATACAGGTTGGCTCCCCTTACTTGGGTTAGCAAATCAACAGCCGACGCCGCAATAACTCATGGGAGAAGCCAAATGTCCGGAGTGCGGAAAACCGTCGCGTGCACTGATAAAATGTCTTACACTACTGGCAAGTGAACCTAACGCCTATCGTTAAGACATCTTGTTATGTACAATGGAAGGGGATGGGCAGTTTTCCGTTCTGGAGTGTTTAAAATTCTATAAATTCTATTCAGTCGGTAGTAAACCACGTGGTGTTAATTCGTATCTGCAGTAGTCTACTCGGCTTGAATCGGATTTAAACTGAGTCGGTGTTAATCCACAGCTTGACAAGTATTAAAGAACACAATCGAAATGGGAAGTATGTAAATCCATTCGTTGGAGTTTGATGTGTTAGTGTTGAACACAGTTGCAGCGTGTCTGAAGAAAATCCAAATCGGTGGTAATCCACATGGGTGATACTGTATACAACCCTTTGGTGCATGGTCTATTAATGGACTATTTCTGTGGCGCATTTCGAGTCTACTTGATCTCCAGGCCTCCCGCATCGCTTATGTTTGCGGATAACTATCTCCGCCACTGTCTGAGCCGAAGTTTCCCTGTTTTATTGCTTTCCATAAACTCCTGACTCGCCGAAACGCCGCGCCGTAAACAAAAACGGACTATCATCGGTGCACTTATAAATCTATAGCGGGCCCCCTCGCAATTTATAACTTCATACAGACTCCGGCAATTATCATTAATCATGCATTATGAATGGCAAAACTTACACGTCGTCTGTTACGGCGGCGCTGCGCGTAACTTTTAATTTTCGTCAGCAGATCGGGTCGCAGCCGACGCAACCCTTGCGAATATGGGACCATAAAGCAGACGTAAAGTGACGGCTACAATTAACCTGGAACACATTAGCGTTCCGCTCGAGTTCAGCTCCCTCCGACTCCGTATCGTTCGGCGCTCAGCGTCTTAATGGGCGCCTAATGACGTCACATATTGCGATTCTTAATTGCCACGGTTTTAATAAAACGCCGCTGTGCCCATCATTAGCCGACCTCTTCATCCAGTGCGCTTATTGATCAAGCCATTGTCCTCGCACGAATCCCTGTTATTGGAAAACACACAAAGGACGCGAAAATCGTCAAATCCCCGCGAGCGTCGCCTTACGGCCGATGATAATTTATGCAAATTAGCGCGGTTCCTCAACTTTGCAACATCGGCATCGGGAAAAACAAGTAGTTCTGGGCCACTAATGAGCCCGGCCTCCGCGGATCGGTATTTTATTACGCCAACAAACTACCCCTGCTACGGCTAAATAGCGCCCACAAATCACTCCCTTTTACATTAAAAAAGCTCCTCAAAGTAGGTTAAAATAGATGATCTGTGTTAAGAGGTTGAAACACTTGGGGCATACAAAAACTCTTTCCTTCGCCGCCCTAATTGATATTAGATACATTAACTCGAAAAGCAGTTCCGAATAAAAAGCGAACCTATTTTAGAACTTCTTTGGTTTATGTACGGGCGGGTCTGGAAGGAAAAACAATTAAAGCGGTTGTTATCTTAACAGCGGTCTTATTGCTCCAAGCTTTTTGTTATCTCAGGACGCCGGTGCCATACTCACGCCATATGTCTGTTGCACTTATACTATTGCAGATCGACAAGCACAACTGAAAAACTTACTGACTTCGTTCATCTTCTGGAAGAATATGGAGGCTCCTTCAAATTTCGGCTGTTCTTTACAGCAGGTTTCAGTTCATTATTCATTTTTTATGTATCATCTACAACGAGATATGCTGAGATATTAAATCGAAGGCTGCATACTGTCTTAAATATAGTTTACACTAAGTTTCAGTGGTTGGCTGCTGCTATTCCACTTGATGGAGCGTATATAATCAACGGAACGGTAAACTGTCTGAAACGAAAATAACCATTAACCACAAACCACATTAAAAAAGCAGCCACTTAAATATGCCAAAATACACTTATCCTTCCAAAAACATATTTGTCATTTCTAGGAATTTATAAAGTTCATGGATGTTATTTTGTATTATTGAAAATGATTGTGAATTGGCCTAAATAAATACATAATAAGTAATAATATTTTCTAAACTTTATAAAGTTTGAAACGAGAATTGTTTTTTTTAATATTTACATGTATAGCCAGTGCGTGTTTACATGAGTGTTCATTGTTAATTAGGTTCAATTATTCTAAAGTAGCATAACGAAAAGTGCGAGTACGGTCTTGTTCAATGAACACGGGAATCGTCGAATTGTGTATGTTCAGCGATCAGTATAAATCCTTTCAGCAACGCGGGGAAGTGGAAATCATTAACAGCCGGGCTGAGCACGTAGTCGCAGGTGTGTAACTGACTCTCAGTGAATTTTGCCTGCAGCGAGCGAAACACATCCGCCTGAAGTAGTGCAGTAATAGTATATTACATACCGAGGTGGGAAGTGTTTCATTACTGTCGAGAGATTAGGTAGTTTACCGAGACGCGTAGCGTCGAGGTTAACTTTATCTCGAGACAGGGATGAAACTTTCCACCGTGGTATGTATACTATTTTATTTGCAATCATCTAATTTTAAAAATAACTACAATTGAATTCTGAATAATAGATATCTTGATGTAGCTAATATTTTTGTTACCATGAAAACAACCCACTCAATGTTTTGTTACCATGGAAACACCCCACTCTTCAGGTATGTAATATTTTTCGGGGTATGTAATAATTTCCTGGCTAGTTTCAAGTAATCATCTAGTTCCCAGCTGTTGTCATGTCATGAAATTGACACATTACAATGTGATTGCGAATAAATAGATTTTGCTGCCTAAAGTGTGTATGTGCAGGAAGCCAGTGTTCGCAGTTTAAATAAATTCCATTTTAATCGTGTACTGAGTAAGTACGCAACTGCAACGCCGCCAAGGGGTTTCATGACGTTTCAACTGCTTCTTGACGTCATCCGCCAAAGAGGCGACATAGCCAGCAGCTAAGGACTTCCCTGCAGTATTCGTGAGAAATTTCCATACGAGTCATCCAAGGTTGATGACTTAGGCTAGCTAGCCCGACCCGCTGCGCAGTAGTTCTCAGCCACGAACCTAAGTTTTAGCTTCAATTTGAGCGATGAGCGTTCGCTCTAAGCGTGTTGTGAAGGTTTCGTGACCTTAAAGAAATACGATTAATAGACAAATAGATACGTACGCGAATGGCGAAGCCAGGTTTCTATGTACGTAAACGCAGTTAGTACTGCGTCAAAACTGCTGTCGCGATTTGACGCAGTTTAATGTTTACGTACTAAAGACAACTACCTTGGTGTTTTCTTAATGTTGTTTAAACGTAGGTGCAGTTATTCTGCTATTCTTTGACTTGTAAATGCATTTTCGTGCATTTGTTGACGAAGGCTATTTGTAAGTGTTCCATGCGTCAAGTATATTTAGAGAAACTGAACTGTTTAAATACTTCGTTCAAATTTAATCCAAACGATTACATTTGCAAGACTTCATGTATACATAAAAGTTAGCGAAAACAATTATTAAAAGAAGCGGTGTAGAACTGATCCATCGTATGTGCACCAAGGTTTGGGAAACTGGCGACCAATCTAAAGTTCGTGGGGCTACTACGGAAATCACAGAACAATTCTCTTGATCTCATATGCAAGTGAAGTTATGTTACCTGTCATCCAGGAAAAATTGAAACAATACTCCTTAGACACCACCAGAGCAAGCAGGCTTTACACCCGGTCGGGGAACCAGAAAGCAGCTAATAGATATTAGGAAATGGTCGAAAAATCTGTACAAATTCAATCGTGACCCTCTTCTGCTTCCTCGAATATGTAGAGGCCTTTGATACGGTAAAGTGGACGCATCTATGATACATACTACAAGAGATGGCCGTACCAGGACACCTAATCACAACCTGTATCTCTCCAACACATCCTATGTGAGAATACAAAATGAGATGTTCAAACCCCTTAACATGGAAAAGGTATGAGACAATGATGCATCCAGTCTTATATTTTGGTCAAAAATTGGTAGGATGGAATGTCAGTAGGAACAAGAAGAATATCAAATCTCAGGTATGCCAGTAACGCAACCATAATGGCCAGCTCAGAATGGAATATAGCAGACTTCTTACAACGCATCGAGCAGGTCAGCGAAGCAGGCTTCATACTATACCGGACAAAATGTTTGTTTATAATGCTAAACAAGGCGTCCACCCTACCTGAATGGATGATAATCTTTAAAAACAACATAAAAAGTAAGTCATTGATATATCTGTGTGCGCGCATAACTGCGAAAAGGAGATTAGAAGAAGGTTTGCAACGGTCAAGTCGAGCCCTGTAGGGACGATATGACAAGACCAGCAGTTCAGCAAATACGCCACACCAAGTTGGTGGACGCGCTACTGTTCCGCATCGCCACATACAACTTTGGTGCTTTAGAAGAATGATGCGAATACCATGGACATCTCATAGAAAAAGGTACCACGACGATACAGCATATAGACAAGAATAATAATTTCTATCACGTTATCAGAAGAATTGTTATCTAGAATCCAGGGCAAAATTAATGGCAAGCGAAAAAAAGAACGCTCACCAAACAGATTTGTCGACCAGTGTAATGAGGCTTTTATGAAGCCTCTTCGTTTAGGCACCACATTGTAACACTACAGTTTCAGACCCACCGTTGTGGGTCAAATTGTAATGGGGCGTTTCTTACGCCCCTACGTTTTCATAAATTACTTCTGCCCTCTTTTATCGCCAACTAGCTCAATAGGAACGAGACTACTCTTACTTTACTTACTTCCAGTTGTGAATATGGAAAGTCCCCGTTCAAACAAACTCGAACTTACGTATACTGGTGCTAAGTTGAAAATATTAGCTTAAAAAAATATTCAAATAAAAATACAATTTGTTTACACACAAATCAACACCAAACCGCTGATTTTTTTCTATAAAAGACAACGCTAATTATAAACTTAAATACTAACCCTGCCGCTTCCTTTGTTGGCTTTCGTATTTCGTCCTTGTCCACCTTGTGTGCCGTCTGCAGGACTTTACCTCACTTTTTGTTGCGTACCGGATGATATTTCTTCGCTTCTCTGCATTTGTAGTTCCCCAGTACTCGTAGAAACTTCATTTTGGCTGACAAAGTGTGCAGCTTGAAAACTAGGCCGCTCACGTCTGCTGCTCCCGACAAAAAGCCCACACGACCACTCGGCACCCCTCGCGGCGAACGCCTGCATTTTGGGCGAGAAATCCGCACAACTAATTGGCGCGCGTTTAAATGTACACTCTCGTTGCCAAAACTGGTTCTTAAACCTTCAACTCTTAAACGAATAAATAGTAAAATGCATCGATTTATGTATGTACAAATCGGTTGTATGACGTTCGCAGCGAAGAACAAGAATACAATATTTTTAGTTATTGATTTCTTACTTTCTTTCAGTTTATTTTTTCCTTATCGATGTATTTGGATGCTTTATCAATGTATTTCGGTGCATGTATATTCCGATATCTCCAATCAGTGATAAATTGACCTGGTGTATCTAAATTTTAATTTTGTTCCATGTTACTCCATTTGATTACTGTTTTTGTAGGCTTAACATGATTATTTTTGCTGATTTCGTTTTGTTAATCTTTATGGGTCTTTATAGAATACAGAGTGCGTCATATCACTAGATAGTTTACAAATGATTCACCTTATTAGTACTTACAGCATGACTCAGTATTGGACATGGTTCTAGAGCAGAAAATCTAGGTTCAATCCTCAGTAATATCTACGACCACAGAAATTTAGTGCCGTATTTACCAAAGTTTCCCAATTTGGCTTTGGCTACTATGAAATCTACATCTAACACACAAAAAGGTAGTGGGGATGTATACATCAAGGCTGATAATGACGTGTCTAATCCACAACCACTTGATTTTTTCATTTCTATAATTTTATCCGTGTTATCCGTGCCTTCTCTTTCTTCGTCATCCTTTTCTTCTTCCATTATTTCTTCTTATCTATCCCTTTTTATTTTTCTATCTTTCGTTTCTTGTTCTTGTCTTATTTTTCTGCCTACTATATTTCAATTTTTGTCTGTTTTGTTCTATATTACGCCTTTGATAAATACCTTATAACGGTATAGATTTGAGAGTAGTGACAAGTACTAACAACAACTAATATATTTAAAACACTGATATATAATATAAAAAACTAGAAGGCTTTTAATTGTATATTCAATATTCTATGCATAAACCAGAACAGTTTTTAAGCACATTATAAAAGAATTGACGTACAATGATCTGCACATTTTCATTGAGAAGATGATATCTCTAGAAGCTTCGCCTTTCAAAACTCCTGTCTAACCTTACACATATGACTGGCTAAAAGGTTAATCCTGGACGCTGTCATTACTACTATTACTAGTAGTTAATTAGAACAGTTTGAAATTTAATCTTAAATATATAGAACAGTCCCCGCCATTTCCAATATTATTAAACCGCCGAGAAAAGTTTGCAACAAAATCTGTACCTAGGTAACCCTGGCTGCTGCGTGCACTGTATACAGAATGAGTTCTGTATCTACTTCGCCCCGAAAACTTTTTCGTGCTTAAAGCACGCGATTTGGGCTCGACTCTGATGTATCACCTTTTTTTCAATACTTGCCTGCTTCCAGAACTTGAATTATAGCTCTGCAGTTGGTAGAAAAGGTTTTTACATAAATAACTAGAGAAGCGAATTCAGCTCGAAATTGTTTCCGACTTACTGAAGCTTAATACAATTTTTTATTATTTTAGAATTCATCTTAGAAAAGCACCAATTTTTATTAACGTATTTATAACCAAAATCGTTTCAATTTCTTAATTTTTATATATGGCTTTCCTGTATTCCATTCTTCTACGCGTTAAGACGAAGCTAAATCCAATACATATTTAAATCATCGGTCCTATAGATGACTACTGAGCCCAAGGCAATATGTACATATTAAACTTGGGATAAATATTAAATGAAGGTTATTTCTATAGGTTGCTTTTATTTATGCCTCTCTGCCTCTTTCCATCTCGATTTTTTCTGCAAACTGTGAATCGACTATCAACGTCAAGAAGAACTTAGTTGGTGAATTATTAAAGCCATATAACGATAGGTTTTCACCGCCATGGTATTAATATGATTATCGATAAAACATTACAACGTACACAAATTACTTACTGCCGCACAGAAAACTACAAAAGTAGGTTAAAGAAGCCAGCGCAACTAGCAACTTTAACGACGGTGTATTCCTACATCAAGCTACCCTCCTGCGGAAAATATCATGCTTCGATCAGCAGCCCCATCTAATAGCGAGTATTTATAGAAATAAAAATGAAAGGTACACATGAGTATGCTTTTTAATTTTATCTGATTTAAATATATTTTTTTTATTTAAGCGGCGCCGGCGTGCATAAAGATTACATTTCGGTAATTATAAAGTTATTTATATGTTAAAAGTCTAATGTGCGTAATGAACTCATAAAAAATAAATGTGCACGCAATATGTAAAGTGTGTTTTTAGTTGACATAATTTTGGGGAAATGGCTTTCAATTTTTAACGTGTTGCCATGTGCTGTGTACCTGAAGCGCAGTATAAAATATTCAATTAAATGCTGGTATTGTTTTCCAGGTTTGGTTTGCATGAATATTTTAACAATTGAAACTTGTCAACTGGATGTCAACATTTATTCAATGAAAATGTTTTAATCATTATACTAATTAACATAATAAAACAAATATCAACAAATATATTTCTTCTGCTAAGAGTATATAATTGCCTACTTGAAAACAAAGGCCTGGTCAATTTTCAAAAGTACAAAATCTCAAAATATTTTCTACTTCTACATCGCTTTCTCATATTATAAAATAATATCGTGCTACAATCCTGCCTTTTTAGGCAGTTTTTCTTAAATGTTCTAGATAGAGCAAACATTTACTTATTCCATAATTATTGAAGAACCTTAGTTGTAGGATTTGATGATAGCTCCAAAATAGTGTGTGGTCCTCATAATGTAGCTGAACTATAAATACGATATAAAAAAGCAAACATAAATCATTCGTTCGCGGGTGAGAACATCTGGTCGTAACAAGTTGAGCGGGTGCTTTACATTTTCGTCCAGCATTGTGGATGAAGTGAATCTGCGATTAATTTTATGGCGGACTATTTAAAAATTCATCTAAATTTAGAACTTTATAGTCTGTTGAACAGCTTCCTGCTGATTATAGACTAGACGGGGCTATATCTCAATGCAAAGATTTTATATATCATGAACACTATTTGGAGACGCGGATTTTATGGTCTTCAACACCTGTCTTGTTGATTTTAAGATGTGAAACAGAACTGGGAAAAGGCACTGAGAAGAAGTAGAGTACATATAAATTTAACTAGCTTTGATTAAATGTAACGTCAAGTACTTGCATTTACTTTCATTTAAACGCCCTTCTACTAACTGGCATATTTAGTTGCTTGTAATTTCATAATTATTTTGACAGCTGCAGGCTTGTAAGGGTTGGTTGGACATGACGTGTGATGTTAACATAACGGATGTTACATTTCAGTTTTTTTCAGCTGATAGGATCCAGTTGTTTCTGTTGTTTTTTCGTATTTTCTTTTTAAATACATATGCGAAATTACATGAATCTGTTCTTGTCAATGATTTGAAGTTCAAGTTGCCAAAAAGAATAAAACAAGATAATAGCATTAGACCTAGTATTATTTATGATATGGCTGCATGCGGAAAGGGACGTTTAGGCGCGCATTATTAGGCGCGAGCTTTTAGGCGCGAAGCTTTTAGACGCGGACGCTATTAGGCGCCTGGACGTTTAGGCGCCGCAACTTTAGGCGCGGGGACAGTTAGGTGCCACAAGAAAGAAATTCACATTATTCTTGATTTTAAATTTTTGAAGTTCAAGTTGCCAAAAAGAATAAAACAAGATAATAGCATTAGACCTAGTATTATTTATGATATGGCTGCATGCGGAAAGGGACGTTTAGGCGCGCACCTTTAGGCGCGCATTATTAGGCGCGAGCTTTGAGGCGCGAAGCTTTTAGACGCGGACGCTATTAGGCGCCTGGACGTTTAGGCGCCGCAACTTTAGGCGCGGGGACAGTTAGGCGCCACAAGAAAGAAATTCACATTATTCTTGATTTTAAATTTTTTTTAGGTAATTATCGCAGTCATTTGTGTTGAAGAAAAATTCAAACCTTCATAAACAATATATATTCAGCTTTTTACGAGCCTTCTTCAGTGTTTTCAGTGTTCAGTGTAAAGTTGTACAAATTTACATATTGAATTTACATTGTATCGATTATGAACAAAAAGTTATTTACATTTATGGATAGTTTAACATAGTGAAATTATATGGTGTGTATAATTCCACCACGTTGAACTACCCATATACAAAATGTAAATAACTCATTTTTCATAATCGATACAATGTAAATTAAATATGTCAATTTGTAAAACTTTAAAACTGAAGAAGGCTCGTAAAAGCGCCAAATACATATTGTTTATAAAAATTTGAATTTTTCTTTAACATTAATTACTGCAATAATTACCTAACAATCAAGAATCAAGAATAATGTGAATTTCTAAAGTTGCGGCGTCTAAACGTTCAGGCGCCTAATAGCGTCCGCGTCTAAAGCGCTCGCGCCTAAAAGTGCGCGCCTAAAGATGTGCACCTAAAGAATCGCGCCTAAACGTCCTAGACCGGGCTGCATGCATTGCTTCTCATAGGAATCACACTGTACTAGTTTCTACTTGCTTTCTGCAACGCTGTACTACAGCCAGTAAAGTTAATACAACTATGCCCGTTGAAATATGACAATAAGCCCTTCCGAAACCCTCCTCTCCACCTAATTCCACTAGTGATGGCTACTGCTGCCCTCCACCACAGGTCAGAAAAGAAAGAAAATAAAGAAACCGTCGTATCCTAGTTTTGACTCGACCCGGGTATTTTCCCCGCGTACCCACTACATCTGGCGAGTGTTCCCCAATCCGCCACCTGGGGAGGTGCCCGATGGGTACTAGCAACCTACACAAAAGAAAAAGAAAATATATGTAAAAGTGCATATGAGTTAAATGCACCTCTTACAAATTCTTCAAGACGACGCACTCGGTAATAGTTTATCTTGCAACATAGAACATACATTCGCTGTTGGGCATGAATCGCATCAATTGCATTTTCTTTCTTCTTTATTTAGCATGTTTCGTCCTCATCAGGACATGTCTCGTTTAATTTTTTCCTTTTGTTTTCATGCTGTGCCCTTGTTATCCAACCTCTACTAGCCATTTTCCTAATATCGTAGCATGTAGTTAGCAGACACACTTCGATTCTTTTTCTAGTCCTCTGTCTCCATTAAGTTGTTTTCTTTGTCCATCTTTCATCATCCATTCTCGCAACATAACCCGCCCATCACCATCTCGTTTTTACTACCCCTTCCGCCATATCTTCGTTTTCTGTCGGATCCATCTGTCGGAGCTATTAAAACATTCTTCTATGAGACAAAATAGGAAAACCAATACGAATTTACACTTTCATTAAAAGTATTTGTTTATCTAAACTATCACTTTTAAAACGTGCAAATGCACACTTGAGGACTATAGTAGATCAAGAACTCCCGAAAAGTGTGAAAAACACACGACAGTAGAAAACGTCCGTTAAACATCTCATAACTGACGACTGCCTAATATGATGTAATTCAAAGAAGCACTTTTATCTATATGTTGATCATATAATTCCACTCAAATGAAATGCATAGGAAAGTTTGGCATTTAGTCGTAAATAAAAACACTTTACATTCTTGTCGTGCCATAAAAAGAAGAGATTATCTAGTATTAATATGAATTCCAAAAGTTTTTGAAACGTGCAGACGAACTATCGTTTCTTATTTCTATGCATCTTTTCGATTAGTTTAAAAGACAGATAAAATATATCTGGAAATATATAGTAAATGTTATACTTAATAAAATGAAATACTTTTTTCTCTATCGATAGTTGGCTTGTATCGCTACAGGAATTTACTACCACCCCTTTCTAGAGCTATCATACTTTCATTTTCAGGGTGGATTAATCACACTATCTTCCCTAAAACAGTTCTATATCTCTCTGTGTGATTTAGAATTTTCTACTATTTCTCTTCTTTGTTTCCTATCTGTTGTCTTTTATTTCGATCCTGTAATTTTTGTATATCTTCCCCAATTTCGTCCATCCATCTCATCTCCAATCTGCCTTTAGAGCTTGTAAGGGTTGGTCTCAATTGTGCTGAGTTAATCTCACAATGTCCTTTGCATTTATTTTTTCCAATCTTTCATGGTCAATCTGAGATTTTTCTTTCCCAAATTCTTAGTTGTTCTTCATCTCTTCTCGTTATACATAATGTTTCAATGTATACATCACGACGGGTGTTATTAATTGTTTTCTGTTATTCTTTTTCCAGCTTGTATTACCTCGCTTAGGTTTTCTCTTCTGTTATGTTATTTATGTTTATTTCTAGGTGTGTAGATGTTTGCACTTCTTCGAACTTATATTGTGAGATCTTATATCTTAGTTTTATTTCTCTAGTGTTTCATATAATACCTTGTTATTTTTTCATTTACTTTCACTTCGGTCGTATAAATGTCTTCTATAGTGCTGTTATATTTCCACAATAACCATAACATCGTCAGCATAGACAACAATTACTATCTCTTTAGTTATTATTGATCCATGTTCTTAAATTTTTGCAATTATGTTTTTTAATGCTATGTCAAATAGTTTGTATCTGTAGGTTTTTCATGTCTATTAACAAACTTTCAGTTGATTTTATCAAAAATCACATCCTCAAAAAACTCATATTGTAAAAACTGCAAGCACTGTTAGGTGTGTGGAAAATATTTTGCTTGAAGGTAGGTTACGTTAATTTAAATTGTGTAAGCCTTAAAGGCGGTTCATTTGAAATAGTCTCGTGCAAACAGATTTTATTGACTGAAATTAATTATGTACTTTGAGTCAATTACAGTTGGTAAAACAATCTGTATATCAATAATCACTCTCTTTCGATGATATAACAGACTACAAACGATATCTCTATGCAAAACTTTTTTTTCTTTGAAGTCTGGGACTTCAATAGAAAACTATTTTTCATAAAAGTTTCAGACTTTTGTTTGTAACAATAATATTAGAAGGTTATAAAAAATCTGAAAGGAGCTCGTAAGATGAAAGTTACCTAATGATATTGGGTATTCAATTTGATATGTTTCATGTCGCGTGTAACAAACAAGTCACTTTTATTCCTTGGTGCATAAAAAACTATTATCAATCAAACGCTTTCGATTAATAATGCTTGCATTACAGGAATTGAGACTAAATGTACGAGTTTCCCTATATTGCGAAATTTACAATAAATTATGAAATGAAAACGTCAGGAACCCAAGACTTATTCGTCCAAGCAGGCTGTAATGGTTATAGGAGCACATCCCTGCTTCCAGTAAAAACCAAAACAGAAAAAAATGGAGAACTAGTTTCTTATATCGCAAAATACAAAGTTTAACAGTTACTTTTGTTGAATTTTCACAGTCCTTCTGTTTGGAAATTGTCCAAAAACCATATGGACTATGACGTCGACAGAAAACAAAGGAATTCAATCCCCGACAGAACTTTCTAAAACTAACCTTAATAACCTAAAGGTTTTAATAGATTACTGTTTGGTAACAGCAAGAACAGGCGGTTTGTTAGTCAACCGCTGCTTATTATTCAATAAATTCGTCAAGGGATTATACATCAATAGGCTTCCCATCGCGGGCATTGTGAGTAGTTTCCCAATATGTACCACCTGCCGCTTTTCGTTGTTTTTGTTTTTTAAGGATAATAACTAACAAAGCTCTTGGCTGAAACGAGCCGCCATTTCGCAATGGCGGCCTAATTAAAAGCCCCATTCAGCATTCCATTGGACGCATTCAAAGGATGCAAGTGTTAGCTGTTAAATCTAACATTGCTCGCGGCGGCGTGTAATTCTTATGACAGCGCGAACGCCTAATTGAACACAAACATTCGTACAATAAGGCCATTGTTCGAACAAAAATTGTAGGCATTATCGCACCCCACCCTCGTGCTCTTTTCGCCGGGCCGTTATTACGAGCTACCCTTGTAATTCCGACGATGTACGTTATAATTTGAATTATATGTATCGTGTAAGGGCACGGGTGCATCCTCGAGAGAAGCGAAAACGCCCCTAAGCCGTTCTGCAGCTGTTATAACAAGGGTAAAATCATTAACTTCTTCAAGGGACCGTGGCCATTAAAGGCGTTTTTTTGCGCCGAGATGGAATTAGTATGATAATGCCTTTTTTGGGAAACGTGTGCTAGTTTCAATATCACGGTCGTTAGAAGCGCCTCCCGATTCTGGTAGCTTCGGCGCTAATATTTAGAAATTTTAAATCGTAGATTTCATGAATAATGGCAAATGATAATAGAATATTTGTATGTTGGTCGTCCAACTCTAACTTGTAATTATAGCTGGTTTCAGGCAGGATATGTGCAGCCATTATTACTGTTATTTTTCATAATTTCCACAAATTATGGGGTTTGTCCGGGCAGATGGCTTAAACGAAAAAAAAAGTTTATAAACTGTGCTGCGAAAATACAGATACTAAAAAAATGCTTTAAAACCGATTCGTGCGATTACCAAAACTTCATTTAAACCAGGTACTATTTGTTACTTGCGTTACTAAGTGTTTGAATCTTGAAAATTGTAGTGTCACATGCATACTGCATGTAATAACTATATATTTCAAATCCAGATAGTTATAAAAATAAAATTTATATAACGGGTGGCAGTGGTGAATGGGAACGTAACGTTACTAGGTCAGATAATAAACAAGGAGTACACATTTTTATATTTGACCTGATACATGTTAGAAGCTGTTGTAGGTTCAATTCCATACAATTTCCGAATAATTTATATGTAATTGAAATAATATTTCACATGAATGACCTGTGAGTGAAGTCTGATATAAAATCAGATAAATTATAATTATTTGCAATATTGTCTTTTGTATTGATATTGAAACTGTATTGAAAAGCAATCAGTTTCAATCATTAACGTAGCTTCAGTGCTTCAGTGAAGTGTTGTGGTTTTTGTAAAAATTCTATCTGGAAGATACAAATATTTACAAGGGGCTATGTGCAGTCAGAGTTGCAGTTAGAGTTGCAATCAGAGTTTAGCAGAGCTTGGGCTAGTATTGTTACTAGTAGAACGAGATATCAACGAAGTGAATTCAGGTATGAAGATCAACTGAGAAAGGTCAGTGAACTTTAATTACTAGATTTCGAAGATACGTTTTTGAACAAGTTTAGTGAAAGACAAAATTATATCGAATTAATTTAAGAAATATTGTATTTAGAAAGTAAATGTTGTCTACCTTTTCTAAATTAATAAGTGATTCGAGTACTCGGCGGTTTTAGGCTATTATAATTTGAAGTTACATATTTTGGGTTTAGTTTATATGTAGCCGAAATATAAAGTTACAAAATATGGTCAAGTTATTAAACTTCTGATTTTGACTGTTAATTATTGTATAATTGTCAACTAAACTTCATATCAAAATTCAGTTTGAAATTGGTTTCATAAGAACGAAAATATACCTGAATACGTCGTTATAATATTATAAGTAAATATAAAAACAACTCATTGAAATTGAGGTTAATAGTATTATTATAAATCAGTTAGCCAGTTAGGTGAGAGAAAGAAATCTTAAAGGTCTCTGATTGAGCTAGTTCGAGGTAATAGAAAGTAGTAACATTATTATAATTACAATGTGACAAAATGGAAATGTCATTCAAGTCAAATTTGACATTGACGTTTACTTTATAGGTGCAGGTAAGTTAGTGTAACTGCAACATATTTATATTGATACAAACAGGGATATATTACATTTTGTCTTCCACCAACATGGGACAAAGAGCACTATTGCACAATGATCTAGACACATAATATATTATAATTTGGTCAAATTATTAAAAGATGAATATACTACAACAATTAAACGAGCAAACGTAGCTTCTGTCATTGACTGAGATTTTTAGGTTTACTTAGAATATACTGTATAGGAACGTTGCTCTAATCAATGCTGCTTACGAAATATATTTGTTAGAAAACAATTTTTCATTCCAATTTAATTGTGTTAATTTCTTACTTCGATTATACAGATGTCTAAAATGATTTTGCTAATTTGTTATCAAATTTAACACCAACATCAACCCATCGCATCGTGACCACGTAGATATTTCAGGAGCCGGCTATCTATATAGTAAAGAAGGCGTGCGATTCTTTACAAAAATTTAAATTTATTGATCAATACAAAATTACCGCCACTCAGTCTTTATCCAACGAATGTGCTCAGATAGAAACGAGAACTCATAAACTCAAAGCTTTACGTAAATCATCATAATCTGAAAAGCAAGAAGTACCTCAGCCAGGACATAACTCAGTTTGCAGTAACGAAAACACACGTAATCATTGTCATATGTATAATTATATGTACTTATATGGCGCATGGTTAGAAACGTTAAGTACGCCTCGCCAGGTTCACGCAAAACATAAGTCTATATCCTCTATAAATACAATAATAATTACTGTAAATGAACAAACTACGTAAAAGTGAATAACATCACTCCAGGAGGTTACATTTTCATGAGGCCTGAGGGGCACTCATCGAGGGCATCATCACAGTACAAGATGCAACGTACAAGAGCAAATGTCAAGAAATCACACAATACGCAAAGTGAAACAACAGGAACCCTGAAGGGGATCGGTTGAAACCGCTTATAATCAAAAGTGGGAGACATAGCTACGTGCAATACAGAACTCCCTGGACGAATTACTACCTCCTGGGTAGACAGCATCAAAGAGATACCTCCTCCTATACGATATTACTAGGTCAAAACACTCCGAAAAACTCATGCCTAAAATACGGTCAAGATCACCTCGCGCATGGAGTAAGTGGCAGCTTGCGGGGGGAATCAAACTGCAACCTGGCAGCACGTACACGGGGACAGAGCAGCATCAAGACAAACAGGTCGGAACACATTCATGGCCGCGTCCAAATAAACCATCACGCTACATGAACATGGACGGTAATAACAGGATCGAAAACTAGATCGGAGAAAACTAGAAAGCGCAAACTTTAAACTAATTCGGCAAGGTTAAGAAAGCAGCCTCAAATGACGGTGTACAATTTACTGCTAACGGTCTAGCTGAATAGAAAGCATCTAAGCTCTGCGAGAATTGGGACAAAAATGGACAGGAAATCTTTAACGAGTTTCGAAGAGAAGGCGCTCCTGTCGCGACAAAAGCGGACAACATCAGAACGATGGTGCGGACCATTAAAAAATATACCGAACTATTTTTTTTAATATTTCTGCAATTAAAGTTCAGAAACGTTTACGTTCCTTTACTTATGGAACGTCTTAGCTAGTATTATATAATAACTAACTTTTTAACCCACTACATAGGTACTTTATTCTAATTAAAATAGATTTTGCATTTTTCAAATTGAATTTTAAACAAGAAAAATACAGAAAAAATGTGCTTAACATTTAACTTTTGCTACATCGAATAATGGTTAAAGGCTAAAACAGTCGAACGAAACACTTAGCAATGTGAATTACACAATTTACCGTATTGCAGACTTATAAGTTACAGATGATAGTGACCAACACTAACAAGATGACGAAATATCAGCTTTTTATTTTAATCAAAACTAGTGATTTAGGTAACAATAAAAACAGTGAATACGCATTTTATACAATGTTCAATTGTTGCAATATCTGCAGAAGGTGTTAACTGTTGAATAAGCATTTTGAATGCCGCCATTGTATTCTTCTTTATTTATGCGATAAAGGTGAAACGTCATAAAATCCAGAGTTATCATATTTTCCCCATAAAAAGTCATGATTTAATAGAAAAAAGGAGACAAAACGTGTGTACTCGGTGTTTCATTTTATATTTAATAAATTGGTTATATGTTGCTTGCTTTCAATGAATGAAATTCCACAACCAGTAAGGGCTTTAAAAATAGCATCGTTCGTAAATACATGGACCAACTGCTTTATTAGTAGCCTTTGCAGTACTAATTATTCTAGTTATTACTTTTACCTGGTGTACTACAATAGTAGCTGTTAGCGATGGAACTAATTGTCAGATTGCTAATTCCGCGGGAATATTTTCTTAAGGTCCCTTAGAATCACCACAAAAAAGTCCCAAAGGATCTATCTTGGGGAACCACCTACATTTTGAAAAATCGTCCGCCATACTGCAAAACCCAAAAATCGATCTATTGGCTCAACAAACTGTTCCGGAAATTTTTGGTGAGGATATGATTAAAGATAAAACAAAGGTCAAATTAAGTTTATGGTGATCATTATTTTATAGTTTCGGGAAAATGTCGGAAAAACTGTATAATTACAGACCATTTTTACTCCAGCTTGCCATGAGACGAAGTACAATGTTCAAATAATGCTATTATCGGTAAAACTATTATTCCATTGACATTCTATTTCGAGCTCAAAAATTCCAAATAATGTAATAGCATCAACTCGGCCTTGATCAAGGACGATTAAAATTTGATAACCAATAAACGTTGCCGAAAAATTCCGATGTGAAAAT
Source organism: Agriotes lineatus (assembly GCA_940337035.1). Taxonomy (NCBI): domain Eukaryota; kingdom Metazoa; phylum Arthropoda; class Insecta; order Coleoptera; family Elateridae; genus Agriotes; species Agriotes lineatus. The sequence continues at coordinate 147,957,022 of OW679197.1, read as the reverse complement.
AAAACATATACAGTGTCCGCCATAAATTGGACACATTTAAATTTGTTCCATGTCTATTTATAAAAAAATTTTATTCTTCATAAAAGTCCTTACATCGTCTCCAGCTAAAAATTCACTTGCCAAATTTTAAATATATCATTTGGTATACTGAGGGCGTTCGAAAATATGAAAATAGGTTAGGTGATGAATAAAGAATCCTCATATTTCAAAATAAATAAAAATTATATTTGAGAAAGCTATTTACAACTAAAAGTAGTGTTAATTACGAAGGCACAGCCACCTGCCCCGAAAAGCAATTTTCACTGATTTTTCCTATTTTTTCTTATTACGGAAAATGAGGTACTTCAAAGTTAACTTATTATCGGATACTTTAAGGATATTGTCAAACTTGAGTTTCTCTTATCATTTGGCAAGCCAATATTTGAACACTTTGAAACTACTATGGAATTTGCTATGTAGCGTCCGCTATGTGCACCCTGTATAAATGTATATGTAGTAAGCAGTCACTTTAATATTAACATTTGGTTACAAATATACTATTAAACCAGGAAAAGGAAAAAAGGAGAAAAACGAGAATACGGCGTCTAAAATGCATTTCCCTGCGCCATTTTCTACTAAAAAAAAATTAATGGATGCGTGCGGCATGATTTAACTTGTAGTATTATTTTCAGCATATAATAAACAATTTGAGCAAGACCTGCAGTTGCAAAGCAAATTGTTCAGCCACCAAGTCGATTTTTGATATTTCAAATATGGCGGATGATTTTTCAAAATTTGGGGAAGTTCGCTACCATAGATTGAGTGGGACCTTTTTGTGGTGATTGTAAGGGACATTAAGACAAATTCCTGCAAGAATTAGCTATCTAACAATTAGTTCCGTCTGCAGCCATATTTTCACATAACTTGACCATACTACAATAAGTGAGCTTTTTTATGTGCCAGTATATCTAAAAAAAAAAAAACTTACAGCGCTATAAAATACTTAGTGTTCGTTTAATAGACGGCTACTGTTATTACAACATATTTGATTTCAATGATTTGCATTTGAAAAATTAGCATTGTGCATTTCCATTTAGACCCAATATGGCTGTTACTTATTCAATTTAACAAATTTTGCTGCTCCTCGTTATAAACATATTTGCTTTAACTTTTGCAGTCTTTCTCGAGTAGAGTATTTTTGGTGCGTATTTGAACTACCATTAGCAAAAAAACGCCTGTTCGATTAGTTCAATGCCCCAATAGTTATTTTCAAACAAAAATTAACAGAATATCTGTGGCATACTTTCAGTTACATGGAACCAATCAAAAGATCCACGGCTGATATACGTTTTTTGTCGAGTTGGAATATTTAGATAACAATAAATACTTATTTTATCTGCCTAATAAACAACAAGCAATGTTAATTAAATATTTTTTCATAACACCTACTTGTTATTTGTCAATAACAGAACTGTCAACCTGACAAGTTCCCCATAACAGCCGAGGCTGTTAAACACTTAACAGCCTAAGCCGTTAAGAAATAACAGAACAGTAACATTTTAACATTGGCAATACTGAAATGTATTGTTGGTGACACTGTAAGTCTAAGTCAAATTCGTTGTTAGTAGGTTAGGTCTTGCGTTAGTTTTGCGTCAGTTTTGACACAGACTCGGATAAATTCATTAGCCTCGGCCAAAAATTTATCCTTGTTTGTTAAATGCTTACTAACGGCCTTATGTCGTTAATAACTATTATCCAACATCTCCTAGTTGTAAGGTTATTACTAGATCAATTTTACACCTATAAAGTGGCCTTTTATCCCCTAGTGAGATAAAAACCATAAACCACTAGTCAGATAAAAACCATGTCACTCACTATTTCATTGTTTATAGCACTGTTAAGCTATGTCAAATTAGAGATTTGCAGGTTAAGTTTTGCGTCAGTCTGTTTCAAATAACAAACAAAGCCTAACCTACTAACCTCGAATTTGACATAGACTGACAATACATTTGAGTACTGCCAAACTTTAATTCTATATTTATTGGATCATTCGGTACTTTCCAAATTGTCACTATGACTTCACGGCTGTCAATACAAATTCTTTCGTGAATAAAACGCCTTCTAAAACACGTATTCAATAAACTACTATTATATTGGCGCGCCTCCACCATTTTGTCATAAAGCAAATAGTGAAATTGACTTCCATTCCTGACTATTAAAATTTAAAAAAAACGATACCACCTTCAATTAACACATCCCTTTATCGTAATAATAATAATTACATTTACACATGTAACTATTATTTGTACAGAGGAATCACCATGAAATTTTGAGAAGCATTTTGCATGGTTTTATTGCGCCAAACTGTTAAATTTGATTATTTGCTGCAAATGTACTGCAGCAGACGTGCATAGTTGTTTTAATCTTTAACAAGTTAATCTTGCCGTACAGCGTTAACTTGCGATGTGGTTATTCGGTTTTCATTAGCTGCTGCCAATCTCAATTTGGCGGTGGTAGTCACCTGTGAGTTTCTGCGCTAATTGCAGAATTATTTATTACCTTGTAAAACAGTTAGTTACTGCTGCCATACTGCAGTTTTCGTAAAAAATGTATAATTGCAAAACTATGTTTTCTGTACTCGTGCTAAAAAATATAAGCCGATTAGCTAGACATTTTTAAAAATAAAATGGTTGATTTGGAGACAATTTCAAACAAAGGCAACTTCGAAGCTGCCGAGTTGCGTGCAATATTTCTGGGCTGTAATCGGGTGGCGGCTCCCGCAAAACCTTGGAAATTTAACACAGCGGATAGGGGTAAATTCGCAGCTCTTTTGATATTAAGCCACCTGGGCCTTATCTCTTAAATCCGCCACTGAGCACTCAGGTGCAAAAATTGCGGCCAACCCGAAACTTCAGTCCAACTTTGCCGCGCCGTTTATTTAATTTTCGTGCTTCGTCCTAAAAAGTTCGGGTTGCTAATTTTTGCGGCGGCGCATTATTTATTAGGACATCTCGGGCCCTTGGTGCGCGCGAATATTTTTAGAACTGATTGCCTAAATCTTTCACACCCAGCCGAGCTGTCAAAAATCTTAAATTGACATAAATCGGCACTCCGGGGCACGGCTGCCGCTCGTCGAAACAATTTTTTATAAGCCGGATTAAAAAGTGGCCTTATAAAGGGGCGTCGCGAAATGGCGGTGTGGGAATACATGTCTTGCATCTGACAGATTTGTTTAAGGCTCGTCCTTGATTAATCACTGTTTCCTTGTTCTATTGTTGCGTTAAATTGATTCCTAGATGTAAACATACACACATAGGTGATTAATGTGTCGTGTTTGTGGAACAAATATGATTTTATTTACTCGCTCCGGTCGTATCGACGTTGTTACGTTGTTTTTTCGACTTTTCAAAGTGTTATCTGTTAGGTACTGGGTACTGCTTTGGTGATAATTGACATTTCTGTGTGTCCTAAATTTAATACTGGCAGGGTTGATGGTTTATGTTTATAAGATTACACCCTTTAAAATGTACAATTAGTTATTTTTACTTCTTGTCGAAAGATCTTCGCAACGTTTCAGTGATTCCCACTTTGGCAATGACACAGATTCATTTAGGTATTCCCACGATGATTAATAAACTTATGTGTTCGGACTAATGTACCTCTGCATTTGATTTAGAAGCTAAATATGAACTTGTTCTAAAAACGCACGCGCCATGGCTATTTCTGGACATCCGGAATTGATCTTCCATAAAACAAAAAGCGCTATTTATCTAACGGCAGTTGTAGGTAGTAAGCCGATTCGTTTTTATTTATATTGATGAAAGAAATCGGTCCTGAGGAAAAACAAGTAATAAATAGATTTTTCCAATTGCCCTTCTCACTTTTTCGACCTAAATGTGTCTCTTTCATATCGTTATGTTCTTTGGCAAACAGAAACTCAATAAGGTCAAATTTCCTAGGGGGCGACTGGAATAGCAAACAACAATCACAAGTTTGAATGCAAGATTTCCATTTAACTTGGGAGTAATTCTTTCGGTAGGTTACTTTCGTTATAATTTTCAACACCGCAAGTGCTAAACTCAATACTAATATGGGGTAAAATAGAACTAAAATCAGTTACAATAAGGAGGGATTAAGTGTTACAAAATAATAATAAATCGGGATGCCTTAAGTCGAATCTATACTGTATATCGTAAGAAATTTAAACCAGTTTATAACGGGTTAAAATGTTACATACTCAAAGCAGCTATAATACAATCATTCAAAGTTGTATATTCGTCGCACCCCTATTAATTATTATGTAAACATGTAGGCAATGATGGTGGTACTTTTAGAAAAGGTTTAATTAGATACAATGATTCAACGCCGATGCTGGTTAGTGTTCAAGAACTGTCTTGTTGAAGTGATCAAGCTGGCAGAATAAATTCCATTCCGCTGCATGAATAGTAAACGTCAAGTGTCAGTGCATAGTAGACCTATGTTTCTGAACCATCCGTAGGAATCTTGCTTTTTATAATCAGTAATACATAATGATAAGATCATGCAGGGTCGGACCAAAACTTTCAAGTAAAACAGTTGAAATTGAGACTAGTTTTAACATTTTTTAAGTTTATTTGTCGGATTCCATCGTCCATCTACTTGGCTCATCAATTCACTTTTTGTCAGATGTGTTGGCTTTGCTGTCCATATTTCCGGAGCTGCAACTATCTATTGTTATTGTTCATTCATTCTCTAGTTTCTTTATTGTCAACTCAAACTTTTCAAACTATTGCTTTAGTTCTTGTACTTTTATTTAAGTATAACTCTTCAAAGCTTTCTGAAGACAGCTTTATTTGCAAATTTTATGGTCTTACTCATGTAAGCGATTTCAAGAATAGAAAAATTCATTTAGTAGATTAATGTAAGAGCTTCAATAGTATAAAATGGCAAAACTTTGAAGAATACTGTCAGAAGCGGGATACCTAGAGACCTAATCGCAACAAATATATATTTTATTTTTATTTTGGTACTCAGCCAACAGCCCTTAGGCCAATTATAGGCGTCGCTGTACATTTTATTTTATTTATGTTATATCCAGAACAAGGCAAGGGTACAGCGAATTCATCATAAAAAAGAGGTTGGATGAATGTACAAGAGGAATGGTAGTAGAAACAGTTCTCACAAGCCACCTACACTACACTAATGACACGGTTGTACCTGTAAGCACAGATAAATGTTATTAGTATTGATGAAAAAGCAAGAAAAATAGAATAGCACATACGGCCCCAAAATCAATCACACCAAACGTATGATCATAGATCGGACCAACAACAACAAATCAGATATAAGGTGCTTATAACACACGTGGAAGGACAGTGACATAAGTTTATACAGGAAGAAGTACATAAAGACGTTAATCTTTCCTGTACTACCGTATGGTTCCGATTCACGACCTTAAAGATACAATATCGAAGTATAATTGATGCCCTTCACTTATGTAATGCTGCGGAGCCGTGCCGATTGGGCGCCAAATAGTTAGGGTTGCTTGTTGCGGCCATTTTTAAAAATTAATTTTCCACTTTCCTATTGCCATCTAGCTCAATAGCAGTGAGATCCCATTTGATTTGACTTGAAATTAATACAGAAATTGATCTGGAGTCGTATCACGTTATTGATGACACCTCCAAAAATATAATCTAATCAACTGAAAACATCATTTATCTACACACAAGTAAGTGCAAAATTATAGAAACAATGCTCAATAATACTAGAGTTATAATATATAACGGTATTAGCCCGATATTGAGCATATAACAGACGACGCCGAGGGTAATAGATTATCGGAGCTAGTTATATGTAATATCGGCCGTATGTTGTTTAAGTGTTCGTAATATCTACAGGATGTGACCAATTTTAAGATATGTGAACTACTTGCAACGTGCACGTAATTTGGTAGTATAATAACGGTTATTAGGGTTGTGGCTGTCAAATTTTAATTGCCATGGCTGTTATAGGTGATATTTTGATCAAGCAGTATTGATATAATACAATAACATGCAGGTATTACGAAAAATATGAAACCATATAAGCGATATAACGGATATCTGTTCCTACGCAGCGCCGCAATATTATCAAAACCACTTGCATAAAACTGCTTCTACTATGCATTTATGTCAATAATAATTAACTCACACTTTGAGAACTGTTTCTACTACGCATATGCTCCAGCGCAGGTGTACAGAGTGGTAATATTAAATCATACGCAGACAGCTGCTTTACCAACGAACGTCTTTCTGATGACCGACTTCTGAGCATATGGCAAAGCGCAGGCTCCCCGAACTCTAGAAAGATTGCACGTACGCACGTCGGCCTGAATAACTCATACGACTTGAATGATGTTTAAGGAATGCCAGCTGGATCTATCCTCGCAAGTTTTTATGCTTCCACTATCACATCACTCGCGCACGTGGACGTTTCCTTTTCTGGCTGATTAAGTTTTTCACTCGGCAACCAGCAACGTCGATAGGACTTCGGAACCTTATGTGAAGCGAACCGGCCACTATTGCAGCGCTTCTCTGCTGTAGGGTTTTCCAGCAGCTTTCGTCCTCAGCTGGCGCGCTGGACCACCTTTAAACTAGTTCGCCCGGCGTGCACTTGTGCCCGCCAACCCAGCACACACTCACTCGGCTAGCTCAAGCCATCTTTTGATGCATTTCGTTGATCCGATGCATTTCTGCGTGGCTTTTCAACACACAGTAGCTCGGAATACACCCCCCAAATGGGCACAGAATGCACTAACACAATCTATACCTTATACCGTTCTTTTTTGTATATGATGGTGTTTCCGAATGTATGTTTTCGTTGTTCTAGTGTTGTCGGGGATTTCTTGCTTCTTTATAAAGATCTTTCTCGCAGTTTCCTATCGTTTATTTTGATGATTTATTCTGTGAATCCACTTATGCTCTTATAAGTTCTCAGTGCTTTTTATATTTCTACAAAGAGTTTCATATTTTTCTCACTCCATCTCTTTGTTTTCCTTCATTCTCCCTAACTCTGGTTGTGTTGTTGGGATTGCAGAGTTTATTATGGTATTTATCTCATCAAAAGAACAGTGCACTTTTCCTACATGCCAATCTAGTAAGTCCAACCCTGGCGTGACGGGTTGACCAAACCTTGACATAACTTGGACATGGAGAAATTTCAGTCGTCTCCAATTACTCCCAACAAGACGGCGGCGGGTTTCATAAAAGGCCCGTTTCATCCCATGTTAATTAGAAGCGGACGTATGCGTACGTATTTCAAAACTCCGACTCTGTGATTCACAAATGGTAAAAGGTGTTGCGTAGGCCTCGAAGCAAGCCGCTTAGGCGTCGATAAAATCGTGGGTTGCCTTTGCCTTCCAGGCCCGACTACCTTGCCAGATAAGCGAAACATAAAGCTGTTAAAAATGTGTCTTACCGGCCAAGAAAATCCACCGCTCGGACGAGGCGTCTCGCTCGTTAAATTTATTATCTATTAACCGGCCACTTTGTATTACGCGTGTATGAAATCGGCGGCCCATTTTGTTGCGTAACTATTCATAGTCACGCTATTAGTTGTAGCGGGCTGAAATTTTAATTAGTTTGTTGATTCCCGCTCGAATTAATCGCTGGCTGTGCGTTTACAAATTTATTCCACATTATGGCGAATTTGGAAATTTATTCCACGTTCTCAAGTGCTGCAGGCCAGCTATAGAAATGTTTACGAATTCGGAATTAACCACCAAACGTAATTCCCTGCAGTTCGAGCATTAATACCTCAAACGGCGTGGTTAAGCTGCACCGATTTGCATCAGTATGCACGCCATATAAATAAAGGTCTAATTTCTGGTGTAGCTGCATTTTGTCGTAGGTGTTAATGCGCTCATAGTAGGTACATAACCTCAGATTATTATGCAGATTAATTGGTTTATTAGCAACACTAAGCCTAATGATCGCAGTTCCGGAAAACGGAAGATTTATACCTCGCACCTATCCGCCCACGCTACGCCAAATTTGAATACAAAGCAAATCGGATTTGTCATTCATCTCCTGCTCATAGTTTTGCATCCAAAAACTACTTAATACTTTGATTTAACCTAAAGACATTATAATTATCAGTTTCAGTAGAATTTCATGCGTTATATGAAACGCCAAAAACACTTCTTGTCATCTTCTTCAAGACAATAAACGTGTAACTAAATGAAATATTTTATTCGGCATTTAAATTTACAACCTGAATAAACAATTTAAATAGATGCGTGGGTAAAAGTTCAAAAGAACCAGCTTAAAAATGCAAGCTTAAACGTAGTTCTTGTTGTCCAATAAACAAAGAGATTTTATTGCCTATCTCCTGCCTCCATTTGAGTGGATCTGGTTCAAACTAAATAAATAATCCCCTTGAAGTAATATTTTCATTTCAGGCCAATATGTATGCAATAAATATCAGTTCGAGCTTGGTAGTTTATGCAGATAAAACCAGGTGTAAATAATAAATTTAGAAATTTACACCGATAACTTCTTACTCTCAGGGACTGAAAACAGCGACAGAGAGACGGTGGAGGATTTCAATGGCTTTTTAATTATTATTTTAAAATTTGTTTCTATATTAACATACAGCAATGGAATGTGGGTCTTGAGGGTAGAACTCAAGAAAGAAATGTAGTACAATAATAGAATTAGCAACAAATTGACAAGGGAAATAGGTTTGCGAGGCTAATACAATGGAGCAATCTTAAGAGTGCTGTCCCAAAAATGGAAAACAATGGCAACACGCAAATAAACTTTCACTAAACAAAAAAAGAGTGATGCCTATAATCCAAATGTCTTCATATTTTTTTTCTCAATATATACCGAGCACTTGTTGACCACACACAGTATAGATTTATGAGACATCTTCGTGCACACCCCGGACATGTGGCTAAATTAAATTTAAGGAGAAAATGCCCTATTTCAGGAATCTCGAATCACGCATTTGAACTGCTTCTTTTAATAATCGTTTGGAAACCTTTTCTTGCTTAGGAGTAAACGGCAATTAATCAACAGTTTTAATTAATTTTACGAGTGCACATCGCAAGCAGCAATTTTATTTCCTTTAAAGGACGGCGGCTGTTTCAACTCCTGCAGAGCTTGTCGGTGTGTTTCAATCAAGTTAGGCGACAGTCAATCATCGCAACCAATGTCTTAACCTCGTCATATCATGCAGCGTTAATGCGAGAGCAAATTTATTAACTCGTCATCCCGACAAATGATCTATCATTCCTAGAGACAGGTACGTTGTTTATTTTGCCCCGTTGTTGCACAATATTTTCATGGTAGAGCACTATGTTAATTTACTGCCATTAAAAAGCCATTCCTATATTTTACAGTCCAGGCCAGGCATTCCAATAGTGATTTTGAAATACAATTTTAATGGACTTAGACGTCAAAGATGTTCAGATTAACGTGTAGGCACAACCGAAGTTACACATACTGGTTATAGAAACAGTAACGATTTAATGCATATAAAAATACATTTTTATATATATATGAAAATATTTCAAATGGCTTCACAAAAATATACTGTAAAAAATCAAATCCTGTAGAACTGATGTCATAGAACCCTCTTACGTAATGTAAATGCATACTATATTTTAAAAGGACTTAGGATAACCCGTTTGCGAATACAAATTGTGAGAGAGATTGTAAAAAAGTAAAAGGAATTAAAAATGACAAATAATTCCAAGAATACATTGAATTATTATTAATATCCTGAAACTACCTCGGGCAAACACATCGTCGTTATTATTACTATATCAGATTGGTCTGGTAGTTTAAGTGCATCCGCTAATTTTAGTATTTGGTTGAGAAAATTTTAATTTCCAAATATTTTAATTCTATACTCATATGTATAAGAAATGCTGTATTGGTATCTGTCCTAAAGTAATGCCATTTGTGTGTATAGGGAAACCGCTACTCTATACATTTCTGCATTAGTATCTGTACTTCACTATTACTGTTTGTAGATACGGAAAGCACTACTCTAATCTGTACTAAAGTACTACCATTTGTATGTATAGGCAGAGCATACCTCTATACGTTGCTGTATTAGCATGTATACTAAAGTACCGCCATTTTTATATAGAGGCAAAGCACTACTGTGTACATTGCTGTATTAGCATCTATACCATCTTTAAGGAAAGTACTGCTCTTTACATTGCTGTATTTGTATATATAAAGATAGAACTGCTGTATACATTCTATACTTCAATATTACCATTTGTATGTATACGTAAAGCACTACTCTATACAGCTGTATCAGAATCTGTAATGCCATGTAAAAATTAATACCACTTCTATGTATAGGCAGAGTAGACTTCTAAGCATTGCTCTATTAGTATCCGTATTAAGTAGTACCATTTTTATTTATAGGGAAAACGCTACTTGTTGGTGTATTAGCATCTGTGCCAAAGAAATACCATTTTTATGTTTAAGGAAAGTACTACTCTCTACATCGCTGTATTTATGTATTTATTTATTTATTCAACCCAATAACGGGTTGAAAATACAATTTTAGACGGTCAACACAGTTATAATACAATACATGATGAAAGTAAGAATAATTATTGCAATTTAGCCCATCTTAGTAGCAATAGCATAACATAAATAATACGCATTTAATAAATTATGCAATAAATTTAAAGAGAAAAAACCATCAGTCGTTTAGATATTACACGTTTCGATTCAGAAGATTTAAAACCGTTTATGTTGTCATGAAATATATGCGCTGTGGCAGTGATTTGCAATTCTTGCATTGTTGTGGAGGGGTGAATTGCATAACTTGTACGATAGATAGGTATGTGAAAGGTGGATCTATGTATACAATTGTAGCAAGGAACTGCTAGCGTTAAGCACTGAACTATCTGGTATGCATCAACCTTGCTATTGATAAGCTTAGATGTAAACAAAGCAAAAGCAAAATTTGAATTCTTGGAGCATAGATTCAAAAAAATTCGTAAAAGGATAAATTCCGTATTTTATAATATATGAATCTTAGACATTTCTTTTGTACTTTTTCAATTTCGTTCTTATGAACTTCGTCGCACGCAGACCATATAGATCGAACATGAGAATGTATTGGCAGTATTGGCAGCTGTACGAAAGTAATACCATTCGTATGTATAGAGAAGGAACTACTCTATACATTCTGTACTTCGGTATTACCAGTTGTATGTATACGTAAAGTACTACTCTAATTTGTACTAAAGTAATACTATTTGCAAGTTATGGAAAAACAACTATGTATATACATTGCTGTATTAGCGTCTGTAGTAAAGTAATACCGTGAATATGTATAGAGAAAGTACTACTCTATTTATTGCTGCAATAGTATCTGTACTTCAGTACTACCATTTGTAATATATACTGGAAACACTACTCTAATCTGTACTAAAGTAATAGAATTTGTATGTATATGCAGAGGACTGCTCTATATATTGCTGTAGTAGCACCTATACTGAAGTAATATCATTTATATGTATAAGGACAGCGCTACTGTATACATTACTGCATTACTTTCTGCACTTTAGTATTGTAACTTGTATGTACATGTAAGGCACTACTCCAATCTGTACACCTCTATACATTGCTTTATTAGTATGTATACTAAAGTAGTAGCATTTTTATGTATAGGGAAACCGATATCCTATACATTCTCTACAGTATTGTATACGGAAAGCACTACTTTAATCTTTATTCCACTAATACTATTTGTCTGTATATAAAAATTACTTTCTACATTGCTATTTTAACATCTGTATTAAAGTAATGCCAATTGTGTGTATAGGGAAAGGCTACTCTATACATTGCTGCATTAGTATCTGTACTTCAGTACTACCATTTGTAATATGTACGGGAAACACTACTCTAACCTGTACTAAAGTAATAGAATTTGTATGTACTCGTATATGCAGAGTACTGCTTTATACGAGTATATTGCTGTAGTAGCACCTCTACTAAAGTAATATCATTTGCATGTATATGGACAGCGCTACTGAATACATTGCTGCGTTACTTTCTGCACTTTAGTATTGCAACTTGTATGTAAGGCACTACTCTAATCTGTACAGAAGTAATACCATTTGTATGTATAGGCAGGCTACTACTTTATACATTGCTGTATTAGCATGGTATGTACTAAGGCAATGGCAATTGTATGTATAGGAAAAGTGCTATTCTATAAATTGGTGCATTAATATCTGCACTTCAGTGTTTCTATTTGTATGGATACGGAAAGCACTACTCGAATCTGTACTAAAGTAATACAATTTGTGTGTATAGTTAGAGTACTGCTCTATATATTGCTGTGGTAATATTATCTGTGTTAACATAATTCAATGTTTACGTATAGGGAAAGCAGTACTCGCTACGTTGCTATATTAGCAGCTGTACTAATGTAATACCAATTGTATATATGGAGAAAGCGCTGCTCTATACATTTATGCATTAGTATCTGTACCTACTTCAGTACTGCCATTTGTATATACATGGAAAGCGCTGCTCTAAGCTGTACTAAAGTAACGCCAGGCAGAGTACTACTTTGTACATTGCTGTATTAAAGTAATACATTTTTTTTTCAAATTGGGAAGGCACTACTCTATAATTTGCTGTATTAGTATCTGTACTAAAGTAATACCAATTGTGTGTATAAGAGAAGCGTTACTCTATACATTGCTACATTAGTATCTATAATTCAGTAATACCATTTGTATATATGCGGAAATATCTACCCCAATCTGTACTAAATGTATAGGAACACTACTGCTCTATATATTCCTTTATTATCTGCTGTACCAAAGTAATATAATTTGTGTATATAGAAAAATAACTACTCTACACATTCTTCACTTCATTATTTTTATTTTCATGTATACGGGAAATACTACTTTAATCTGTAGTATAGTAATACTATTTGTATGTATTGGAAAAGCACTTGAACTAGAGTAATATAATTTGTGTGTATAGGAAAACAATTGCTCTATACATTCTCTATTGCAGGAGTACCATTTGTGTGTATACGGAAAGCACTACTCTATACATAGTTGCATTAGCAGCTGTAGTAAAGTAATACCATTCGTCTGTATAGCGACAGCGCTATTGTATACTAATGTAATACCTACTATTTGTATGTATAGGAAGAGTACTACCCTATATACATTGTGGTATTGGCATCTGTAGTATCATTTTATGTAAAGGGAAAGCATTACTTTATATATTGCTATATTAGCATGTGCGTCCAAGTAATACAATTTTTACGTATAGGGAACCAACTACTCTATACATTATTGTATTAGCATCAGTACTAAAGTATACCATTTATCTATAACACGATTTAGCTAAGAATTTGATATTAAACCACTGTTTAATATTAGTATTCGAAAAACGTGTGTGTGTACTTGGGTCGCAAATGTGTTGTGTAGGATGAGCTTTTCCTTTCACGTTTGATAACAATTTTACATATACAAATACTCTCAAATGTATCTTGACGTTGCTATTTTTTCGTTTCATGGATCAGTTGCTTGTTGTAACATCTTTTTCTAGGTCTCGGGTCCAGGGTCTCTTTTTGTACGATTTTTGATATAATACTTCTATTGTTGGAGTTATGTGCCTCTAATCGCATCATTTTTCATTCTACGGCTCTGTTATATCCTATGTGTGACTCCGAGAAATGTCATTTGACTAGTTTGGACATATATAAGTGTACATTAGCACAAAGGTTTGCATATTCTTATTTGATTTTTCCTTCCATTCGTGTTGTGCGAACTTCTAGCAGCTCTACGCATAGTTGTTCTTATTTTTATATCTTATATGATATTGATATGAAATTGCTGACTTGTTGGTTGGGCATGTCTTATATAAATATTTTAAATTTCACCGATTCTCTACGTTTCATTTAACTTTGAGAGCTCATTGGGTCATATTCTTTGCTAACTAAAAAAGTTGGTGGAACCCACGTTATACTACAAAAGATCGCAATTTAATTATAATTTTCAATTTTACTGTAATTTCTGTAAAAGCACATATTTTTCGTAGAAAACAGTGAGATAATAGTTATTTACTATACAAGTGGGATAACAGCATCATTAATATACGTGTGTGTAAGTTACAAACGAGTGCATAGCACGAGTTATGTAAGCACACAAGTATATTAATGATGCATTATCACACATGTATTGTACAAAATTTTATCTGCGACTGCCTAAAATTGAATGCATTAAGAGAAATGTCAGATCTGTCATTATCAAAAATATTTTAGTAGGCAAACGTCATTATGTCATTCATTTGACACTATTTCAGTTATGTAATGAAGTCATTACACAACTCAGTTGCGTAATGAAACCATTACATAACTGAGTGGTGTAATGAGCTTCATTACCTAACTGAAATAGTGTCAAGTGACGTAATGAGTTACTTCTCCCACTGGAGTAGATAAAATTATTTAATGAAACTTTATACGATTTGAAGTTTTATTGAGAATGAATATAATGTATAAGAGAAGCTGGACTTGTTTTAAAGGGGCAAATATATAAGCCAGTGCGTTTTTAAATTTTATATAATGAGAAAACATTCAGAAAAACATATTATTCTAAAAGAGGGTATTTGCGAGGATTAGACAAGTATAAACAACGTTGTTTGGGGACTTAGCTGTAAGATATAGCCTAACCTAATGACGAACCTGCAAATTCTCCAAATTGATTTAATAATCCCTCCAGATTAGGGGATGCAGGCTTTTAGCTTGCCTACACATCATAATGATAAGATGGCCTCGTTATCGGTAAACTGACGTTGGTTTATCGGCGTTCCTTTGGCGGCTATCCATCTTTCGCATGTCAATTGCACGCCTGCTAGACACGAAATCACACTTGCTGCAGATCAAAGAAGAATTGCGGCATGACTCGTGCTTTAAGTTGCCCACATTTGTGGAAGCTTCCGACGATTATTTAAATTCATCGAGCCCCGGGAAACGCATTATCGTTGCCGTCATTGTGAACTCCGAAATGTAGCGACCATTTCATTATTTCGCGGTTTGTCGCAACACTTCCTACTGCTGCTGCTTACAAAGCGGAGTTATTTGTTCGCCGAGGTTATTATAATTGCGGGAATTTGCGCGTAGGTTTATAGGTTAGGTGCGCGTTTTTATGTTAATAAGAAACGACTCAGTGGCGTAGCTGCAACTGTGTGTCTCACGGTAGCCTATTGGTTTAAGAATTTATACAGTTTAGTAAATACCTGTAATTTCAATTTTTTGTTAATGAAAATTCAATACTAATTCTACGATGAGGTTGCATGTACCATACTTATTAAGACACCCTGTATAATTTTTGAAGCCTCCGGCTCTAGACCAGAAAACTTGGGTTCAAACCCCAAGCAGTTCAATGGTCACAAGTTGTATCAATATTAAAACCTAGTAGTCTTGTTCATACACTATAAAAGTCAGTTTTACGTTTATTTTCAGCATAAAATTCAACAATTTTAGAAATTAAATTATGTATATCATCTTGTGTATATTGTGCCTTTTTGATATTTATGAAAATCGATAGCAATTTGTGTAAACCCTACAATGTTTTCTTCTTAAAGCTATTTTGTAAGGCAGAGAAATAACTTTCTCCTCAAGCTATTTTCTTATGTAAGACATAGAGACGACGTTAACTAAAACCACATAGGCCCACGTACTTCAGTATAATAGGAAATTGCCCAGACAAAAAGAGAAGAACTGAAACAATAATTAAGTGTAGTGGTATTGTAATCTCTAAACTATCTACAGTTATATATATATAATCAAATCCCTTTTCTACCCGGAGGGTGTAAGGGTGTAAAGTAGCTAATAAATTTAAATCCTTGGGCTTAATTTAAAAAAAACGACTTAACAATCCAGTTCCCAGCAATTTCTAAAGTTCGTTATGACTTACCACGCTTTTTAACCAACTCGCGTCTAGACCCCATATGTTTAATTAGGGTTTGTTTGTACAATTTAGGCGGAATCTGCGGCGGTTTACACATGTTGCCCTCCACTTAACGATCTTCAATCACGGTTTTTAATCCGTTCCGAACAAAAAGACGCCCGCAAGGGTTCGCAGGTAACACCAGATGATGCCGTAAAAAATCGTAGCCTATAAATTCAGCATCAAGCGGAAATAAGTTTCTGATTTTATTGCAGTAAGAGTGTACGTCGCACTAAAAAATTGTAAGCAATCAAATTAATGTAAAGTAATTATTCATTAACTTGCAGGTGTTTGGCAGCAGTACGTAAGTAGGCGGCGAGCACTGCCTTCAAAGCTAAATGGAGGCTTCTGCCTCGATCTTGAAATTACAATTAAATAGTTTCTAATAGCTGCTGTGGGTCTATACAAATTTGAGCAGTTGCTTCAGTTAACAGACCTGTAATACACTTGCACTGCAGATATTTTAACGCAATATTGGATTTCAAATTGTAATACCTTAAGCCTTAAGCTGAATTCATTAGGACCCTGTAATCTGGACGTAAGAATATTGTGAACCATTATATGTTGTTAATATCTAAAATAGAGATGATGAGAAGACAGCTAACCGTATTTATTAGCAATCTTTTACAGAAATAAACTAATTCCTAAAAGAACTATGGAATGTAGCAGGTAAAACACTAATAATAAACCAGCTTAGAAAGACAGTAATGTGGAATAGTAGGTATAGTAAGAATCGAGAGTGAAACCAGCGTATGGAGAGAAATTAAGATTGGAAATAATAATCCGTGAATCTTGTTCGAAATTAGGTAGAAGAAAAAGAAGGTGAAGAAGAGGAACAAGAAGAAGTTTGTTAAATATCAGACCACATTTGTATAAGGTACGTATATGCTGTTCAACAAATTGAACTACATTCTATAGACTATAGAATAATTAATTTAAAAAATCTATGTTGGGTAGCCCATGCTCATATGTATTTATTTTGTTACAAATTTTGTTGCTGCCATAAAATACCAGAGGAACAGTGCTACACCCTCGCATGTAACTTATTAATTATTATTCAACAATTATATTTTTATGTTTCTCAATGTCGTACCTCCAGAGTTTAAACAAAAACAAAGTTTAGTTCAAAAATCCACTCTAAAACAGTCAACGATAATGTATCAGGAGGAAATAAGGGAACAACGTTCGAAAATTGTATTATGGATTTTAAGAAGTGGGATTAATGCGAAGTTTAAGGTGCTAAAAGCTATCATCGAAATCCGGATTTAGTTAATCGCATTTTTAAGTGTTCCAAGAGCAAAGCGCGGTGTTTTTACCCATCTCATCGCTATCGGAATAAGCTTGCTGGAAAAAGCATTATACACGAAGTGTTTGTTTTCGTGAAGGATTTACCTTTAGGATTTTAAATGTTTAATATGAATCAAAAATATTATAATCTTCTGTGAACAGTAGCCTCGTATATACCGTGCTACTGTTCTCAAGTTTGTTACCTCCAGAAGCTTCACTATATTGTCTGGCCGTCTTAATCTTGGCCCGCTCTGTTTTCTGTTGCGTTACTTAAAGCTCTGTTAGATATCGTTGCTAGGAGAAACATTGGTAAAGGTAGGAACAGAAGCAGACACCACGATGATTATAGATAAATGGAAATAATAGTATATTATAAACCAAGGGACAAAAGTGCATCATTTGATCCCGCGAGTGAAGTTTATTGTCCGAGACGAAGTTGAGAGCAATTATCACTCAAGGTATATATCTGTGACCTACAAACGACCTTGACAAAGCCTAATTATTGATAATGTGAATATAGAAGTGTGAGAGAGTAGTGAGAAGACTAAAAACAAGATTGATGTCTTCAATGTATCAAAAGAGAGTAGTGAAAGAATGGAAAACAACATGAGTATATAAAAAGAAAAGATCAGATATATGCGATAAGATCTATATCAACAAGACCAAGAGTATGGGAAAACATTAAAAATTGTGCTAGACGCAGACTTCTAACCGTATCATAAGATATAACAGAGTGATATTAGAGCTAGATCGTGTGTTGATAACCTATTGTAATATATTATTGAGAAGGAAACGAACCCTGCAAGGAAACCTATCTCGTACTTCGTAGTTCTCTATGTAGAGAAAGAATTAATGTAGAATAAATCAAATATTTACTGATTTACTCAAGGACAAGAAGATCACATATTAATTTCAAAACAGCGAAATAATCCAGACGTGCCTGCCAGAAAAACCCATACCCAGTAATATTATATAATAATAATATTATAAACAGGAGTAGGAAACATGAAATGGAGATAATTACAAAGTAATAAAAACAATCGTTGTCTTATGAAAGCGGATTGAAGACAAACATTTGCAATTCAATATTAAAAAAAACATTAGGAAGTACATAGAAGGTAGCAAATCAACACAATAAAACTCAAGAAACCATTAAACACTGAATATAATTATGTGACAAGAGCTACTTTTCTACATATACGTATGAAGGAATGAAAATTATCGGAAAACCCTTAATACAATATATACTTACGTCTCAGCTCGTCTTCTTTGGTGTTGGTGTTAATGAGAACACTTAAACGGTTATTGATTATGCTTTGGTTTCATTGATATAGATATATAGCTGCACAATAATTAGAAACTAGGTGATTAGGATGTGAGATGACGCGCTGGCGGCGCTTCGAGCTATTCTTGTTCCTCTGCGGAGCGGTGATTTAGGGTCGGGGTGGCAAGGGCTCGAAGAGGTGCTCGACAAAGGTGCGGGGCCTAGAAAGAGAAAAAACCCGAGGGGCTGGTTCGGCCTGGACGTGGCGGTAACGGGAATGAATAACGGGGCGGCGTCCTGGAGGATGGATACTGCCGGGCGTTGAAGAATTCGACCTGGATTGGGCTGCGGCGGGTATGAACAACTAGGCGGCCTCTTGGAGGATGCGTAGGTATCGGGAACGCAAAAACTTTGATCGGAATGGTGCATTGTAGAGGCGAAGAACGTGGTGAAGAATTAACTACGTGGTGAGCACACGCAGTGCGTGCGCTGAAGCTGCTATTGTACTCTAAGAGAACTTATGGAGGTTTCGCTGCAAAGATGGGACGCAAAGGCTTTGGGCGAACAGGGGTAAAGTCTCCCTTAAAGCTGAACTGCTTGGGCTCTACGCGAATTGGAACGGTTGGGCCGTGGAGTTTGATTTCCAAGCTCTGGCGAACCGGAGGGATTAGGCCGTTATTTTTCACGCTCGGCGTCGCAGTGGGGGCGAAGTTACTATCATTTATTAAATTTAGCTATAAGATTTTCCAGGGCGCGTCCAAATTATTTGATCTGCGTCTTGCTGTAGCTGACCTAAATCCACACGTTTTGACAGCAAACTCGAACCTGTTGGTATGGCAGTTTGTTTTACTTTACTCTTATGAATTTATCTTTGGGATTAACTGGTCGTTTCTATGCGGATACCTGAATTTTATTCCACCCTGTAGCAGGTAGCGTTTCTTGATTATTAATCTGTTACTCTCGTACTTATCCGTTGGTCAGCTTATAGCACTTTTGTTTTCAAAACCCGGTGGCCAAAGTTTTATTTTAATTCGGTGTCCGGCGGCTTAGATTTAGACAAGGCGGCGCCTGCATCGACGGCTACGTGGACCGTTGCGCGGAAAGCGGCCAGTTTAATAAATCATATCACTATTAAGACGACAATTGGTTTTTCTTGCAGTACCGATCCATTCCGTATGTTGGCTATCATCATGCTGATACTGCTTTTGTTCACTGCATTGCTAAAGAGTTCGGTTGATCCAAGCCAGGCCCTGCAATGTTGTTTTCACCCTTCAACTTTGCCCTGAACAATAATTTGTATTGGTCGGTAGTTCTTCTCGTTCCTCATGATGTGACCAAAATACTCAAGTTTTCGGCGTTATATAATGCTCAGAAGCTGTGGCCTACAACCAATTCTTTGAAGGGCCTCTTCCTTGGTAAACCTATCTACCCAGGAGGTGTTCTCTCAACCCCACCCGACATTTGATCTGAAATTTGTATTCAAGGTAAGTAAATTCTGGCAGTCTCTCGATGGGTGGAGTGGTTTTTATACAATAATTGTAGACTAACTAAAAAATAGATAACTTATCTACTATGGTAGGCACAAAAAGCATGGAAGAAGATGCAGTTACGAATTGGACATTTCAGGAAAAACAAAGACGCTGTCTACCGCAGGGAATATTTAAAAAATGATTTCCCAAAGAAGCCTACAAGATGGAAACTGAGTTATAATGCACATATTTTCAAAACTATGATATCCCCGCCGGATAACTAAATTTCACCAGAAAAACTCTGTTTAAGTTCTACAAAAGCCAATATTTTCAACGGTATTGGAGCAGCAACACTAATCCTGTCCGGAATAAAATATAATTCCAAAATCCTCCCTTCCCGAGCTTTATTTTTAAATTGCGTGCTGTCTAATGAAAGATTATTCGAGAACAATTGCCGGGCAGGGGGTATGCTGAAATTTATGCAGCAAGCTCTAATCTCTGAAGTTAATTACCTATTAAACACCAGATTGTAATATTTACACACCGAACACATGTGATGATTAGTTTAAAATGTCGGATACCGGTCTCGTGGTTGGCTGCGGGTTGCTGTAAGCCGGCCATAAATCTTGCATAAAACCTCTTAATAGCGATATAGAGCAGCGAAAGCATAAAAAGCTTAAAGATTAAAAATTACTGCGGAACTTAACCTAAGTGCTTGCCGGTGAACATGGCGGCGGGTGCGAAAACAGAGAATAATTTTGATGGCGGACGGGGCAATAGTTGCCAAATTCGTGTTTGTTTAAAAGCGCAAACTTCTGTCCTTCGTTACAGAGTCACCAAATTATCAAAGACGCCATTCGTAGGGCCTCTGCCGCCTGTAATTTTAGTTGCGGCAATTAAAGGGCTACAAGGGCGTAATTAAGTTTTCCCTCTCCGCGAGGATGAAGAAATATTCCTGAACGAAACATGTAACTTCCCCGGGCTTTGTTCGAATTAATATCTCTTCGCTGAATTATGATATGACGGGCAGCAGGCAGGGGCTTGGCAATTCTAACGTAATTCGAAGATTTTGCAAGAGGAAACCCTGTTAAGATAATTTCATTACGGTAAGAAGTTTTTTACTTGTATTTACAAATTGCGCGCCGGGATTTTTACTTCGTTTTGCGGAAGCGGCACCGTTTAAATGCTTAATGCGGTAATTTTGTTGTTACCGTTCCGTTTAGTTTTATGATAAATATCGCACGGTATTTGTTTGGAAAATTGATGAGGCAATAACATAAAAGCTCGTTGTAGCACACGTGAGTATCCAGCGACGGATTACATAACCCAAAGCTCGTATGTTCATTATAAAAATGAGTAGTGGAAATGTTTTTCGTAACGCAATACTGCAGATTTATTGCAAACATCTACTTTTGATTAAGGCTGCGGCATACTTTCCTGCAGTTGTAAGATACAGTTACCTATTCGAGCTCTGGAGGTTATAAAACCTACAGTATCAAATGAATCTACCGTTTTTTCATCTTTATGCAAAAGTTACAAAATATTTCATTATTTTTACATTCATACTCAATGTTAATGCTTTAACAGCCTTTAGAGTCAGTACTTATACTATTTTACTAATCCAGACCTAATACAAATCCACAATCACATATCCGAAATTTTAAAAGTGTTTTCGTGGAGTAAAGAGCATCAGTCATCTCTGTATAACAAGGCTTGTTTGGCGCGCGAACAGCTACGTCTCTCAAGCTATGACCTGCCGGCGTGACGCAGCAATGACCCACTCTGGACCTTAATAGGGGCGCTACTTTTATTCTGAAACCCAAAACACAACTGGCCCCAAGTAGAAATAGTACAAACTAAAAAAGAAAAACAAGGTTCATCATCTTCATTTTCCAATATCAAATCATATTTCTATGTATTTTCGTTAATATAATTTTTAATTTCCAACTTTTGTTATTGGATCAGAACTTCCAGATGATTTATTTCAAAATCGTTAATGCAGTTCTCAAATATATTGTATTTAATGGTTGAGAAGGAAAGCAGACAATGGAACGACACTAAAGCTAGCTTTTCACACCAGCAAAATAAAAAAAGAAGACACCCCTATGTGTTTATATAGTTTTGGCCTGATTAAAAGCGTTATTAAAGAAATTGAACCAAATGTATCCTTATTTGTTCTCATTAGCGTATTTGGTATTTTATCCTCTAGAAAGGAAACAGAAATTACGCCCTGGACGACTGCCAAAGAATTAAGATTCAAGCTGATTTTCCTAATCAGCAGCAGAGAAATGCCACGTAAACAAGACCTTCTGAAGAGATTAAATCAAAACTAGTTTTTTTTCTTCTCCTTTTTACTAGCATAAACGCCGTTTATTTAGCCTTATTTGGTCGCCGACGAGACTCAGCTTTCTTTTCGTCGTTTGGAGGCACAGTTGTGGTGTCATCCATGCGATCTATACGTGGTCATTAAAAGTTCTTTTCTTTCTTATAGCATAGTCAAAATATGATAAAAGGTAATCAAGGATGATTTGTAATATTCTTATCTAGTAAATACGATGGTTCATGGTTGCACGGGAAAGTCCCAACATTGTAGAATACAAACATAATAGTCTTCAGTTCAATTAAATCCACAGAAGCCAATCTTGAGCGTGGCAGAAGAACTCAAATTATAATGCTGCCTCCACATATACGACGTTCCTACATAGAAATGGCAAAAAATATTAATTATATTAAACAATATTTGACTTGGCCAATATCCATACAAAAGCAGCTGGCAACAACTAAATAAGCTATAGAAGCCAAACGAGAAGACATAATGTATAGTAATAAACAATAATTAAGCAATATTACTAGCGACTTCGGACAGATAAGTTTAAAAATAGAGAAAACGTGAGGGCTGTATGATGATGATGATGAAAGCGGTGTAAAATTTATACACCTTTAACGTTAGTTTATCGAGCCAACGCGAAGCCTCTGTAAAATATTTTATATTTTCAATATAGGCAGTTCCTGTTTTACGAAATCTCGACTTGACGAATTTAGAAATATATTATTGTTATTTACTTTATTTTACTTTATTGTATATGATATTGATATTATAATTATTTATCTATCATCTCAAAGGGTTGTGTTTCTACATCTTAGCAAATATGATTGAATGTATAATTATTGGCAATACATTTGCTATTAAGATAAATATTGTAGTTTTTATAATTTTGAAAAGTAATCGCTTTAGCCACCGCTTCTTTATCCAATGGGACCGCTACACAATTAGATATTTCAACTGATGGGAAGAAATTTACAAACATGGCGCTGCAACCTCATAATTTTTCAAAACAACTTGGCTTCATATTAAAATTACATCAATAATTACGTAAGAGTGCGTTGCCTTAGTGATTTAACAAACGTAAGTAAACAGACGCCATAACAATACACTCACGACGCGCTTCCTCCGGAAATATGCAAAAACCGCAGCCCTTAAAAATTTCACCAAATTCTATTTTTAGGAAAACTTTCTGACCTTGTTTCGCTTCGCTGATACAAAATAGGACAATATGACTCCCTAGTCCCACGACGGACAAGGCTCCTTTTTCTCTCCGTTAGCTGTAACAAGCCCGATACATTCTCGAACGTGGCCGGCAGCTTGCACCACTCCAAAACTGCTTACAAGTCTGTCTTTGCCCCAGTTTTTAGGGCTCCGCACTGCTCAGCACAAATGTCGCTGCCTTCTACCCGCTTCCAAGGCTATGCTAACCTCGGATCGGCTCTAAAAACTGTCACAGGAACACAGATAATACTTGACGTACTACTTAACATCTTTTAAAACTCCCGTGAGGATGCAACGAATCAAAGCAACCCTCTGCAGCCTATCCAAAAGACACTGCACTAATTTATTATAAAACACTGAATTGGGAAAAATGGGTATTTATTCGCTTTTAAATGAATTATTTGTGGGGAAGCCAAAATAACACACCTCACAGCTTGGCTTTCCCCTTTCTTTTCTTTACATCCATTTTACATTGTTATTCATTATTTTTAAGCCTGCTCTGATTACATTTTATGTTTAAATCAAGGCTAATACTATTTTTAATACCGTTTTACAAATGATTCACTCAAAATCAATTAAAATTAAACTAGCACATTTATAGAATATTTTGTAAAATAATATTTGAAATGTTATTAATTGCTATCATAATTTTAGAACCTTTAAAAGTGTTCATTGTAATATATATCCGAAGAGTTATTTCAAACGTCCCGCCAAACTATACTCCTGTGTGCGTTATACGTTCACTTACGCAGATTAGAAATTTCGGTACGGGGTTAGTTACCACGCTGATGCTGAAAATGAGTTCTCACTTTACAAATTTCCATTTTATGAAAGAAGGACCGGATAACTTAAACGAATTAATTTGGAAAGGCGATGTAAGTTAATAACAAATGTCACAAAACCAGGTTTTCATTTACAATGTTTATATTAATTACAGAACGCCCAGAAGTAGATTCGTAGCGAAAAAACCCTGATAATAATTGCAGTTTTAGCTTTTGTAGGTTCTACTCGTGTCATGTCTAAAACATCTGTTGTGACAATGACTTTGCATTTTTGGTTCTAGTTTTCTATCTCGAATCCTGTACTTTACTCTTGATTTTTCCATTTTCTGCGCTCCGAAACGCGAAAAATTGGGCTGAACCAGTTTTATTTATGAATTTCCTTGTTCATAAGATGGTACGAATCCCTTAATTATTGTACCCAAGGCATAAATTTACCCATTCCAACGAACAGTTTTTGTTGAAGCTACTGCTCGCGCTCCAGTTGAATTTTTGCACATTTCATTCTAAAAATAATTTTTAGCTACTTTCAGAGCTTTGGCAAAATTAATTGTGTGCTTGCGGTCTCCTCCAGTTTATATAAGTTGCGAATTGAATTTCCGTGCCTCTAATTACTGCGAACTGAAAGATCTTCAAAAATTCAGGCAGCGACGCAGAATATCGCTAAAACGAAACCAGAAATGCAGATAACGCGATAACTGCGCTGCCAGCCCGAAATTCACAAAGTAGGCGGAAAGAAAGGACGCTGAAGGGTTAGTCTGAGAGGGTGTGAGGGGTCGAGGGTTAATTCAGCCAGGTCAAGTGCCACCCTTGGGCTCGCAGATAGCGTGCTTACGCCAAATACGAATGCAAGCCACCTTAATGAGATGCAGCTAGTTAAATTACATCACAAGAAGTCACATCAAAGGAGCGGATTTAATTTATTGCATTAATTTAAAATTCATCCGCTGAGGTAAAAATGTTTAAGTTGTAGGTGCTTCTTGTATTGGAAAAAAGAAGCTGGGGTTTCTAAAGGGGCGCGCAAGATGGCTGGTTTCAGTAAATTAAATTTGCGCTTTGCTATTCAGATTAAAATTGCATACGTATAGGAAACGTTGCAGATTTTTAAATTTCTCGGGGGAGGCTGGGGTGCCGTGGTGCACTATAAAGTCGTTTTGGGCCCTTTTTGATGTCTCACTGTTGCTGTTATTACGCTAGCCCTAATCTTACCTGTTTAAATTTTAGATTCAGATTGTGATTGCATTGTATTTTATACCTAAATTCTTTAAACCGACATAGTTTCAGAGGGAATTTAAAACTTTAACTTTTTAAGTGTTCCATTTCCATGCAAAATTTATGTAAAGCTTATTCGTTTCCGTAACTGTATATAGCAAATTAATATTACAGGTCACAATCTCTTTTCCAAAACCCTTGCTTCAAGTTTCGTAATTTTTCGGATTTTTTAAAGCTATGACGTAGCGAGTGAATGTGGAGGTGGGTTAGTTGTGCCAAACAAGCTTTGCAAAATTGACAGACACTTCACAATCCACGAAAAAACTTCGGTTTTCGAAACTTCGAATTTTGGAATTTTCGATACTGGATTATGGACCAGTATAAGATATTAGAATTAAGAAGAATTAAACTAATCAGGAGCGCATTTACTGAAATATAACCAACAAATTAGGATACTGAGTTGTAAAAATGTATTGTCAAACTCTCACAAAAAGAATCAGATATGCTTATGTTATAGTTTTAACATTGTTTCTTTTTTTTCAGGTAAGTACGATCAACTCTGGCTTACCTTGTTCGTAATCGATGTTAGTGGAATATTGTAAGTATGTTGATTTTAATTGCTTTTTTAATAATACCCAAGGTGCTTCTAATGGGAAAAATAATTTTGACTGTAAAAGTAAGTTCTGGACTTTTTTAAATTCGCTGTATACTGGTGAATATAAAAGTAGTGCTGTAACGCATAAGATTTTTTTCATTTTAAAGCCATGTCAGTAAGAAAAAAAGTGGACGTGACTACCTCCCTGGACTTTCCCATACTGGAAACTGTTCATATCGTCTTTATTCAACAGTCTTTACAACATATCAAAATTTCAACTCGATGACTCACGTCTTCACCGTGATAAGCGTTTACACTTTCACGTAAATTGCGGGTAAATATAAAAGAATGTGTAGTTCAAAACGTGACCATCGAGCTTCTGTAGATGGCGCCAAGTGGACAAGCCGCCACTGTGCTAGTTTATGTATTATTTTCCTCAAAACGGCTGTAGCACCGAGGTGAAATTTTCTAAGTACCTGGAAATTATATTTTCTAGGGCATACAAAATCGATTTTTTTATTTTTGCGGAAAAAGATTCTTTGACGCAAAAATATAACAACCGTTAGAATAAAAAAATTATTTTTCAAAAATAGAGAGGGGAGGGGGCCGGTGCGCTTACATATATCCACGAGTGTAATATTTTTTTGCATATTCATATGCTCCATTATGCACTGATCAATTCAGTGAAAACCCCAGCTACCTATCTTGTTTTTTTTATTAATTAAAGGGGTTTAAATTTTCAAACTTCAAAGCTTCGTAGAGGGCGCCACAGATAATTCATGAAATTCTTTAAAAAACAGATCGATAGCCCTTTTCGGGGTCTATCAGTGTATGAAGTTTAAACAAATTCCTGTGGGCAGTTTTTGAGAAATAATTTTTAGAAAATTTCCAGAATTTTGAAAATTTGTAATTTAGGCCCCTTAATATTTTTCAAAACACTTTTTATATCACCTCATGTTAGCCTTCATATATACTATTCAGAAAAAAAAATCAATTGAATCGATTTATCCGTGTTTGAGTAATAGGGCGTTAAACTCAAAATTTTCAAAAAATCATAGCGCCCTTCATTTTAAACCTAGCGAGTTCGGCAAAAAACTAACAGATTTGTCTTATGACCCTCTATCGTTATCCGCGATAAAATTTTCAAAATTTTAATCACGAAAACAGTGATACCAAAAAAACATGCGTAACTTTCGCTTCCGGTTTCGGATTTTTTTGAAAAGCTTATTTTGTCGATGAATATTCGATACACCCCCGCATTCCAAAGCGCATCAAAATCGGAGCAATACTTTCGGCTGTAGGAGCGTCACCCACCCACACACAGACAGACATTTTTTAAAAACCACTTTTTGGGGTTCCTAGAGGCCCAAAACGGATATTTCTGTGAAAATCTCGATTTCCAAAATTTTCATGATTCCAAGACTTCCCTATACCTATGGGTATGGGAAAGTAAAAATATACAAGCCTAAATTTGATAATTAAATAGATCGAAAAACAAAACAAGACGAAAGTGTACATACATTATAAACACAATCACAAGTAAAAAATTAAAAATTAAATCAAACCGTTCAAGTTCAAATAGCACGAGTAGAAAATATACAAATAAAGGATTTAAACGTTTTAAAACTATTTATCAAACTTATTCAACTCAATTTTCCATGTATTATTCCTTTCTTAATTTTGTTGATAGTTTTTTCTTAATCAGATGCACATGATTCGAGGGCAAGTCCTAATGCGCGCACATACGAAGTTGCCGAAAATGTATATCATTCTCGTGGGCCTGAACCAAAATCTTGCAAATTCTATTTCCTTAAACCTTTATTGGTGTAGTATTTTTCCATTTTTACAGTAGATATATTCCGACATTCTTCACGCTTGGCATTAATTTTTCTAGTGCGCATTTTTGGATATTTTGGGGTCTTAACTGTACTTCCGATACTGTAAGGCGCTCTTTTGGGGCTTCTTTTTTGGTGAGGTTTAGGAAACGGATTTATTCTGGAAAGTTGTTGATACTTTGGTGCAGACGCGCTTTCTATATATATAACACAGCACTTCAGGCCTTGAGGCCTATGGCTTCTATTTCTTTCTTCCATACTCTTCTGTCTTTTGTCTTCTCTTTCCAGTTTGTGAGTCCAAAACGTTTGATATCTTCTTGTACTTCACTCCACCAGGATTTCTTGGGTCTACCTTTTCTATTACTTCCTTCCGCCTCTTTGTTTAATGCTTTTTTTGTCCAATCGTCATCCTTCATTCTTTCTATATGACGCGCTTTCTATGGTTTGGTACATTTCTGCATCCATCTGATTAAATCAGGAGTTGTTAGTAATATTTGGAAGTAAAATCACCCGTGAGCATGCTGTCCATAATCTTATCGCTATCTTTACGTGATATTTGTCGGATTTAGGTTTTGGCAGTTTCCAAACAGTTCCGATGTTCTCCACGTTATATGTGAACTGTTCTTAATAATTTTAGAATGCTGAAGAAAACATACATTGGTGTCCACCGTCTGTTGAGCTGCACATCGCACGCCGAAAAAACCTTACCACCTGGTAGCACGAATATATTCTGGCCGATTACAATTTCTACTGCATTTAGAGGCAAGCATTCAACGAGCGACGGTCAGGGGTATTTTTTCATTCTACCTTTTGAGCACCTAGGGGTGCAACCACCAAATTTACGTTTCCCGCTGCGAGTGGAACCGCATATCTTGTCGAATCGCGTAATTTATGCTACGTATTACTCTATTTTTCGGATTTATGCTGTATTTTCTATTTGTGAAGAATAGTAAACGGATGGTTGCACTGATATATATGCGCGCTTTCCGGCGATTGAGGGAAGGATTTTGTATACGATAAACGGTACCATATCTGTAGTTGTTTCTTTTCGGAGAGGCCCCGTGGTATGACGGAACCCGCCAATCATTTTACTCAATTTTTTGGGTGATGCGTTTTCAATTAGAGTTTTCACTGTTTCCCCGAGCCCTCTTATTTTGTCAAATAGTCAATAGTCAATAGGTTGTTGGTTATATTGTATTAGCAGCGGTTATTCTCTGATGGTACCAGTGTTATTCTGAAAGCAGTCTTAACTAACTTAGGCCCTACGTACGGAATGGTATTAAGTAAGATTTAGAAAACAAGACCAAAATCTCATGACGCCCTATGTGGAAATAAACACCTGACCAATGGCCAATACCTTAAAGTAGATTGTAAAGTTTGTTTGTTGCGTAAAAGGGATAATCTATTCTTAACTGTTTTTAAAGTTCTCCGTTTATTATGTTTTACAACTATAATATAGGCACAGAGCATAAAAGAATGGAAGCATCACTCACAATGTGTGGGAATGATGTGGAAGGAAATAAACCGTAGAGTGACCCTAACCGCTTTTATATCTGTGGTTTATTATGTAATTTTTTATCTCAACAAATTACTTAGAGTATGTTTATGTTTATTAAGTCGTTAAAGTGATCGTAAAAAGATTTTTATGCACCACACTACGATTACAACGGTTACTGTGGATATGAATCTCATTAATAGAACGTATCTGTCTACATTCTGCACTCTTGTGTCGCGAAATATAACAGCTAAGCCTTGGCATTTACAATTTTTTGTTTAAAAATTAGTTTTATATAGTGTTACTCTCAGCACAATTGTTGATAGTACAAATTATACAAACATCATAATTTTACATTTTAATTAAGCGTAGTAAATGGTGGAGATCGTACATCTGCATTACTTCCCTACTGCTATAAAGGGGCCGGCGCCCAATGTTAGCAAATTTTTAAATCTGCTGTAACAATTTAAAAATGTAAACTCAAATGTTGGAGGTAAAATCGTACAATAACGATATGTTAACTACAAATCACCATGCGCGAGGCTTTAAAAAAGTTGTTCGCTTTGGCGTCCGATTTAGATTATTTCAAAAGCAAGAATTCTATTGAACCCACTCGTTTTCTTCCCAATTAACAATAATTAAAACTGAAGTATTCTCGTGAGATTATAATTTGACATTATTAAAACTTTCTCAAGCCCAGTTGTGATACGATACAAGGCAAGATACTCCGCTTCTGGTATTCTCAGAAATGTTTTGGTTATTCAAACTGCTTTTTTAGGAAAAGCAGTAGGCAGAGAAATATATCAAATGAAGATTAACTGTAGCTGCTATGCTTTTAATCTAACTTAGAATTTAGATATCGAGTTTTATCTTGATAATGGGCTGATATCCATATATGGTTTGATTGAGAAGCTAGAGTACTTTAAATTAGACGCGAACAATGGAGTTCTATACTTTATTCAAGACTTATGTCGATACATCTTAACCTGCCGTAATAGAAATCGTAGCTCGTTTTTACTTTTTTTATTGGTAGTATATTGCTGCTAAAAGACTCTATAGCCCATAATTTTTATTACGTGTGCTTTAATACATTGATGACATTATAATTTTTAGACGTTTTGAATTGATACCCTTTATTAGGTTAAAGTTTTTGCACTTTTTTGGCAATTTTGTATGTGTTTGTGTATTTTAATTATGTACGAGGTACATGATACATTAATCGTTACTTTAGCTGTCACAATAGGCTACAATAAATATTAGGCATTAGGGCATGAGATTTTAATTTTTAAAAATAATGGGTTCGATGATCAACATTTTTAACTTAAGCATTATTATAATATGATAAATATCTTCAGAAATCAAATATACAAATATAGAATTAAAATTTCTCTCTCAAATTGTGACAATACACGCTCACACAAACATTGCCTTTTCTAGCGTGGTGTAAGTTCGCCTACGCTTATTTCCGCGTAATGTCTAGAGATGATTTATAACATCAATCATCTCTCAGCAATTACGAAATCACCTGAAATTGTTTTAGCCGCGTTTGCACTTAAAGAGAAACACCCCTTACACCATCACCCTATCTGTGATAACATTTCCACGTAAGGTCAGGGTTATCAGCCGAAAATAATCTTAAAAAGGAATCAGTGACTTCTAAATAATGGCTTTATCTATTCTGGCTACTCATGTCCAGCGCTAGAGTAAAAAAACTGGCAGTTTGCAGATCAATGCCTTTGAGACACAATCACATAATGAGTGCACAGTAGGGTTGTCGTTATCTTATATTAACCCTAAGCTCAATTGGAAGTTTCAATTATTTTATATTGTAGGCAATAGCTTTGTTCAAGATTTTAGAGAAACTTTTTTTAGAATCTCGTCTCGTGTCCGTTTGATTTAAAAGAATAGACCCTCTATAGATTCTATAATTGAAAATTGTAAAAAGAGCAAATGTCTCACCTAAACTGATTTTGTTCGATGTTTGGTGAGCGAAGTAGATATGAGAGAAACTTTTGTAGAAGTTATTTTTCATGTCTTTCTTAATTAAAAGCCCTCTCTAGCTTTTGTCATAAATAAAAATTTTAAAAAGCAATTGGCTCGCCTGAACATATTCTTAACTTCATAGTTTTGTTCGATTTTTGAGCATCTGTGTAAATTTTGGAAAAACTTTGTCAGGAGCGTCTTCCCATATCTGTTGGTTAATTAAAATTGGGAGCGCTCTGTAGTCTCTATCATTTATATGAACTCTATAATTTTGTTCAATTTTTAATGAGTAATGTTGATTTTGCAAAAAACTTTCTCAAAGTCTCTTCTTATGTCAGTTTGTTAATTAAAATTGAGAGCGCTCTGTAATTTTTATCATCTACAAAAATTATAACAAAAGCAAATTGCTTACCTCAGCTTGTCAGTACTTTTAACACCAACTTTAATGAACCATGTAGATTTTGAAGAAACTTTCTCAGAAGTCTCTGCTCATGTCTGTTTGCTAATTAAGATTAGGAGCGCTTTGTAGTTTTATCATCTATAAGATTTAAAAAAAGTAAATTGCTCAGCTGAACTTTTCAGTTTTTGGAACTCCATAGTTTTGTTGGAGATGTTGGAGAAACTTTTTCATGAGTCTTTTCTCGTGTCCGTTTCTTACTTAAAATCGTGAGCCTTTTGTAGCTTTTGTCATCTATTAAAATTTAAAAACTAAATTGCTCAGCCTAAATTATCAGTTGTTGGAACTCCATAGTTTTGTTCAATCCCCCATGGGCTATTGCAATTTTAGAGAAACCTTTTCAGGAGTTTCTTTTCGTGCCCTACTATTTAATTATTATAATCAGAAGCCTTCCGCAACTATGACAAAAGCAAACTGCTCATCTGAACTTCTGAGTACTTTGAACTACATAGTTATGTTCGATCTTTAGTGATCTATGTAGATTTTGAAGAAAGCTTTTCAGGACTTTCTTTTCGTTTCCGTTTCTTTTAATTGAAATTGCTGCCCATTGTAACTTTCATCATCTATGAAAACTGTAGCAAAAACAAATTGATCATTTGAACTTGTCAGTAACTTGAACTCCATAGTTTTGTTCGATCTTTAGTGAGCCATGTAGATTATCGAAAAACTTTTTCTTGAGTATCTTGTAGTGCACTTTTTTTTAATTAAAATTGGAGGCCCACTGTAACTTTTATCATCAATGAAAACGAAAAACGCAAAATTGCTTACCTGAACTTGACAGTACTTTGAGCTCTATAGTTTGGTTCCACTAGTGACCCGTGTAGATTTTGGAGACACCTTTTTTGGACTTTCTTTTTGTGTCCGTTTTTTTAAATTAAAATCGGGAGCCTACTGTAACTTTTATCATCTATGAAAACTATAGCAAAAGAAAATTGCTCGTTTGAACTTCTCAGTAATTTGAACTCCATAGTTTTGTTCAATTTTTAGTGAGCCATGTAGGTTATAGAAATATCTTTTCAAGACTTTCTTTTCGTTTTCGTTCCTTTTAATTAGCATCGGGACCCTACTGTAACTTCTATCATCAATAAAAACTGACCATTTCAACTTTTCAGTAATTTGAACTCCATAGTTTTGTCAATTTTTAATGAGTCATATACATTCTGAAGAATCTTTTTCAGACTTTCTGGTGTTATTTTCTTAATTAAAATCGTGAATCCTCTGTAGCTTTGATCATATAGTAAAATTTACAAAAAAGAAAATTACGTACCTGAACTTTTCTATAATTTGAACTTCATAGTTTCGTTGATCTTTAGTGAGTCATGTAAGAATTTGGAGCATTTTTTCAGAAGATTTCCTCGTACCATTTTCTTAATTAAAATCTTAATCTCTCTTGTAGCTTATATCACCTAGGAAAATATACAAAAAAACAAATTACTTACCTGAACCCTTCAGTAATTTGAACTCTATAGTTTTGTCAATCTGTAGTAAGTCGGGTAAATTTTAACAAAACTTTTGCAGAAGGTTTTCTCGTGTCCTTTTCTTAATTAAAGTCGTGAGTTCTTTGTAGCTTTTCTACCTAGGAAAATATACAAAAAAAGCAAATTGCTTACCTGAACTTTTTAGTAATTTGAGCTCCATAGTTTTGTAAATCTTTAGTGAGTCGTGTCATTATCTTAAATGAGATCGTAATCCACCTTGTAGCTTATATCATCTAGGAAATTTTAAAAAAAATCAAGTTGCTTACCTGAACTTTTCAGTAATTTGAGCTCCATAGTTTTGTAAATCTTTAGTGAGTCGTGCAAATCCTGGACAATATTTTCAAGATACTTTCTCGTGTCATTATCTTAATTGAGATCGTACTCCCTTTTGTAGCTTATATCATCTAGAAAAATATACAAAAAAGCAAGTTGCTTATCTCGACTTTTCAGTAATTTGAACTACATAGTTTTGTCAACCTTTAGTGAGTCGTGCAAATCCTGGACAATATTTTCAAGATACTTTCTCGTGCATTATCTTAATTGAGATCGTAATCCCTCTTGTAGCTTATATCATCTAGGCAAATATACAAAAGATCAAGTTACTTGCCTGAACTTTTCAGTAACTTGAGCTCCATAGTTTTGTAAATCTTTAGTGGGTCGTGCAAATCCTGAACAATTTTTTCAAGATACTTTCTCGTGTCATTTTCTTAATAAAGATCGTACTCCCTTTTGTAGCTTATATCATCTAGATAAATATACAAAAAAGCAAGTTGCTTACCTCAACACTTCAGTAATTTGAACTACATACATGGTTTTGTCAACCTTTAGTGAGTCGTGCAAATACTGGAGAATTTTTTCAGGATACTTTCTCATGTCATTTTTTTAATTAAAGTCTTGAGTAAGACATTTTCTGAGCAGAATCATGAGCCCGAAATACATTTTGTGGTCTATTCAATGAATGTGTCATTTCACAATGACGTTTAAATCACGTTTCTGAAATACCACCTTGATTAAAACAACATATTTGGTGCTTACTACGGATTTAAGTGTGGTAAAAAGCTGATATTATCCCAAGGGAAACTTTAGTTTTTTTGCCGCTATAAAAACACGTGATTGGTTAAATTTTTGAAAAACATAGTTTTGTCAACCTTTAGTGAGTCGTGCAAACCCTGGAGAAATTTTTTCAGGATATTACTCGTGTAATTGTTTTAGTTAAAATCGTAATTCCTTTTGTAGCTTATATCATCTAGGAAAATATACAAAAAGGAAGTTGCTTACCTGGACTTTTCAGTAATTTGAACTCCATAGTTTTATCAATCTTTAATAAATCATGTAAATTCTGAGTAAACTTTTGCAGAAGACTTCCTCGTGTTCTCTTCTTAATTAAAATCGAGAGCCCTCTGTAGCTTTTATCATCCAGGAAAGTACATAAAAAAGCAAATTAATTCCCTAAACTTTAGAGTAATTTGAACTCCATAGTTGTGCTCAATCTTTGGTGAGCCATGTATTTTGGAGAAGCTTTTTCGGAAGACTTTCTCGTTCCCGTTCTTGCTTAATATCGTGAGCCCTATGTAGCCTTGATCATCTATGAAAATATTTAAAAAAAACGGAAAAAAATTGCTGACTTCCACTTGCCAATAATTTGAACTCCATAGTTTTGTTCAATTTTCGGTGAGCCATGTACATTTTGGAGAGACTTTTCCAAGGGTCTCTTCTCATATCAGTTTTTTTAAGTTAAAACATGCTGTATTACTTAAAAAAGCAAATTGCTCACTTGAACCAGCCATTGGGAATATTTTGTATCAACGGCCCTCTTTTCAGTGAATTTTTTATATAAAGTAATTTAATTTGCGTGTATTTTTGTAGCTGTGGAAATTATGAAATAGCAACTTGTTCATTTGCTCAACCTTCAGAGAAAAATACTGCCGCACTATTTTTTGTAAATTAAATCGAGACTTGTTTAAACTTACGAAAATAACAAGTTCTTATTTAAATTTTGTCATTGTTTCGAAGCAGCTTTTACTCCATCCTTGCTCAGTCAGGTAGACTTTGCAAATAATTTGGATATTTTGTTTATCTACAAAAATATATGTCAGCCTCTTTTCTTTTTTTTTTTTGGTTTAGACTATGAAATTAGTCATTACCAGGAGGAGAAAAACCATAATAAGCAATCACAAAAACCGTTTCTCTCATGTACACGAGGATTTTTTATTAACGTCAGATAAAGCGCTCAGATAGCATGCAAACAAATTCAGCGGAACGTATCTCTCATCGTAAGTGTTGAGGAAGAGGCTTCATATTTCATTCCATTGTTCGTAATAATAGCAGATGATATCTTTCAAATTGAAGAAGCTCGTAATACTGTCCATTAGCTGCAACGATTATGATGAATCAATAGTAATGAAATATCCGCTGTTCCTGCGGTTGCGGGAAGAGTAACAAGTTACTTTTTTGTCAGATTAACGAGTCTGTGTGGTTTAGTTGGAAATAGTTTTGAACGAAAGAGGATACTTCTAAAATCCCACAAGATTAGTACCCATCACAGACGTCCAGGAATGCGGCGGCTCCAGAAGTCAATAACTTTAGAGCAATTTTTCCGGCCCGTAGGACTGGCATGTCCTCCGGTCTTAACCCTTATCTCTCGCAGCAGTTTACAATTAAGGCTATATGTTTATAACGCAATAAAGTTCACGCTAATAAAGTTAACGAGAGGCGTTAACAGTTTGGGAGATAGTTGCATTATCCTGCGTCGCAGTAAACGTAAGCGCCGCTGAATATCGTAATCATGGCCAGTAAATTATTCAAAGCCGAATTAAATTACTCCCTCCACAACCGTGGGACGCGAGGCACGTGATTACGAAAATAATAAAAACAAAGAGATAAACGCGCCACGATAACGTGGGTGTGCTCGAAATTATACGGCTGGATGCTGCTCTTAAAAAATTAAGGATGGTCAAAAATAATACAAACAAACATCGCACTGCGTTGGCGGCAGTGGCGCCGCCAAACTTTTGGACCCTTCGGCGCAAATTGTTAATGAACTTCCGTTTAACAAGAAGTGCCCGATCAATAACACATTTTTTTAAGTTCTTGACGATAGATGTATAAGTCCAAAAACATTTTCAGTTTGTTGAGTTCCATGGACTTTATTATGTTGAGATGTTTAAAACAACTGCTTTGAATGGAGAACGGCTGATAGCTTTGTGTAGTAAATAGCGGTAACTCTGCTTACAAACACAATTTTCGATTTTGTTTCAAACCATTTAAGCAAATTGTGACAAGGTCACCATGGACGGTATTGCATATAGTTACAGGTTTGAATGCCAATATTTTTAAATTGTATATCGTGGTGACTAATACACACACCAGATGCAACCATGACTTAGAGAAGGAATAAATAATTGTAACATTAACATAAACGTATGTTAACTACTGTACAGTGCAACAAGTGGCAACTAACTCCTGGTTGAGAGATGTAAAAATATATCGCTGCTCATAAGAATATAAATTTAAAATTCCCAATCTTTGTCATTAAACTATATTCATTTATAAATGTTTTATTTTTCCACTTTTCAATAAAAATCAAAGATGATTTGTAATACATCCCTAAACGTAGTCACATATTCTTCTTCATTTTTTCTCAAACCTCTTTGCTAGTTCATTTCTGGTCGCAGGCCTTTTCTAATTTTCTCAATCGCCCCAGATCTTGTTCCCGGACCAAAGGTGTTGCCATGTGCGTTTGAATTTATTATGATATTGTAATTATCAGATTTTGTTCAGAACACAAAGTGGAAATCATTTCCTCCATTCAATACCGTTAGTTTCAATCGGTTCCTATGGTTCCCGGCCATATATCAACAGGATAAATCGCCCATCAACAGGAATGTTTCCAAATGCGTCATTTAAGACCTGTTAAAAAGCCATAGATACTTAATACATTGACGTATTATTCATCTTAAAGTTTAATATGAGATTCCGTGAGACACTTCGTCAAGTTAAGATACTAAATCATTGTTTAGGGCAAACCCTACACTGTGCAATTTTCAGGTTCTACTGGAATTCAAAAATCCTTCTTCTAGAAGCTTTGTTTCGCTTAATATCACAATCTACCTTATGGAATTCCTTTGCTAGTATAGCTGTTTCATTATCGTTGTAATGCGGCTTTTGTTAATTCCTCACGTAGTAACTTTAAATTTAAATCAAACGTCTTGTACACTTTAATATTTGAATTATTATTTGCCCAGTTTGTCGGGTTAGCTAGCTCAGTGAACACGAAATACCCTTTAATACTCCAGTAGTCAGATAGGCAGTGTCAATATGTGTCAAAACATGAAGCTGGTTCCCCTTGTAGTGTTCTCGGGCTAAAACTGACTTAAAAGAATGCACACGGAAACTAATTGTATTTAAAAAATCTGGTGTGATACACTCACACAACTTCCTCTTACAGTGATCTGATAATTAGCCAAAATTTTATTTTTAATTTTTAAGCATTTGTCAAAAATTTGTCAAACTTTGGGCCTATTTGAATCTTTCATTATCATTCGTGAGTTAATTATGCAACCAGACTTGCATCATACCATTACAATACATACAACTTTTCAGAATATGCTGTCAAGAAAAATGGGGCCAAGCATAAAAATCTGGTGTCATATACTTACACAACTTCCTTTTACAGTAATCGTATAATTACCCAAAAATTTGATTTTAAATTTTTAAGCTTTTGTCAAAAATTTTCAAAAATTACAAATTCTACAAAAACGGTACAAAATAGAGCGTTAGTTGAAGAGACAAGTTTTTTTCTAGAATTTTAAGCTGAATTCAAAAATGTAATAATATACCGGGTGTTCTATTTAAAATAGGAGAATAAAAAAATAGAAAAAAAAACAAATGAAACCCATTTTAGAAGTATTCAACTGGAAAATCACCTATCTCACATCAATACACATTAAAAATGTAATAAAAATGTGAAGTTTGAAAAAATCGTTAGAGCCGTTTTTGAAAAAATTGAAAAAAACTGAAAAATCCTAAACACCTACTTCGGGTTATGCGATTTTCTTTAAAAGCTTGCTGTCGCATCTACATAGTACACAAAACTTATATATGAAGTTTCAACGCCATACCTCTTTTCGTTTTTGAGATATTATGTTCACAGACACACACACAGACAGACCAATAAACAAAAATATGTTTTTTGGGTTCAGGGGACTCGAAAACGTGAAGATCAGTTGAAAACTCAATTTCGAATTTTTGGGGTGAATCGAATACTTCTTTTATCGTAAAAGGAAGTAAAAATGCAAATGTCAAAAAACGTCTTACAATACGGCCTTCTCATAAAGCTGGCCCTGTTAAAACCGATCGCGACATTCACACATATTATTCGTTGATGAAATACATTCTTTCACAGTTGAACACAAATCAAACGGCAAACATCTCTGTCATTAAATTTACCTGGAACTTTGGCTGTTGTTTATCCTTGAATTGGGCACGTCTTAGAGTTCAGTCGTCCAATCCTCGACTGGCATGTGGCGTGGAAAATAACAATACGTACTGCTGCGAGGAAGTTCCGAAACTTCTAACTGGCGACTGTCGATCGTTTGACGTCACATCTTCGTAAGGAAGGCAAATGCACCCTGGGGTGTCCTAACTAGCATACTTGCTTTGTAAGCTAGGAAGAAGGCACCTGCAGGAATGCAATGTATTAGCTGCTCTTGAAACTTACACAGTATACTTTAAACACTGCCAGGCTCTTTTAAGACGCACCAATTAACGCGCCTTAGGGCACTTTCGCCCTTACTTAAGATGAACATGCGATTGACTCGTTCTCCATGAAATCCGCTGTAGGCTATATCTTTTAAGTATGAAAATGCGCACTACAGGCAAGGGATACCAACGCCGGCTTCAGTGTGCGGATGTTCCATGACGCTAATGCCATGCGTGAACTATTAATGCACAGTAGATAATTATCTCTTCTCCTGACGAGGTTCTGCAGCGATCACCCTCCCCTGAAAATCAAATGGGAAGGTATTTTACTCCCACAGAGTTTTGCCCCTCTCAAAGGCAAAGTGGGTGACCCTATGGATAAAAGGTTGTGCCGCACAACTACATTGGAGCTGTGCGACTTTGACATCTCTTTCTCTATGGTCTTCGGTTGCTTTGCCGTAGCTCTCCAGATCTCCCTATTTCAGGTTTTTCTTTTCATTTAGCTGTAGGTGTTTCATCTCGCATCTGATATAACTTGATCGATGTATTATAATCTATAGTCTAGATCTTCCTATAGCGTTTACCTTCGATTTGACTTTCGATAATCATTATCAACAATTCCCATCTTTTTAGTGTGCGTCCAATGAATCCCATTCTTCTTTTTTGTATAAGTTTCTATAGTTGTCCACCCCTCTCCCCCCTAAGTTGGAGGATCTTTTTGTTGACCCTCTCTATTCAGTTTATTTTTAACGTTCTTCGGAAACGCCTTTCTTGCTGACTGCTCGTATTGTCCAGACCTCAGATCATCGGTGACTTTTTTACAGAAAGCAATATATTACTACATAAAGTATTAAGCAACTGATTGAAAGAACAACTGGTGAAGAATTGAGAAAGTACCAACAGTCACCAATTCGCGATGAAAGTAATTCTAATGAATATGGAATCCATTCAGTATCTCTCGATTATGAAACATCTGACTTGAGAGCATGTGCAAATGGTTGTTCTATGCAGCACTGAATACAGCATAGATACAACAATGCATTTTTAAAAATGTGTGAATGTTTAACAAGAAATGGTTATTCATTTTCAACACTAATCCTGGGAGGTATAAATTCGGCTAAAGCTCAGGGTAGGTATTTTGGGCCTGCAATAGAAAGAAATAAATGTAGTAAGAACCAAAATTGTAAAGATGAAGCAATATGTGACAGAATAGAATTAAGTAGTTCTTAAAAAAAATCAATAAGAATATATGATGAATGGCTTTGGAAAGCTCCCCTTTTTCGAGTATTGGATAAAACTGTCGTATCAACATCAACATATGGAGCGGAAACCTGGATAACAACTGCATATAATATCGAAGCTCTAACGAACATTAAAAGGGGAATACAAAGAGTCATGTTGGATATGACAACATAGGTTAGAACAGTTGATTCGGTGGATTCTTCCCCGCACGATATTATTTAATTGAGATTCTGCAATTTAAAGGTTGTCTGTCTCTTTTCGGTACATTATTAATTAAGGCTGTATCTCGATACTTCAAATATGTTAAGGGTTATCCTGGTACGTGACAATTCGAATTATTTCAACCATGGGGTTAGAGTAGGAACGCCACTGGCTGAAGGAACAAAAACAAACGGGCCATGCATCGTTGTGATGCAGGGCTCCACCTTATTTTTCCTTTTATTCGAGGTGAATTAGTTGATAGCGAAGTTGCTGGAAAACAACCAGATAAATTGCCCGATAGGTCGCGAATTTCTTTCCGGCGAATTATTTGCCGATGACGATTGCTGCGTTTTCGGAAACACGTATAAAAAGTTTGATAGGGCGAACGGTCCGAGATAAGGCGGCGTAAAACTAAGATTCGGTTGGCGAAGATTGAGGAAGCCGGGGCTGTGTCTGGGAAATGTAACCTCCGGGCTGGGAAGAGAGGCAGATAGTGATGATAGATGGGGCGCGACGTGCAGATGCGCATCCCTAGAAGAACTACATTTGCATAAACATAACACATTTCGGGCTTTTATGCCGCCGAGTGCTGCGCCGCGCGGGATGCAATAAATCGAACGATCCGATGCAAATTCCAAGTCAAAATGAACAAACTCCGCGCAGATGAAACTGTTCAATTCTGACCTGCATTATTACTCGTGCACGTCTGTCAGGAGCAGATATTGCGCCCCTGACGTAATTCATTTACAAGTTGTTGACCGCCGATGAGTGGAGCGTATATGCGTTGTTATGATGGCCGAAATGCCGTTTCAACCGTTGTGGAATTCGAGCTGCAGCGTTCGTACGAAAGCTGATAAACTTCGCCCCGACCTGCGTTTCGACGGCTTTGCAAAATTGTCAGAAGTGGTAGGCATGGCATCGTTGTAATTTTTTA
Source organism: Agriotes lineatus (assembly GCA_940337035.1). Classification (NCBI taxonomy): domain Eukaryota; kingdom Metazoa; phylum Arthropoda; class Insecta; order Coleoptera; family Elateridae; genus Agriotes; species Agriotes lineatus. Next base: position 147,915,589 of record OW679197.1, on the reverse strand, counting down.
ACGTGGAAACACGCGTTACCTATTCCACCGTCAAACTAAAAAATGCGATTTAAACTTACAGTCCAACCTAACTCGATATTCTTGGCGATTTTTAGTCGTAGGTCGAATTAAAGAAATAAAGGCACCAGTTTAGCTCTTGCGACTTCATTCTAACCAGCAGTCTAACAAATTCCGCTTGCGGTTGAGAGTTCCTCTCTCACACTAGAAGGTATCGGTAAATCGAATAAAAGTAGGAATTCGCGTAAATCCCATCAATTAGAGACATCAACGGTTAAACACAACTAACGTAAGGTTCACGCTTAAAAATTCTTCGCCATCGCCAGTGGTGCGCTATCATAGAACCTAATTCCGTCTACTATTTTGACAACTACTTACAAACACGGAATGAATTCGAAAAAAAAACGCAAAGCAAATGAAATCAGTAGACAGCTAAAGGCTACCTACTAGGCAGTAAATTATAGAATTATAGAAATTATGGAACGGACAAAGCTAATTTACAATTGTAAAAAGTATTCCCCTAACCAACGTGATCCGGCGGAATAAGCGGGTACAAATCGCAGGGGAACGCCTCGGGGGTTGCAACTGCGACTTTGGGTAGGTACTTGATGGAAAAAATTTAAAAACCTGATCTCCAACTGTAGATCATCAACGTCAAAATGGCACAATTGACTCGCTAGTTGTGGTGGTCTTATCCGTGTACAACAAGCAGCTGCAGATAGGAGACCCGGTATGGCTCCTTCGACGTTCACAAAACAATTACAGGAATCGCAAGTAATCTTGCTAAAAAACTATTGGCTTTGCGAACTTAGTTACAGCTTGAGAGAGGCCTACAACTACGTCAAGCCACGTCAAACAAACGGCGACGTTGCTACCTTAGGGATTCATCGGACCGAAGTGATTTCTATTGCTGGAGAAATCACAGTCGACGCACATCATCTAGGAGTGGTATTTACAGACAGACACATTAATATACTCAATCACCCTTCCAACACAATGCCGGATTACCAAAACTTTAGGGTAGGGGCTGACTTCATTTTGCAATCCCTGAACATACGCCTTCAATCACAGAAGGGAAATAAAGGCCAAATGAAGAAAAACGAAAAATCTAAAATTTTAAGTTTCCTAAATATATCAAAATTAGACAAAATGTATATAGATAGCATGCTCCACGCACACTCGCTTAAAATGACTTAATCTCAAGAGTACAACACAGTTATCTTTGACAGAAGAAGAGCATTGAAAAAAACATTTTGAAACGGGATGACATTTTAGACCGTTACAGAAGGAAGTCTACTATGTGCCGAATTGTAAGATAAAAACATAAAAAGAATACTTCTTCCTCTACTCCTTCTTCACTTCATTCTTCCTCCTCTTCCTTTAGATCTAATTTTATACTTATCCAAACAACTGCTTCTATTTTAGTTGTCATTTTCCTGAAACACCGATGACCACCTGTCTCTCCATCGTTTACGTGTCCGTCCATGAAGGCGTTTGGTGTTTAGTTTATAGGTATTGTGATACTGGCTTGTCTACTACAGAGCATTCATTCATAACTAATCATCCTCCATGATAAATCGTTAAGCAACAAATTATAAATAGGTAGAAACGTTCTGACAGCAGCAACGGTATAAAATTATTGTTACTTAATGGTAATCCGATAATAATGCTTAAACCTTGAAAACTATCGTTTAGAGAGCTAAGCATTCGACAGTAAATCTTTTGTATCACTTACATTCACAGTCGGTGAAATCAAAGCAAATGCTGACAATCACCAAAGTGAGTATTTTAAGAACTGTTATCAGGCAATCCACTTTGTGGTACAGTTAGAACATACATATTATATGCATACATTATCTTTAGTCTCTTTTACCTTTCAATATCGAGGATCATTCGTACCGCGCACGAAATGTAATGGAGGTAATGGGTCGCATTCAACTTGGTTTAAGACCTCACGATGCCACTTCGCAATTTTAAGTTTTTAAATATTTCAAAATGAAAGATATCTCATTATTAAGAAGCCTAAACTGTTATGAAAGTACAATAAATAAAGAAGAAATTAGAAAACTACTTGGTGTTAAAGTAAAAAAAGTAATAAATGAAACAGATATTGTGCCCATATATACGGTATGATCATAAATCAATGGTGCAGAGAACATTTTTTTCAGTTTTTTCAAATAGCATTGAATTCGTTTTTACAAGAAATTGGAGAAATATCATTATTAGCTACTATTAATTCAATTTTGCACTGGCATTTCTTAAAGACTGAGATACGAGGTGCGAGCAAAGGTTTCCGGATTTTTAATTAAAATTTGTAATTGAGTCTACTGGCTAAACATCAACATCGTCTTTAAATTACACCCCGTTAGATGATATTCATTTGGCTCAACGTTCCTCCCACTTTTGGAACTTCTGCTCGAAGTCCAGTTCCGTCAATCGCACCTTCTGCGATTCCCGCTGAACCTTCTCGTTGAATGCAAATCTTCTCTCTTTCAAGTGATTCATTTACGAGAAAAGTAACAAATCACAAGGAGTTCTATCCGGCGAGTGAGGGGGGATTAGGACGTACAGTCGTGATCAAATAAATCTGAGACAATGTTTTTTTCATATGTAGGTTGAGTTAAGAATTAAAGAATATATCCATGGATTTGCTGCTATCAGAAAGAATTACATTAAACTTTCACAGGTAAATGAAATCTGTTTTTAACAGCAGGAGATCCATGGAGATATTCTTCAATTCTTAACTCAACCTACATATGAAAAAAAAAACATTGTCCCAGATTTATTTGAACACCACTGTACCTCCATGTGGATTCTTTCTATAAACTCTAGCCCTACGAATTTCCATAACGCTTCCATTGAGCAGATTATTTTTGTTTCCAGTTCGTACGTGAAGACCCACGTTTCATGATACATAATGATGGATTTTATAAAATTTCGGCCATTTTAGCGAATTTGGAATTCCACGCATGCGTCGTTACGATGTAATTTTTGGTACAGTCGATTTATATACAACAGTTTGGCCATACGCGGTCACGCGCCATTTTGTGTCCAGGTGTCAGTTTTACTTTTACAATTAAAGCCATCAAGTTGACATTTACATGTTAATTTGAGAATAACGGAGCAGAATAGCCTAACGTTTCTATATTCTTGAATATAATATTTGGAATTACGTATAATACATTTCATCAGTAAGCTAATCAGCCAGAGTAAAAATTTATTTTACCAAAGTTTAAGTTTTAGATTGTTGGATGCAAAAATAGAACTGAACATAGCCGAAACCTAGACGAAACTTGTTGGTTAAGCAAATTAATCGCGAAAATTGGAATCCTAATTGCAATTCACAAATATTGCATTTTGAAGATTACAGGTGGGAGAATGAGTTATGGCAAAAGAAAACTTAAGAGTACTAATACTGTGCCAACATTCTTTTCTTTCACCCTTACCACATAGGTGGTAAGAGTGACAGACTCGTAATCACAGTAATCAGTGGTCCTTCTTATTACTAACCAGGAGTTCATTCACCTGAGCCCGGGAGTAGATCAAAAACTCCCGAAACGTCGTGTAATAAACACCTGGGACAGTGGTAAAAGTCCGATAAAATATCTCACAAAAATGCCTTCCCTACACAATGAAGAATACCTTAACATTAAAATTTCTGTGCGGCACGATTGGATATGAAGAACAGAATCTAAAATTTAAATCAGGCTTACTAGTGAATCTGTGGCAATGCACAATGTATAGATAAATTTAGTAGGAACGTATGACAAGTAATTTTAAGCGTATTACATAGTGTTTTATTAGTTGTATGACTTTAAATTTTTTAGATTTATCAGTATTCAAGGGAGCATTAACCATAAATAAAATGTATGTCTTATTGATACGACATTGCTTGTGTTATTATTTAGACCTGTATTTGTCAACTTCTACTAAGCATTTCGACATTTAATTGAAATATTAGTCATTCCCAACACCGCCACTAGTTTTGACCTGCCACTGGAGGCGGCCATTTTGTGTCCTATGTCATCAGTGACATTTGATATGTCCACACTGTTTCTGTAAAGTGATTGTAGTTTTTGGTGGTCAGTGAGGACGTACGGGACAAACTTTGCCGCAACTTTCCTCATTTTCAAATCTGTCATTTTGTAATATTATCTTCCATAACGGATTTCCGTACTTTCTCAACGTTTTCATCACTTCTGCAGGTGCTGGGACCCAGGACTCCCAGAGATTTTATTGGATAAGCATTTGTTTTTACATACCTCAACAGAAAAAATCGAATAGGGCAATATCCGGTGAATTTGGCGGCCATATGTGAAGAATTCTCCCCTGCGCATCCATCGTTGAGCAAATATGTCACCCGAAATATTTCGCACGAGTCAAACGAAATGGGGCGATGCCCCATCCCGTTAAAAGATGGAATTCTAATAAATTTTAAGAAAGCTGCAGTGCGAAGAAATCTTGCACAATATCTACTTAGGTGATATTGTGGTGGCACAAAACAAAAATCAAAGAAGTCTGGATATTAATGGAAATTTTAAACCATCAATAAGTTTATTATCTAATAAATTACAGTAATTCGCTTTGCTCCAATGTTTTGTCACCAGCCTGTTTACTAAAAATTGTAATTCTATGGAAGGCCTTTATGTATCGTGTATCTCCAGGATGTATTTTGAACAAATTTGATTAAGTATGTATTATCTTTTCCCAAAAAAATATGTTACCATTCAGGTATATATTCGCTTCAGTAAAAATCGTAAAGTGGATGCTCACGTCGTGTGTTTGACCTCCAGTTAACAAAAACTATGGCTAAGATACACGTAGCGCAGCCTTCTATTTGTAGATGTTTTAACTTAATTTCGTTGATTAATTATTCAGCTGGCCTTGTCTTCAACGAAGCTTTTTTCTGGTCAAACGCTTTTAATCTGTCATAATAAATATAACACAGTATTCCGTTTTAAGCATTTAAGTGTTTATTTTGAGTTGCTGTGCTTAGTCATCGAAGAATTTCCAAATATTTGGCAAAGTCCGCGTGAAACCAATTAAAATTCCCTGAAACTAACAAGCCCTCCTCTCGCAATATATCAAGATGTTATTTTTGGTGACAATCCAAGGCTGTAATAATTGAATATAGATCTAATTGTCCTCGACAGTGACAGGTAATAGTAATTTACATTGCAAAACCGTTACCTAAAACTTTAAGTGCGAGCACGGTATCTAACGAGCGAGGGTTAGCGAGCTAGTTATCGTGTGAGCACGTGAAGTTTTGGTAATGATCGAGCATTGTACAACGTTTTATGGTATTCTAAATCGTAGATCTTTAATTGAATTCAAATTATGCTTATGTGTATTTTGTACCTAAAATTTTTAATAAGCTAATCACTAGCGAGTAAAATAATCTAAAACACAGTAAATTTGTTTATCAAAATTGATCCAAACCCCGATAAAAAACGACTATTGCCAATAAAAATCGTTGCCGGCTGCGTCCGACACTCTATCGATAATTAAACTATTTATTCCCGCATTACATTTATTTAAGGGCTAACCGGCGAATGCGAACATTCGAGCGGGACTTTCAGAGCGATTTTATATTTTAAATCGAGGCATTATGTTTGCTAACTGCACCCATAAAGTCCAATCATTTTCAGATGCAAAATTCATCCGGTTTCACAAAATAAACTGTAAATACTGCCGCGTTAAAATGCAACTTGATAGTCGGCTGTGGAAGGGCGTACCATGTAAAACAGCCTCTTTTCAGCCAGGAAATTGCGAATCCTGAAATAGTGGTTTAATATGGTATCTTCCAGAACAAACGTATCGGCTTACAAAGGTCTGGTAGTGACCGCAGCGGGCGCATCCGAAGCAACTTTTAATTTCCTGTAGCTATTTTTACCCATGGTAATTGTATCTCGTGTCCTCCGCCCAAAGAGATATTATTTATGGTTCTTAGAGCTACTTTTAACTCAACTTCAACTAGCACGCGATCCGCGAGGCTCTGAGGCACAATAAAACTAAATTAGTTGTGACAGATATCATGTGGAGTTCTGGTTTGTTTTGTTTTTATACCGGTGTTAAATTTTCAAGTCCAAATTACAACCTTGCAGTTACACTGCTTAGGGCGGCTTCCTTTTTGTAATGGCAGGGAGGGGCTCATTTAGCTCCGTACACTGAAATTATTCCATTTATGGCTTCTGTTTAAGCTCCCCATTTTTAGTTTATCGTGCCAAGTGTGGAAATACAATGGCCATGCAAACATAATTTCTTAGGTAGGGGAAGTGAAGAAAGGGACTCTACTACTTGCACTCGGAAATATAGCAATCGTCCCCTTTAGTGGCATTTGCACGCCTCAGGGGTGGTTTAGTCAGTCAGAATTGCTAATATAATCTCTCAACAATTTAATCAAGCTTTATTATTATCACAGATTATTTTTCTGTGTGCTCAGTTGAAGAACCTGTACCTTAATGCTAAAAAAATATTATATTGGTATGGAAGATGTCGGGAATTGAACATATTACCACTGGTGTCGTAGCTAAATATCAGAGTAGTTCAACTGGTGCTGTTTTAAGCAGATCATTTGTTTCAGCCTATTTTCAGCTGACGCAATAGAGTAAAGATGGACCTTTCTCACAGTTTTGCAATTTCTTCATATTCTTCATATTTCTAGATATGTGATTATTGCTTAAACAAATAATTAAAGTCAGATACTTAATTTTTCATTTTGCCAATGTAGATATACTTTGTGGCCTTTCTAAAGGCGTTCGATACTGTCAACTGTATTCGTCGGTGAGTGCGCTCTAACTACCGATGTGGATTTAGATCTGACCACCAACGTGAACTACCACCGACTTAGTTGCTTACCGACTGGGATCACGGCCGATGTGGATTTACATCCGACTGAAACTACCACGTCCAATTACCACAAACTGGAAATATCACGAACCCCCGAAATTAATTTACTTATATACTGTAATAAAATGTCAACATTATTTTTTAACTCGTACATAGATTTGAAGCGTTTCAAATGATAGCTTATGCGATCTTGTTTGTTTAGCGTATGGCGTATTTTAATTGTAGTTCCATAGTACATAAAAAATCGCGTTCACTAACGCCTATCGCTTAGGCCAGTGGTGTTGAACGTTTTTTGATCACGTTGCCCTACAACAGAAGAAAATAATAATGCGTAGTATCCCTGGCATATACAGTATGTTTCACTTGAAATGGAGACACCCACGTATCTTTTTTAAACATAATGATTTGAAATTGCGGTGGCTTGTACAGACCCTACGATGACTACCTACTATGAGCCATTAAAAATGGGAACTTTCTAAAACATACATTAGCAGTTAAGTAGAAAAATTCTTCTAAACTCTATTTAGCATCGTCAAAACCTCTACATAAGAATGTTTGTTGCAAAAGATTTAAAAAGATAAAGAGCAATAATAATCGCAAAATGGCTAAAATATAAAATCATGTAAATCCAAAATGTATTTGTAGAATAAAAACAAAAATATTTAGTTTTTTGTCGTTTAAAAAGTTTGTTAGATTCTTGAGCGATTTTAAGTTTTTACTAAGCTGATTTCTCTTTTAAAAATTGTTCAAAAACAGTTCTAACGTAACACCTAAATTGTTATTTAAAGAATTAAAATTGTTATTTAAGGAAAAAGTGAACATTCGATTTCAACTTACTTTCCATCATCCTCAAAATTTTTCAAATGCTTATTGTAAACATTTGAAAAACTAAAACTATAGGCATCTACTACAAAAGATTTCTCAAAAGTCAAATGACTTTCTTTTTAAAACCATGTAGACCATGAACAAGATCCTGAAATGGAACTTTACGTTGTATTTTTGTGAAAAACTCAATTATTTTACTATTAGAATGCAAGTGATAATCTCATGTGTTGTACAACTTCTGAAACAGAAATTGCCCTAGTAAAAACGCGAGAATTCATGTAAAATGTAAAAATTAAAGGACACAATTTTAACTTTTCTTTGACATTTTTATGTGTCAACCATATTTCGATTATTAATGCTTCTTAAAAATAATGGTTTTCATTTATTTTTAAATGAAAATTCGTATCTAAAGGTTTTTGGGGATGCTAAAAGATTTCGAAATCAAATAGGAGTCTTTAGGAGAAGTTTCTGGTAATTCGCATTTTTAATCGATCAATAGTAGACTGGTATGTAGAGGTAGAAATAATTCAAATAGTTAGCTTAGGTCTCCTTAGGACTCTATGCAAACCACTAAAATTTCAAATCATTATGCGTAAAAATATAAAAGATATTAGGTGCCTTCGTTTGCCTTCAACTTTAGCTATAAAGACTTTCTGTTTGCACTTTCTAAGAGTGTATGATAGTGTCGCCGCTATCGCGTAGTTTAAAAATGCAAATTAATAATTGTTAATGTTTAATTGATTTTCGTATTTTATTCAGTCACTGGACGTACTCTACTCGCGTACGCCACTTTGGGGATTTAGGCTTAGGCAACTCGCAGTGCTTCAGTCTGATCAGGAATTCTACAAATTCGCTTCAGTCGGCAGTAAATCCAAGTGGTGGTAATTCGTATCGGTGGTAGTCCACTCGTGGTTCTTTTAAATCGGATTTAAACTTAATCGGTCGTAATCCACATCTTGGCAAATATTAAATAAGACAAAATCGGAAGTAAATCCACTCGGCATTTCACGCAGTTATCAGAGATTCGGAAAAATCCAAATTCTTGGCAGTTCACATTGGTGGTACTAGTACTGTATACAACCCAAGATCGTCTATGGACTATTCCTTTCCTGCACTTTTAATTAATACATTTCCGGAGTATGTCATGAGTAGTTCTATAAACATGAAAAAAAGTATGTTCATAAGAGGAAGAATAAAAGTTGAGAAAACTTGTAAGAAAAAGGACATCCCAAAAAACATCAGATTTATTCTCATGAAATTCTTATGTGACACACGCGCATGGACAATTAGAAAGCAAGAACGGCATAAGATCGAATCCCTTGATATTGGATAAGCTTGCTGAAAGTTCCTTGATCAGGTTATATGGATGTACTAATTGAGAGACTAGCCATATTCCTAGAAATACAGACTTTGTGTGGAAGCACTCCTAATGCAGGGGCAGATTGAAAGAGTTGGATCGGGTGGTCGATCTCCTGCACGATTGTCTCACCTTATCAGAACACAACTGCTTGTTAACATCTATTATCTATCTTGGCGAACAAATTTCTATTACTTTCAAGTATATTGCTATGGTACATAGAGAGAGAACATAATTTTAAATATAACGAAAATTAAGTGCAAAGAATGGAATAGTATTCGTATAGTAATCATTGAAAAAGGCTAGGAAATATTATAATGCAAACAACTTAATGTTGCAGGATAATGAATCAAAGTCCTAATATAAAATGTCTAGAGTGTGGCATTCAATTTATATAATGGTAGTCAAGAGATAGAAAAATATGTTTTAGGGGATTATTAAATAAACAAACTTGAAAACTGAAATGTAAAGTATTTTTCGACTAATAAACTTTAATATACTCTAGTCCTATTTATCTAAGAACTATTTTGGCATGATAAATGGACTATACATGAAATTTACGTGGTACTGAAGTGAAAATATAACTCGACAATGTAAATGAATTTTACATGATATAACTACAGGAGTGCAAGTAAATACAAAGATAAAATATAGCAAGAATGGAGGATCAAGATTATTAATTGGAACTATATAATAAAACATCAGTAAGAGTAACGATTTGGATATAATTGATTGGAATTTTAATACAAAGGATTGGCGATTGGACGTTCTTTTGGGAGTGTGACGCTGCTTGGAGTTTCTGTGTGCTGCGCCGGAGGGTGTTTGGACTTGGTGGAGAACTGTCATCTTCCAGCGTAGGACGAGGTTGCTGTTTGGAGTTTTGTCACAACAGACTGGGTCCCATTGAACGGAGATCAACTTCCTGACGACTGAGGGAACATACATGAGGATTTGGATTGTTAAACAACGAGATTATTTTGAGGCTACTCACAGCTGGACAGTTTGAGTCGACAACGTGATGGATGCAGCGAGTTTACAAGTGAGGTGATTAGTGTTTATTTACAGATAGAACTGAAGGAAACAGGCTGATTCAAGCTACTTGGAAGTTTGAGCGTTGCAGGTTAGTTAATAATAAATACATGCTAATGTTATCTGTAACAAAGAACATTTAAAATTGGTTCATTAAGACAAAGAAAGTCATACTTACGAATTGATTTATGAATTTTATATAATTTGTAAAGGATCTTGATTAGTTATCTGCACAAGCAATTGCAAATGACATAAATGTCAAATTTATTGAAGTTTGAACATAATTCAAATTACAATTAGATTACTTGATATTTCAGAACTACCCCTGAGTTGAGATACATGCTATTTCCTTTTTATTAAGGTTAAAACCATTATTATTAAACGAACATAAGTCTATAATCATAGCAATATATTCTCTTAGGTTTCGCTCTGCGTCGGATACATTTTCCTGTAATAACATGTGGACTAGAAACAATGATCCTTGTGGCAAACATAATAAACAAGGAGACTTTTAATACATTTAATGCTTAGGACTAGATCATTTCCAGGTATTTACAGTTATAATAGCGGAACGTGACCAACTTAGTGCTTAGCTACCTCCCTTACATGCAAACCTTCGTTCGCAACCTCATCGTAACAGAGTAACACATGCGCAAATTTATATAAAGTTTCCACAATTCTAACTGCCATCACTGCTTGTAAAGAGCTATGCTAGGTATAATTCTGAAACAGAGAATCGAAATGAGGACATTTGTAGAAGAACATGAGTAGTAGATGTGACTGAGCGAATAGCTAAACTCAACTGGGAATTAATCTCGGTAAGACTATGAAAAATTAACATTTAAAATCACGTACTGGAGGCCCAAACAGAAGAAAAGCAAGACTTAAAAAAGATAGTTTGACGACGTCTAAGCAATCGTTGGGAGTTGCTAGTTCTGAAAAGCTTTTCAAAGCATTTCCACAATATGGACATGTGTGAAGTTGATAGATAAATGTATTTTAAGTATTTGAACTAAACTAAAATACTGATCTTGTTTTCCATGCCCACCTTTGTTCAAAAATGTTTATGGTTTAACTAAGTTAAACAATTGCATTAAAAAAATATTTTATCATGGTCACCGAGGCGCTCTGAATCCTGAAATATCAGTCTTCGAGAATACCGAAAAAGCGACTTGATTGTACTTTATTAAACAGAAAAGTTTCGCAGAGCACGAGATATTTTTGTGCACTTTATTTTACCTAGTCCGCGAAGGAAACTTAACTTTTCAACTCTATTCTAGTAATTCACCTTCGCATCAGGAGCAACAAGAATAGAAAGCCGGCAAATACAGTTGCTCGCGAGCAGCTTGAATGCATCCACATGACCTTGTGGCCCTGGATAGCAAGTCGTTCTTTATAATAGACGATGACTATATACAGGCTTATTACTGTCAACATCTTAATAAGAAATTTACATGTGTAGCTTCAGCGTAATCCTTCTTTATGTTTATCTGAAAAGTAGCTGACAAGTTGCCACGTTCAATTTCAAATTAAAGAGGGTCAAGTGATGTTTGTGGCTCTGACATTTCAGGGACTCTTAGGGATATTCTTGGACATTTGTTATCTTTTCTGTGTCGCGTGTAATCCCTTTTTTAGGCTTCGTGCTGTAGCAGGGCATTTTTCTTGAGGAATCAATTATGAAACGAATATTATTTCATGGCGATGTGATGCCTTACGGTTGTGGATGTCAAATTCGTCTTTTATATTAATAGGAAACGTTTAGAAAAAAATACACTTTAGCTGGTATTCACTATTTATTCTGTCTATTCTAATATTACTGTTTAAGAAGGACGTGTAACTAACTAATTTTTGTTATTGAGCTCTCATTATATAATATTCTAGGCAATGACCACGAACAATTAAGAAATTGTGGAAATGCTTTTAACCTAGTTTTAAGCTAGTCTTATCCGGCTTAAATATTATTTTTTAGATCCTTACTGACGATTCTACTGGCGTGGATGGTGAAGTTTCATTAGTAAAAAAAATATTCTGGCCTCCCGAAAGGTTGTAAGTTATTACTAAATTTCATTCAAATCTATTTGCAATTTTTTCTATACCTCACATGTGGCTAAATATTAGCATGTAACGGAGTCGGAGTGTTTAGAATATATCTTATTAATTTACTATTACTTTCTACTTACTGATTTCCCTCTAAATCATTTTTTCGATATAAAGATAAAGCTTGAAATGTTGTACTATCAAATATGTAATAAATTGTATTCAGCTAATAGCTAAAATTAGATAAAAGTAGACCTCGCCGACAAAGTTGAGTGATGAAGGTGGGCTCCTGGCTGAAAAATGAAAGCAAAATGGGGAGCTCCTCCGGGATATCAACGGCGAGACTGACCACGTCGGGCAAGATTGTCTCTAGAGCTTCTTTGGAAGAATGGACAACGGTAGTTCAAACATTTCCCGCGAGCAATCGGCGCAGATCTACAACGCGATGTACGGAAGGCTTCTTCAGGATGTGTCGATATGCGGGAAAGGCTACGGGAAAATGCGAGGGAAATCAATAATGTTTCCTTTACATCCGATCAGAGCTCAATATGAATTTTCCAACTTAATAGTCTGCGATTTGGGGACATTGAGTAGGTCCAGCAATCATCATAAATTTATCAAAATTCACCTCATAAATGCAAAAACTCTTAACTTGATTTTCCTGGTCAGCTCTAAAATTAACAGCCCCGCAATGTTCACTTCTAACCCTCTCCTCCTTTTTTACCCACCAAACACGGTGTAGCGCTGAATTTATTTATTTATTTATTTATTTATTTATTTATTTATTTATTCGCACTCAGCCAACAGCCGTTAGGCCAATTATAGGCGTCGCTGTGCAATTATGAGGACTTCCAACCCCACTAACGACTGTCATGATGTTGTATGACCGCCGGACCAACTTTTTTCCGTGATAGCCGTACCACGAGGCGCCGAGAACTGCAGCCGTGGAACTCCCATCCAAGTTCTGACCAGAGACAGCGTTGCTTAACTCTGCTGATCGAACGTGGACGCTTGTTCAAGCTACACCACTCGGGGACTATTCTAACATAGTATGTTTAAATCTATTTTCTCAACGATCTGACTTCTTAACAGTTTGGGAAAAATCATGTTGTTCCAGAATTTAAAGCAAACACGGGAGAATACGAAATAGTGAAGTGTGGCTCGGTGATAGAGCCTCGGCAGCTACCAAAATCTAGTGTCGACTCCATTCCCCAAGCCGACTGTAGCAACCGTGGGATCTTACTGCCTCTTTACTACGAATGTATGCAACCAGCTGACGATGACTGAAAATAAACCAAAACATCTGCTGCTACTAAACTGTCAAAACGTAAATAATAACTTCAACAATTACAAAATTAATCATGTAGGTTCATGGTTTGCTACAGCACAAAAATTGCATTGGAAATAAATGGAGATGAAAGGTTGTCTTGAAATTCTGATTATTATCACTTTTTTACGAGTTCTGATAATGGATGGTGGCGCAACCCCATTAAAGAATTGTTGAAACGAGACTCCCACCAATTCCTTACTCTTAATCTGGAGATGAGTTTTCGAGAACTCTGTTTTTCTTCTTTTATTTGCTCAATTACCTAAAACAGAATTACAGATAGGTATGTAGATTTGCACAATTGAATAGTTTATATACAACAATCATATCTACTAAACATCCGAATTAGCACAATTCGTCGCTGAAAACTACCGGTGACTTTTGACGGAACTTTAAAGTGTTTGCACGG